>JAMAGY010000001.1:600000-1055530 GCA_023626415.1 Penicillium sp. S1701 | reverse complement strand
TTGGGTTAAACGGTTGCCGCGCGCGGGGGCCCCTTCAAAACGCTGCATACCCCCCCCCCCCCCCCCCCCCCCGGGGCAATCAAGCTCTAACCCTGACTGGGGCCGCATTTCTTGGCTGTGTCTTGTCATAGGATGCTATACATAGAACCGTCTCCAGGTGCAGCTGCCTTTCATCCGTCCCTCGCCATCATCATCACGCGGTGTCGCAGATCTGCTTGGATCAGCCTTGCATGTTACTTGCGTGTGAGAACGAATCCTGTTTTTTGACTTTCTCCGTTGTTTTTCTTTTTTCTGGGACTTGAACCCACAGAGTAGACATGTGATGTCTCATTACGGAGTACAGAGTACAGAGTAGCTCTCACCGATTGATCATGATTTAACGCTCTTCCAGATATCACGCCACTACTAGTTGCTACATGGAAGTAGTGGGATGAACTCTGCTGGGTTATGGCGACTGGTAGAGTGTTAAGATACCCAGAGTATTGGTAGCTTACACATGTCTTGATCATAATTCTTGTTTTCATGTTTTTAGACACTGTTCAAAAGATATCATCAAAGCATTTCATCCCAGTTCGGCATCACAGCGAACTTGCCACAAAGCTGACCCATGGACCACACCCGATTCTCCTCCTCCTCTTGTTCCTCTTTCTTTACATCCGGGTCATCGTTGGACGAGGAAACAATCAATGCCTCCTGTACAAAATCCACCATAGCCGCCCGATCAAGCTCGAAGCTGATACCACCCCAGTCCATGGTGATGCGTCCAGATTTGTGGACGTTCAGCTTGCCCACCTTGCCGGCTGGCAAGGCCCAATCCGTAGCGGCAGTAATGACCTTGGGCGTCTCAGTGGGTGGGGGAGCATCGACATCCGTGACCTCCACCTCGGCACCTTCAGGCTTGACCTCCTGTGTGTTGTTTGCCTCGGCGGCTGTCTCGGTGGCTGTCCCGGGGGCTGGTTCTGAGGCGGCGGGGTTCTCAGAACCAGGAATTATGAGGTTGGGTGTCATCGGTGGGAACTGCATCAGGAAGAGCTGACCCACAAGATTCTTCGCCGTTTTATCTTCATTTTGCTCTTCTGTTTCTTGCTCCCCATTCTCACCTTCGCCCTCTCCCTCGGCAGCGGGAGTCTTCTCGGTGGTGGGTTCAACGGTGTCCGTTTCGTCCGCCTGCGCTTCTGTGCTCTTCTCTGGCTCATCCTCGCGGAACAGTTCCCGGACATGAGCCAAATCTTCCAGGTGGCGATCATATTCATCAATCTCCTCCTTAGTACGGAGGAGTTCTCGTGGGTCTCGTTTGACTTTCTGTGGCTCTGGAGCCTTAGCCTTAGGTTTCACGGGGGAGGATTGGGGATCCGAGACCTTCCTCCGCACGCGCACCTTTTGTTTAGGGAGGAATCCATCATCCTCTACCGGCACAACATCTGCCATTGGGGTATCCTCATCTACTGGCTCAGCCTTGATACGAGGCTCGTCCTCTTTTTCCGGGGTAACCTCCTCTCCCTGTGCAACCTTAGCCTCATGTTCGGCCTTCTTGCGTAGTTCATCCGTTCTAGCTGTGCTAGACTCCATATTCACAGAGACAACACGGTCTTCATGTTCAAGCCGCAGCACACGGACAGGCTTCAGTCCCCTGAGCTCTGGGTCTTTACTGCGGGCGGGCAGCTTGCCCTTGGCATCCTGGGGCAAATCCGAGTCCGAATCATCGGACAGACCAATCTGATCAACACTGAGCCGTATACCGTATTCTCCATCGTCATCCGAGTCGTAGTCCATAGGAGCCCGGCTACCGCCAACACTAAACACAGAGCGTGTCTGTGAACGGTCGTAGGACCGCGGTCCAAATGTACTACCACCACGACCTCTCCGAGCGCCGCCCTGAGGTCCAAACCCACCCGTACCAATAGGTCCGCCACGGCCACGAAAAGCCCCGCGACCTCGACCGCCGCCTCGACCGCGCTGGATGGCAGCAGCTTCCTTCAACCGTTCATTGTTCCGTTCCTGCTCAAGCTTTGACATGGCATCTCGCTCTTCTTTGCTGCGGCGCTGGACATTCTTTTTCGGCTGGTACTTGAGGACTGGTTTGGCAGTTTCACCGGGGAGGTTCGAGAGGGGGCGTCCGGAAGCCGAAATGCTTCCCGAGGACTCGCGCTTCTTCAAAGATTGTAATCGCTGCACGGGTTGTCGGCCAGCAGCACCCGGTGTTGCGCTTTGCGCAGGCGTCGCGCGGCCCTCTGCGGGAGCATTTTGAGTAGATGAAGTGCCAGCTGATGCTGAGGCGCTGCCTTCAGTCTGGTCAGGTCGTCGGCCAGGAGCCTTTCGAGTAGCCGGTTTGGGAGGCATGGTTTCGCTCTCTGCGCAAGCAAGACGCCGTTGGCGCCCCGCGACTTAGGGCAAGGTAAGGTTCGAGAAAGTGTCTAGCGCATAGACTGGTATTTTTGAAGTTTTGTTTCGAGAGCTTGGTCCAGATTGTTAAAAAACAATATCGAATATGGCAGAGCAATTGGGTCAGTTCAGAACGTGAATTCAGGCAAAAAGTCGAGCTCTTCAATCGACTCAAAAATGTTGCCGGGCCATTTTTATTCACCGCCCTGTTCAGTCACGTGGTATATGTACTGTACCAAAGTGTAGGGAATACTGTACAGAATGGAATGGTGGAAGTCAGAACTTGTAGTGTTATTGAAGGAATTATAGTAGATGCAATTCTAGACATCGATACAAGCCTGCAGGCACTTGCATCTCGCAGTCTCGGGATTTGACTAAAGTATGTACCGTGATATATTGAGTCCGACAGTCGCATCGAAAAGTCAGCCAATCATGTGCGAGAACGGCTTTATACCTTATATCTGCCGATCCTTCACCGCCCATCCTGGTCACGTGGTGTGTTACTGATGGATGATCATTATCAGAAAATACATGAAGAACCTGGAAAAGGTTAATGTGTGCGGATTGGATCCGAAAATAGATACGAGAATTAATTGAAAAAAACACAATTCATTCCCAAGCTACTCATAGAGGAAACAAAAGCCCATAGCATCTTATACAAAACCGTACAGTCGCCTGGGTCAACCCGTCCATCCCGGAAGTATATATCTCCCAGTGAACAATTCAGTTGATGTCACACACAACCACAGAACAAAAATTTGACATGAAATTAACAAAGATGCTCAGGTTTTGTAGCATTGAGTCTGAAAGAGTGAAATGGATGTGACAGAAGAAAAACAAGAGATCCGCAAACACGAAGACGCCGAATGGACACAGACAACAGATCAACCCGCTGGACTTTGTATAATCAAATTCGGGAGCAGTGGCATGAAGCCCGGAAAGAGAGCGTGATAGGGTGGGAGAGGAGGAGGAGGTATAAGGAGTGTAGAATTCTCGGCTGCCAGAGAAAATCAAAGGAGAGTTAAAGAGGGAGAGATGGTGTGTTGACGAGGTTGTACCAACGCAGATGTTAATGGCATACCGAGTAGGAGGTTAAAGGAGGGAGAAGATTGGATTGTGGGATAACAGGGTCTTCCCTTCTAATTCAGAGAGCCCGTGAGACACAGAGAGAGAAACAAAAAGAATATCAAGATGCACAACTAGCGCTTTCGCTTCTTGTTCTTGTCGGCGATGTCTGCGGCAACGAGTGGTGTGCCAGGTACTGTCGGGAATTCATGGTCATGGTCATGGTCATGGGAGTGGCCGTCATCTGAGATTTCATCAAGAGATTTCTTGACTGGAACACCCATGTGCCGTCCATAGCGGCCCTTTCGGCCATTACCCTCGTCCTCACTGATGCAGCCTTCGATACCAATCCCGGCATCCTTGCAACGTCCACACGGACGTTGACGATCACAGCCCTTCTTGCTCTTACGGCAGCGTTGGCAGCGAGGTTTGGTAGAAAGATCCTCCTCATCTGCACCAAGCTGGTGCTGGAAGTTCACCGAGCCACCGGAGACCTTGCGGACAGAGTTGGGGCTGTGGGGAGTAACAGGCCCGGCTGATTTATCGGAAGGCTTGCGAGAGACAGGCGCCGCATTCTTAGTCTTGATGGGCTTTGGCGCAGATTTCTGGCTGCGAGGCTTGACAGAAACGGGCCGACTCTTGGGCTTCTTGGCCTTGGGCGCAAACTCCTTGTACAAGATGTCATCCTCGGCCTCGCTCTTGATACCATCATCGGCGCCATCAGAACTGTGCTCACTGCTGTCGGCGCTGGGAAGGATATCATCTAAGCGCTTGTGGTGACGTTTAATAGTACCTGGAGGGAGCATGGGACTTGACTCAAGTCTGCGACGAGCAGGTAGGTCGTCTTCGTCCTCGCTAAAGTCCTCTCCGTCGCTGGTTGCGCCAGCAGAAGAGGCAGCGTCGGCGACACCACTGAAAGCATCGTCTAATGTTGATGCTGAGGTGCGGCCATGAGAGAAATTGGAGGCATCTCCAAGGCGGATTAGCTGCATAGCGACATCTTCATCGGATATACAGCTGGCGATGGTGGGGTCTGGTGTAGGCAGGATGCCGGGACCGCTCACCCGCGGAGCAGAATTGCTGTATGGTACACGTTGCGCATGGTCTGGGACCATGGGTGTGGCATATACTCCATTACGTCCTGATTGTATACCATATTCACTGTGGCCATAGCTCTGTGGCGACGGCAACGCTTGTTGGTAGTTATATGGGCGGTGGGTAGGACGAGCAAAAGGTGAGCCGGCACCTTCTTGGCCGACCGAACGACGTTGAGGAGAGATAGAGGAGGTAGAGGTAGTAAGAGGCACTTGGGGAGGTACGAAGAGTGGGAGTTCCTAAAACGAAGAAGTTGTTAGAGATCGAACAAGCGAAGCACCCCCCCCCCCAAAAAAAAACTTCATCGCACAAGGTTGATCACTTACCGAGCTGTCAAACTTGGGACGTTTGCGACGACCATCTTGTAGTATATTTTCCATACTGATTTCAGAACTGGCGAAGGCATCACCGCGAGACCTGCGAGAGAAACTTTCTTCGCTGTCGCTTAGGCCAGCTTCGTCATCAGGAAAGCCGGCATGGCTTGAGCCTCGACTTTTGATGCCGTTACGAGACCCCGACTTGTGTTGAGAAGCACTGCGAAGACTCCGACTGGACGGAGAGATGCTGCGATTCCTTGCGAGCCGCGATGATGGTCGCGATGGCTGTTCAAGGGCTGGCGCAGCGCCATCGGCCATCTGAAAAGGCTCACCTAGACTGGGCCGCTTGCGCTCGACGGAGTAACCGCCATAGAATTCACCATAAGGCTGAATGGGAATGACTCGTACATAAACCGTCCCATTACTTTTGAGGTTTTCATACCTTGCGATGAGCGTGGTTCCATGTTCATCCTCGAAGCTCACCCCACTGGCAGTGCCGTCGTAGATGCCATAGAAATTTTTGACGGTGGTCACGATGGAATCCGTCGTATCATGAGGGTATATTTGAACGCGCATCGGGATACGGGCTCGAACCTTGGAGTTCTCGTCTAATAACAGCTCGAAAGCGACGTTCTTGGGTACGGGGCCCTTAAGCGACATGTCCCGGGATGAGCCATCCACAAGAACGGTTTGGTCTGCGAAGGCAGAGGGCGCATCATGACGGACCGTCTGCATGATGGGCAGGTCCACAGAATGAATACGAATCCCCTGCTGCTATTGCGATGACTGCATCAACCCACTGTTTCTGTGTGATAGAGGGCGGCTAGACGGGAGGATGGGATCCATGGCCCGGGGACACAGGAAAGGCTGGTGCAAGAGGGGAATTCCATCAAACCTACCACTAATATAAGAATCGAGAAGATTGGCAGGTGGATGGACCACCCCCGGGTTGTTGATAGGCGAAAGGGTTGGGCGCAGGGCTTTTCGATGGGGATGGAGGGGAATCTGTTGTCGCAAGAACCGAGAACGAGCCGGAAGAGGAGTCGGTAAACCTAGACGAAAACCCACCATCAGAGTCAGCACAATGCGAGTTTAGAGGGAGTAAGATCACAACCAGGATGGATTCGAGGTCTTCAGGATGGATAACAGGCTGTTTGCTAGCTGGGTCCAGCCAACCTTGGGAGCAGGTGACCCGGGGGAAGAGGGTGTGGGAGGAGGGCAGGACGAAGAACAGACTCGGAATGGGATGGGGGGAAGAAGCATAGACGCACCTAAGACAAACCAAAAAGTATCCTTCACAGTCGCAGGTGTTTGAGTGATCGAAGAACAGGCGATACAATGATCGATGGGTGGTGTCGGCGGTTGGGGGGAGGGGATTGTCGTCGATTCGCTTCTCTGCTCTACGAAGCGCTGCGGCAAAGGTTAGCGGGTGGGCCCTAGAGGTTGAGCAGAAAAACAGTTGGGAATGATGAATAGAAGAAGAAGAAAGGAGAATTACCCAAAGAATCAAGCTAAGGCGACGTAGGGAGTGGATGGGACGAAGAAGGCAGAGAGTCGAGTAGAGTTGAGGTGGGTGCGTACGATGGTTTCACCTAGAGAAAACGGCCTGGGTCGGTGACATGGCGATTTGCGCTTCCGGCGCCCGTCGCAAGCATGCCCCTCCGTTCCCACTGGACAAGGTCCTTTGGAGAGAAGAACTTCGAAAGGTTTTCTATCTTTACTGGTATCTACATTTGAATCTTTTTTTCTCCTTTCTTTCAACCCCAAAAATCCCGCCAATCCATCATGCTGTTCCGGGCTCGGTCATTTCGCAATGCGCACGCTGTCGCAACCCTATATACCCATTGCGCCGAGCACTATATCAAACCAGCTGCGCATATCCTTCAGGTAGGAGTTTAACTGGGATTGTGAACCCAATTTGAATTGTTGCTCTACTATATCAGTTGTTGAGTTGGCGGACGGCGCGGGCTCCGCAAATCAAGTCGTGATATCCAAAGGTACCTTGTCGCCTCCCCATCGAACTGGCAGCAAGCCAATCCGCATCATCAGACATGAGGACGACTACAAGCCTACAGATTCAAAATTACAGAGCTCTAAACAGGGGGATAAATTGCTATTCGCAGCCAATAGAAGGAGCTTACACCTGGCATATGTTCTTCACTTCAGTTTTTGCCATCTTCTGTTTTGCGGGTGCGCGATAGGCTGTCGCACATGGGCGGTATTGGTTGTGCTCATGCGATTCAGCGTACCGTTGTCGCATAGTGGATCCAGAATGTCATAGGTGAACATTTGGATGCCGCGATCAGTATCCTATGCTCTGAAAATCCGGAGGATCTCCCAGCGCGGGGGAGCAAATACATCGGGTGTTGTCGCTTGAGGAGGAGGAGGAAGAACATCAAACGTGGGATTACAGAGTGCGCAGGGCCGATCATCCAGGACTCCAAAAGTCAAACGAGTCGCCCAGGATTCATCAGAACCAATATCGCATGACCGAAACCCGTCACAGCATGCTTCGCATGATCTGCACCGGCTGAGTTTACCCCTCCTCGGGACCTACGTAAGAGTAGAGGAGAGCGCGAGAGAAAGAGGACCGAAAAAAAAAGGGATTGCTGCAGAAGGAGGGGCTAAAAGGTTACAGAGCATTCTCCCTGGAACCTTGCAGGTGAATGTCGCAGGGTCCTCGAATGAAAAGGCGGCGGGGACGGGGAGGGGGTTCTGCTACGGAGTGTATAAGGATGTGTACGGCGGACGGAGTACACACGTCTTGATCGAATTGCGACAGAGCAAGTCGGAACTCTGGAACCGGCTGGCACCAAAAAAGGGCCAGAACGGGGTAAGGAACGTGCGCTAGCGAATGGATTGTCCAGACCGATAGTTGCAAAGTCCCCAACTGCTCTCAGCCAACCGATGGCGCGCGCCCCGCCGCACTCTCTCGGAGCGGGAAAAACGATGCCCAACTTGTCGCAATGATGAGCGAGTTCGGATGCGCTTCGGCTGAATCGTAGACCTGCCAGTTGATCAGCTCCAACGGGGAAAAGGTTGAACGCTTACCGCTTCATCCGGTCAGTGGGTCACGTGGGCCCGCGTGCTAGCGCGTCCGGAGCCACCCGTCAGCCTCGACGGCGATTGCACCAGCTTTAAGAGGAGTTAAAAATAATCCACTACCGGGATAGAACGAGGGAATCTCCGCGACACCGAGGATAAAATTTTTGTCACTTTCCAAGTCTTTGAATAGGTGATTTGGAGTGAAAATGTAAAAATGGCGTCGCCGAGGGAGACGTGACGATAAGACGATAACGTCATAGATAAGGCGATAAGCTCGACAGGCACGTGGCTGACATAATCAATGCAAATAGTGCAAACTTGACGCATCGTCGGCATTCGTATTTTTACGGTAAGAATGTGGTCACGTAATATTACAGGCACCCAGACCCTTCCCTTTGGGGAGCAGTCACGGTGCCTTCAGAGGACTCAGCAAGGCTCATCATTTCTCTAATTCCTTGATTTGATCCCTAAAGAACTTCTGCTTCGTATCTTGTGGAAGAATCAGTGAGTGGTCTTCATTCTGATCTCACCCTGAATTGATGTCTTAATTTGTTCTGAACAACCCTCAAGGCAGGGATCCGTTGTCCACAGTGACGGGTGGTATCACCCTTACGTGACGCCCCGAGCCAAGCCAGTGTTTGTTTTGCTGTAAGAACTGCAGGGCGGGTCCACCCCGGCCCTTTCCATCTGAACAGAGCAAAACATAAACAATTCCAATTCCTACTCCAATTCCTCTTCTCACCAACCCTCTTCATCCCACCCACCTTGCCTTCGCTTTTCGCCAGCGACTAGCAAAATGGATGCGAAGGTATGTGCATTTCACTTTAATCTTCATTACTTTCTTCCTGCGCGTCGTGCATGCAGGCAATGGCCGAGAGCCGATGTGATGCTTGCTAGGCAGGCTCTATACATCAACTCGTCCATACCGCGCTATCGCGTCCCATTATGTCCGAAGCCATTTGAGAACTAACTGAATCATGCAGCCGCAGCGAATTCGCGTCCGTGGGGATGAGAATATTCCGCCATCCTTCCAAGCTGGCAAGGTCATTCACCAGCGTAACAAGTCGACACCGGCCCTGAGTGTAGTAGCCCAGAACGCAAAAAATGGCGCACGACGAGCGTTCGGCGATGTTAGCAACACAAAGAATCTGACTCGGGGCTCCCGCGATGATTCGGCCATTGGTGGCAAACCAAACAATCAGCTGGCTGAGAAAAAGGCCCCCTTGGCTCAGCCGGCTCAACGTCCGCTATCCATATCCGGCATAAAGGGTCTCCTGAACAACGTAACGGCGAAACCAATCAACCCTGCCGGCAAAGCTCAAGCTGCGAAATCTGCGAAACGCAACAACGTCGTTTTCTGCGACCAACTCGAACCCGTCATCGAACGCGAATCACTCAAGGAAGTCCCCCAGCCTGCCCGTCGCAGCGCGCCGTCTGTCGAAACGAAGATTGCACCGAAGAACGATGGCCAGGAGGAGGAGCCAGCGACTGTCGAAGAGCCGCTGGTGTCCAATCTGGACAATGTGGACGTCAACGAGTGGGAGGAAACACACAAGTCTGCCGAATCTGATGGTACCCTTTCCGACTCCGACGAGACAAAAGTCTCTTCTCAATATAATAAATTTCCAGCGCCTGCTGGTCGACTTTCCAACGACATGGCTACTGTCACGTCCGAGGCCGAGGACTGGGAGGATGAGGAGGTCGATTACCTGCCGCCATACCTTTCACGCGCCGATAATACTACTGGCGGTACGACGACTGTCATCTTCCCACGGATAACTTCTGTGACTAAGCGCCAAATGCTTCAGGCCAAGAGTATCGTGGATCAGACACGAACAGAAGAAGAAGCAATCGAAGATTTCTACGACTCGAGCATGGTCGCCGAATACAGCAGTGAGATCTTCTTGCATCTTCGACAGAAAGAGGTATGGGATATGGTCAACCAATCAACTGACTCGAAATACTGATACCTTTCCTAGATTGAGATGCTCCCTGTCCCTGACTACATGGCAAATCAGGCCGAAATCCAGTGGTCCATGCGATCCGTCCTTATGGATTGGCTTGTGCAGGTACACTTTAGATTCTCTCTGCTTCCAGAGACCCTCTTTCTCTGTGTCAATTATATCGATCGCTTCCTCTCTCACAAGATCGTATCCCTTGGAAAGTTGCAACTGGTCGGGGCTACAGCTATATTCATTGCCGCCAAGTATGAAGAGATTACGGCCCCCTCGGTCCAGGAAATCGTCTACATGGTTGATGGGGGTTACGGTGTTGATGAGATCCTGAAGGCCGAGCGCTTCATGCTCTCAATCCTCGATTTTGACCTGGGATGGCCAGGCCCAATGAGTTTTCTCCGTCGTATCAGCAAGGCTGATGACTACGACCTGGAGACTCGAACAGTTGCCAAGTACTTCCTCGAGCTGACCATCATGGACGAGCGATTCGTGTGTACGCCTCCAAGCTTTGCTGCCGCCGGCGCTCACTGCCTGGCACGACTGATGCTCCAAAAGGGATGCTGGGTATGATCATTACCACCCCATTCTTCTGTTCTGATTTTTTGCTTACAACTTAATCATATAGACACCCGCCCACGCTTACTACAGTGGTTACCTCTATGAACAATTACAGCACGTCATGTCGACCATGCTAGAGTGCTGTGAGGACCCGCATCGTCATCACCAGGCAATTTTCGAGAAATACTCCGATCGCCGTTTCAAGCGTGCTGCCCTTTACGTGGAGGCCGAAATCCACCGTGGTTTTACGCTGCCTCGACCAACATCCCTCAAGAACCCTCGCCGCCAGGACGGCACTGAGAATTACTGAGTTGCTTTATCTTCTCTCTGTCTTTTTCCCAAGCGATACAATTCCCGATTCTGCGCTTATCACATCACACTCATTACCCGTTTTCATATCTCATTTCAAGCACTGCTTTGCTTTCTGGGTTCAAGGATGGGTTTCGGAGTGAACAGTGAAACTGGGTACCGACTGGCGTTTTTCTTTTCTTTCACACACTATTTCTTTTTACAACTACCCCTTTTCAAGCCTCACGAAATCGGTATGACTTGACGCCATGTGCCGGACGCGAGGAGTCTAATGGTCAGGAGGCGTTTCGTACATGGTCTGCTTTCTCTGGCGTCTTAATCCCGTTTTGCCTTCCCTTCTTCTTTGTCTTTTCTCTCTTCATGGTTCTCCCATTCACGATACATACCTCTTTCTTTTTCCCGGTGATTTATCCCGTGACGAAGCATATTCAAATTTCAGTTTGGCCTTCGGGCATTACTCAAATCACGATCCTTCTCTATGTTCGTTCTCTCTTCGATCGCTTTGTCCGTTCCAGTCGCACGATATCGCATGATCCCACGTACATTGCCCCAAAATGTCTTTCTCTGCATGTATTGCTAAGTGATTCATATTACTACGCAGATATTGCATATGGACATAGCTTTAAGGGGTCAATAAAAGCATGGCTTAGTACTTCTCTACCCTTTGTATAGTGTCTGGTCATCAGCTTTCATACATTCGGATTTTAGAAGCCTGCAGCTTTTTATCACGGTATGTTGCCTTGTTGAGCTGCTTGGGTGGATAGTCTTATACCTCATCACCTGGAAAACCAATCGAGGCTTTCATGACCCACGTAGGGATGTTTCTCGCATACTCGAAAACCACACCTGAACGAAGACTAGCTGCAAGAACCCCATGTCATGTCGTACCATTGTATGCTAGGTAATATTTTACACTGGAGAGAAGCACCGGAAGCATTCTTTGTGACATGACCGGAGTAGTAATTCAGTCGTTGGTTCATCTTATCATTAGGAAATTTACTTTTGGTCTATAACAAAAATCTTCTATCCCATAGATCCAATGTGCATAAAAGGTCGTCCAAGACAAGTCCAAAACGAATCCAATCATTGATCAAGCCCATTTAACTCAATCAATCTTTTCACAGCTTCAATTACCTTATCACCAGCACCGCCATCCGATCCAAGGGTCGGGTTATCAATACGTGCAGCGAGGGCTTCATCCAACATGGTTCGAAGACGTGAAACCAGAACCCCGATCCGGGCCCAGCCTCGAAGTCGGAGCCAGCCATCGACGATGAGGCCACGGCCCATTGTGTCAAGAGTTATGGAGCCACAGAAGAGGAGGAGAGAGTAGGCATTAAAGGCTGGAGTGGCTGTCAGTAATTGATTCGCATAGCCGATTTAATCGAATGGTATGAACTTACGAGTGAGATCACGGATGAAAACCTTGCTTGTTGCCATCTTAGTGAAGTAGCTCAGATAAGCTGCTGCACTGGGGTACCCTTGGGCCGAGAAGAGTATAGAGGAAGGGTGAATGAAGACGCGACCATTCTCCTGGTTGAAGTACTTGATTGTTCGGGCATCCGGGTCTACCTCGACTGTGCCAGTTACCGAACTGGCAAACTTCTTATCTGGGAAAGAAATTTGTGCGACTTGCGGCTGGAATGCACCGGCCACCAGGGCACGCAGGAGGTTCCGATTTGAGGCGTTGCGGTTCCAGTTTGTGGACTTATCCGTGTAGTCCACTGGCAGGATACCCGCATCTTTGAGAGATGTGACGAACTGGGCGCGATTGGACGAGATATCACGAAGTGTTTGGTGGGAAAGGAAGTTAGATGCGCACCAAGTCTGTGTCTGCCAGTAACCCTGGGCACGAGCTCGCTCGGACCAGGATTGGTAGGCGAATAGATCGGTGAGAAGGTCACCATCACCAGGGCGGGAGAAGGCCGACTTGGCGGCATCTGCTTCCTCTCGTCTCTCGCGAGGGGAGACGAAGGGACTCTTGACAGTTAGGATGGCTGCGATGGTAAGGCAGGGTTCCATGCAACCAAAGATAGACCCGTAAATCATCAGTTTGGCGCAACGAAGATCAGCTGGAACCATGGCGAGGTACCGTCCCAGCGCTGTCAGACTGCTATGATCCATTGCTCCGATTCTATGCAGAAAGTTGAGGGCTCCTTCGACAGCAATGCTTTCAGGGGGTGTTATAGTGTTCGCGAGGAATGTGGCGACGTCCTCGATACCCTTCATCGACTTCACGGACAGACACAACTGTTCCAGAGGAACGCGACGGATTTCTGGATCAGGTCTTTGAGCCATGTTCGACTCGGCTTTGCGAGTGTATAGCTTATAGCAGGTTCCTGCACGGACACGACCTGCACGACCACGGCGCTGTTTACAGGCTGCCTGTGACGCCCACACTTCTTGGAGACGAACCATGTTGTCTTTGGGATCATAGCTCGTCTCTTTGACTCGCCCAGTGTCGATGACGGCAACAACGTCCTCGATTGTAATGGAGGTTTCTGCGACATTAGTGGCAGCAATAACCTTTCTTTTCCCTCTGGGTGGACTCTGAAAAACACGCTTTTGCTCGGCTGGGAGCAAAGATGCGTGTAGAGGAAGTGGGTGCGCGTTGGGGATTCTTCTGACTGCATTAAGACACCTCTCGATTTCAACCGTACCCGGCAGAAAGATGAGAATCCCCCCAGGATTATCGCCTAGTTGGTCATCAATGTATTCAACAGTGGTGGCTATCAATTCATAATTGATTCCCATGCCAACACTTCGGAGGGCCTTGCCCAATGATTCCTCTGCTCGTGACGTATCGTCCTCAAAGTCCTCGCTTAGCTCCGGGGCAAAGCCAGTATAACGTATCACATCATCGAGATAGTAGTCCTCAACAGGGAATGTTCGACCAGGGATATTCACCAGGCCGACATTACTGCGACCACCAAAGTAATTCATGAAGATATCTGCATCGAGTGTAGCACTCATGAGAATGACCTTCAGATCTTTCCGATAACGTAGAACATCACGGAGAAGAGCCAGGAGAAAGTCGGTATCCAAGCTTCGTTCGTGAACTTCATCGACTACGACGTGAGAGACATCGGACAGAGAACGGGCAACGTTGCCATCGGCATCGCCCCCGGATTGGATTCGGCGGAGCAAGACACCAGTAGTCACAAATGTGATCTTAGTAGCACCTTGCTTAGCTTTCGACTCGCCGCGGATTACGTATCCGACTTCATCACCCACGGTGGAGCAACGTTCATCGCTGACACGATCAGCAAGACCAAGGGCAGAAATCCTTCGAGGCTGGGTACAGATGATATTTGCAGCTCCTCCAAGCCCACGCTTGATCATATCATCTAGAACAAACTGTACAGATTGTGTACTTTTACCACTACCTGTTTCACCAGAGATGATGGTAACTTGGTTTGAGTTGACGGCCTGGATGATAGCATCTTGAGTATTCCATGCAGGCAGCGCTTGTCGTTTCCGAGTCATTTCGGTCTGCGCCGCACTGGCTTGCTTGGCTTCCCATGCCTCCCGAATGGTAACGCTCTGGGTCGAATTGGCCTTCCAGTCGATGCCTCTGCGTTGCTTCCGACCAGAACGCACAGGAATCTCTTTGGTTTCAATGGGCGACGATGAACTGGTCACGGCAGAAATCTCCCGTAGTCTGCCAGGATTTTCCATGATATCAGAAATGTTCACCTCCAACCAGTCCAAAATGTTGAAGATCATAGGCTCCCCACTGAAATGCTCCTCGGCATGCTGTACCGCTCGACGAATTGCGCTGAGACGAATATAGGCCGGTATACCCTTAGCTTGAATTATTATAACCGGAGGGGCTGTGGGATAATGGGTAGATGGTTCGTGAAAGCGGAATATGGTGTTCTCGGGAAGCTCAGGAGCCTCGCTTTTGACTTCGCAGACCTTGTCGGAGATCCGGGCATAGCGTTCGCCAAAGATGGCCTCAAGAGTCTCCTGCTCCTCATTCCAAATCTCTGCATCATTATCAGGGACAGAAGCAGATGCAAATGCTGACCCATGGGCCAGTGTGTTCTGCAAGTACTCTGCGGCCGCAAGCTCACTACCGTTCTTACTGTCGAGAATTTGCGAGCACAGGTCGGCTGGGTAGCCAACCGAAGCAAGCCTCTTGATTTTTGCTTCTCGAGCCAAATCTCCAGCTGCGAGGCTGACACCGGCAGAGTAACCTTCGGGCAAGCTCCAAGATGGCAGGTCATCCTCAGGGACATAGACAAGTAGCCACTCCAATACTTCTTCGCGGTCTTTACACTCAGCCACAGCCTCCTCAATATGACTGCGACGGAAACCAAGTTTAGTAAACTCTTCCACGATGGCCTGGGATTCCCTCTGTGGAATATTTACGCCATGGGGGTTCCAAACTGTATGTTGCCTTAGAAGACCTTCAATCTCGCGGCGAATGCGGGCGCCCATGTCCACTTTGGGCGCCTGAGACCAAATCCGTTTGCTTTTCCCATCTCCCGCTCCGAGACCAATATCAACTGAAGAAGTCTTCTCTTTGTTTTGCGTCTTTAGGCGCTCCGCTCTCTTCTTCTCCAGGTCGGCAGCCGCACTTTCGCGCTCTTGCTTGGCTAGGAATGGATCGGCTTCATAAAGCCACCCTTTGCCCTCTTTTGTATCGGTCGTCTTGATATCGGTAAAATCCTCCCTCCAAAGCTTCTTATATGTTGGTGGAAGCATCATATGAAGATTGCGCATATTGCACACACGGAAAAGCGCATATGCAGCGGCGAAGTGACGGGCTTCAAGAGCTGTGGGTTGCGTTGCGACCTCTTTGTGCGAAGGCGGTACTTTCATGGGTGGGAGAACGGTCAATTCTTTGGTTTTGGGGTCGACACGTTTGAGGGTCACGGAGGATATGAAACCATCGCGGGATTGGATCTGCGGTTTATCAGAATGTGATTGATTAGCGGGTTGACCAAAGGGCACCATATAGGAAAGGCTGAGGTTGGGTGATCATTACCATGCCGTACTCAGGTTTCTCCCACTTCTGTTTCTGACAATGTTCCGACAACATGTTGACTGGTAATTTGCCGGTCCATGATGCACCGCCAATGACCTCCTTCACGGTAGGTTTCTTGGGTTCCTCGGGGCCTGGAGCAGGCTTCTTGTCGGATTTCTCCGCGGCAGCCTTAGCCTGCTTGGTCCCAGGCTTGGGACCACCTCCGCGGTTATCAACCTTCTTCTTGGGGCCCATTGTTGCGCAACAAGAACAACGTCCACTGTCACTCTTCGGTCGAATTGCTTTTCGATGGTCCCGCACTAAACCACATTGGGAATGCGGGGAGTCAGAGCTGGAAAATTACTATATACACACTACAACTCATTGATATATGGACAGCATAAGTATTCATCTTTTTATTTTGCTTACTATAGGACTATACATGTACATGCCATCAAAAAATACCCCGTATGTTCTAGAGCCTGAATTATTTAAAGAAAGAGGTTTGAATGTCTGAGACCCCCGCCTCTCAGCTGGTCGCTGAATAAAAGATGCTGATGGATTATACAAAGCTGATGGTTTAGGAAAGCGTGGAAATAGCAAAAGTGAGGAGTTCCCTTAATCCAACCTCCAAACGCGCGATTTGAGATCGCCGCTTTCTCTTTCTACAGCTTCCCTTACTGACGCATGAATCATCTGACATCCTTTGTCTCCATGTGATTTTTTGAGGGTATATATCTTCTCTTCTGTCTAGGATGGAGCAAGAATCTGTGAACACTGATCCTGGCGCATTGAAGTTGAAGAAGAGAAATGCGTATGAGTTAACTTGAACTAAGTATGACGAAGAGCCGGTCAACTAATGTCTTTTTTTTGCCCTAGTCACCGAATTAATGTCCTCTCATAACAAACAGCCCAAGCAGGCGACAGCCGGCCCATCAAGAAACGCCGGCAATATGGGTCGAAAGGCACAATTCGGAGGTCGCGAAGGGCTAGGAGCATACATCGACAACCCAGAGGCCTACCCATCCAATGTGGTGATCTACCATAATGCAGATTTCGTCGCTATTTACGACATGTTCCCGAAATCATCTCTACATTTGCTTCTCCTCCCTCGCGACAAGACCAAAACTCGCCTTCACCCTTTTGAAGCCTTCGAAGACGCCGACTTTCTCGCCAAAGTGAAGTTTGAGACTCAAAAGCTTCGCTCTTTAGCAGCTGGGGAGCTGCGGCGCAAGTATGGGAAAGATTCGGCCCAAGAACACGCAAGGCAAGAGGCTCTCACGGCCGACCCTCCGCCAGATGAGCTGCCCGCGGGGCGAGATTGGGAGAAAGAGCTCACGTGTGGGATCCATGCCGTGCCTTCAATGAATCACCTTCATGTTCATGTCATTGCGGTAGATCGCTACAGCGACCGTTTGAAACACCGGAAGCATTACAATAGCTTTGCAACACCTTTCTTTGTGCCTATCGATGACTTTCCCTTGTCCGAAGATGACCCACGGAGGAATCCTACATCCCAAGGATATCTACAGAGGGACTTCATTTGCTGGCGATGTGGTGAGAATTTCGGGAACAGATTCGTTGAGTTGAAGAGTCACCTCAGCAAGGAGTTTATAGAATGGAAGAAATTATAACCAATTGGTCGAAGTGTGCCAGACAACTACGTCTAGAACAAACATCCTCTTGGTCTGTGATTGTAATTCAAAACTCCCACCAGCCTCCGGATGGCACCGAGAGAAACTTTCAGGGCCCAACTCAGTTTCGTAAATGTACATGATTGTTCGAATATGCTAAGACTGAGTCGTATGCATTTTCAGCATACATCCAATTTCCCATCTTTCCAAACCAACAACAGCCTGACAGAATTCCAAAAGAAGAGACTTAGCGATCTCATCCTCGATGTTTCTACCTGCGCACCAATTTCTGCTTGCATGTAGGGTTTACACGCGAGGCTTCTTGCTGCCCTTGACCTTACGCGCCTCGGGGCGGTTGATGTGGTGGGAGGGAATCCAGTCGGCGTTGTAGGTGGTAGCAGAGGCAACGGCAGGGCTAGATGTCTCCTCAGCAGCGGGGGTCTCGGGACGCTTGGCGTTGCCAGTGGCACGCTTCTCGCCAGTCTTGCCGCTCTTGCGCTTCTGAGGGAAGTAGGGAGCGACCCAGACGGTGTAGAAAAAGTAGACAGTACCACCAAAGCAGGCCAGGAGGAAGAAGTAGAGGAAGATGCTATTCAAGGTCAGTCGATTGCGCAAAAACATATGAGGGAAATCACGATTGGGCGAGGGCTTTACATTTGGGGATCGAAGATGCTAGTCTCGGGCTCCACGACGCTCACAGTGCCATTGAAGGCCTGAACGGTGAAGAACTTGCCCTCGCTGTCCGACAGAATGGCGGCAATGTTCAGACGAAGATCCTGGGGGTGCATCTCGGTTGCGAAGCTGTAGGGGATGACCTCCTTCTGACCGGCAGGGACCTCAACGCCATAGCGAGTGGCAGTCAGGTTGCGGACGGCCTTGCTTTCCTCGTCCAGATTCCACAGGCTGCCTCCGAGGAAGTTCACGGTGACAGGATTCGGCTCATCGTTGGTAACGGAGATCAACGCTTCAGTCGGACGACCATTGACGAGCTTAACGCCAAAGATTTCAGAGGCAGGGAAAGAAGCCTCGGCCGTGACAGCAAGGTTGGCGATCTCAGTTTCCGCGACCGTCTCAGCATCCTGATGAAAGGGAAATATCAAGTCAGTCAATTGAGGTCTTTCTTGAATCGCGCGAACAGTCACGCGAATGCAATCGATGAAGCCAATTGGGGGAGAGCGAGGGAGGGGGGAAACTCACAGCAGTAAAGCCGGTGCCGACGAAGGCCTGAAGAGAGAAAAGAGCCAGAGAGAGGAAACCGAAGCGAGTCATCTTGTCTAGGGAAGGCAAACGAAGTGAAGGTAGAGTACAGAAGAGGGAGGGTGATCACACGTTGCAATTTAGGGTAGGTCCACTTGCCCGGGGAAACTGCCTTAGTCAGCATCGCGTCTTGATTCGAATTTTTTGAATTTTTGGGATTTTTTTTTTTTTTTTTTTTTTTTTTTTTCTTATGGTAGGATAAAAAAATAAAGGCTAAAAGCAGGGAGAATCTCCACTTCATCAACCTTTCCGGCAAACGCCAAAATCACGCTAAAGTCTCTCCAGTGCCATTCTTGGGCTCTTTTTTCTCTTTTCATTTGACAGGGTTAAACGCTGTGAAGATCGCGCAAGCGCTTAATTGCTTCTTGACTTCCGCCCTGGGAATCCCCAACTCCTCCTTCACCTTCCAACCCACTTTTTTTCTACAACCAACCCCATAAGTCCCAGCGCAATGGATTCAACCTCCTATCTTGATCGATATCGCCAGCTAAGCGCGATCGATCAGCAGAAGAATCAGCTCATCGAGGTACGGAACTTCCTGGTCTTTCCTCCCTTCTTTCACATGGATCAAGCTAATGCGATTCCATCATACGATAGGAGCTCCTTAAACGAGTAACCGATCTTGAAAACTCCTTCCAACAAGAGAAACTCGACCATGAACGCGAGACTCGCTTCAATCGTGATATTCAGCTCCACGAAATGGAGCTGATGCAACAGATACACCAGATCAAATCTATTATGGTGAGCGCGGTGGTGAACCAACACCTGAGCGTGCGCTGATACGTGTCTGGCTCCTCCAGGACCGAGAACCGTTCGTCGTCGTCTTATTAGACGGAGAGGGTATAATCTTCAAGGATGAATTTCTCCAGCAAGGTGAAGAGGGTGGTCGCAGTGCGGCCAACCAGCTTTACACAGCCCTTCATACTTATTTGACGACGAACCTGCCGAACATTAAAGTCCCGAAGTTATTGACCAAAATTTACATGAATGTCAGGGTTTTTGGTGAGATGTGCACTCGAAGTGGACTTGTCTCAGACCCTTCCGGAATTCACGATTTCATCAGAGGATTTAATGAGACAATGTCATTCTCAGAGATTGTGGATATCGGCGCTGGACAGAACAAAGCTCTTGATAAGATGAAAGGTTCGTCTCGTCCGATATTATGAAGACACCACCCCTTCGAACCCCAGCTAACACTACCTCCACGTCCAGAGACCCTTCAAGTCTTCCTCTACAACTGCCACTGCCACCAGATCTTTTTGGGCTGTCCTTCAAATACCGAATACACCAACTTCCTGGAGGATATACTGAAAGAAGGCGATCTTACTGGTCGTATCTCTCTCGTGGAGGGTGTTACTTTCGAGAAAGAGCTTGAGACGGTGAAGAACTCCTATCGGATCGCCAAGTTCCCAGAAGTTTTCCGTTCTGCCAAACTGGCACCTGCCTGGGCTCCGGCTTGGAAGACTGCTCATACCCTGCCTTCGCGATCTTTGCTCACCCCGTCTCCATCGCGACAGTTCTCAAACCCCCCACCTCTCTCGCGCACTTCAACCAACACTAGTATTTCGGGTGCTGGGGCACCTCTGACAGCCACGACTCCCAATGAAGGAGCCGGGTCCCCCGACTTCCAGGTCGTTCGCGCCAAGACAGAATCCTCCAGTGCTCCCCCCAAAACTGTGGAGAGAAATAAGTATGGACAGCGTGTGGATCGTCTCGATTTCAAGAGCATTCCCCGTGATGAACTAAATCGCTTGAAGAAGCTGAAGCTGTGCAATTATCATTTCTTGCTTGGCGAATGTCCTAACGAGGAAAACTGCTACCACGATCACGATCGCAAGTTGACTCGGCAAGAACTTCATATTCTGTCGGCTATTGCGCGGATGACTCCCTGTCGCTTTGGCCTGGAATGTGATGATCCAGAGTGTATCTACGGCCACCGTTGCCCTCAAAGTGAGCCTGGCAAAAAGACTTGCTTCCGCGGTGAAAGCTGTCGTTTTGAGCCCGTAGCACACGGCATCGACACGAATATTGTCAAAGTGACAAAGGTTTAGACTCGGGGCCACGCGATTTTTCCATTCGTCCGATAACGAAATCCCCATCGCCTTTTGTCATTCTTGGTTTTTCAATATTTTATGGGATTTCTAAAGAGATGCCTCTTTCTTTTTTTTTTCTTATTAAAACCGGCGTGACCGAACTGGGGTATGCATGGGCTTCTTTTCCAAATTTCGGTGTGGGTTCTGGGAATTGCATCCTCGGCTATCATATTCTTACTACTTGTTACACAACATATGATTTTACCCCTTGTCCCACCTACAATAAAGTCTGGTGCTTGGGAGTTCAGCTTGATTGAGTTTTGATTTCTTGTGAGGTCATTAAAATTTTTTCTGGAATTCTGACAACTGGGGGTTGTTTTTCGGAGTTTCAATACAGGCGTCGGGAATTTAATATAAGTGGGAATAGATATTATGCCTGAACGTGGCAGTATTATGGATGTTTTCAGCTGCTCTGGTCATCCAATCACTTTATCTTAGATAAGACCTTGTATTAGTACCAATTATGAGAAGATTCATTTCAACAGATATAACAGGAGAAACTGATACCTACATACGAGTCCATTCAAGTAGCTGTGTAATCTCTTTCCGCACTGCACAGAGACGCTCCTATAGTAGTTACATGGTGCAAGTACGTATGTAGTAGCTACTAGCTAATCCTTCGGGCTGCATGGAAAAAATGAACAGCGATAAAATATTCATTGATGTGACATCACGAATCGGGTGTTTTACCATCTACTAGTCTTCGTCAGACAGTGTTCAGAGGTTCAACGGGGCTCTCAGCCCTCAACTACATGTCATCTTTATCTTCCATAAGACTTATGCTCTACCCATTCACACTCAAATTTATTCTTTTGTGTCAATTTGGCATAATCACCAAATTAATACCAGGACTAGTGTATTCACCAACCCGATGAGTTTCCAAGATGGCGCGGCAAAAATGGTGCCTATTCCCGTAGGCATACTAACAACGCCGGTCCCTATACGATTGGTACGGGATCCTGCACCATCAATTCCGGAATCTCTAGTACTAGTACCGGTACTAGTCTCAGTCGTAGAGGCCGCTGGGACAAAATTCGTTGACCTAGCGGTAACAGTGTGTACATCTGTGCTGTAGTCCCAAGTAAAGATAGTTCCACTTATGGGCGTAAATATAATACCCTTTGGGTTAGAAAGAGTCTCCGTGCCATTCTTCGGGAATTCCCCAGGGTTGTAATATCTGTGCGTCCCCCGGGCATTCTCTGCCCCAAGGCCTAGGTCTCCAACGCAATCATAATCGTCGAAGTACGACCTGCACATTGCCCAATCCCTCTCAGTTAATATCGTGTTAAACCAATAGCTGGCATCCATAACAGATGACTGAGTATCTGGGTATGTCTCGTATAATCTGTATAAATCAGTTTGGAGAAACGGTTTGTAGATGATTTAATACTCAGCTGATTAGTGGTTGCACGCCCGTGGACCGAATAGCACCCTCCGCGCAACAGTGGCAAGCCTTGACATATTCCTTATGGGCATCAAGATCATTTTCGATTCCATTAAGATACGTCATATTGTCATAACATGCCGTGAGCTGATCTTCAATCTCATATCCCTTCTTGCGGGCTTTTCCAATGTTACACGAGCATCCGCCGGGTGCCTTATCTGGCGGTGGCCAAAAGGGAATATCATCGAGATATTGCTTTCCACGGAGTTCGATGAAGCTCTCAACTGTGTGTTGGTATTCGCATGAGTAAACCTTGAAAGTAAAAATTGTGAGGATTAGATGGTTCAAGTAACGGGCTCTGCATACTCACCTGGTTCCAACCGCTGGATGCGATGCAAATGATTTGGCTACCAGCTCTCTGAGCTCCACAAGGAGAAACGCAGGTACCTGGGCAGTTTATGGCACATAACTGTTTACCCGCACACGTTTCGGCACAGTCACTGCTTTCTGGACAATTCCAATTTTCATTGACGCAATTCCTGTGATTCATCTCGGCCCTATTGAAACATGTCTCTAGTCCTTCCGGATCTGCACAAATGGAGATATCGTCGAAGTATGCAAGTTGTTTCGCAGCTGATAAGGGCACTGGCACTACTAAGAAAAGCAGTACATTCGTTCTCAATCTCATTTTGGTATCATCTATCAAGAGAATGAAAAAGCAAGAAGCGGGATTGAAAAACGTTTGCTATGTAGTCTTATGAGAGCGGAACCGATGACTTGTATATTCTTACCGGTATGTTCCCAGACCTCCTTGGATCTTAGCCGAACGGTCCAAGGGTCCGGAAATCCACGCCTGCGGGTTCCTGAGACCTGCTATAACCGGCCGGCGGCCGCGTCCTTTGACGCCTTGGCACAAGGTGGATTTAACACTATGTACTCAGTGTTTGTCTGGGGATTCCGGTCTTCTGTGGACAGTACTGAAAATCAGCCCGCAGAGATAATCATGGAAATGACTGCAGGTTTTGGCGTTTAGGAAGGCAGGAATGTATGGTACTCTGGATCAGTACGCGATATAAGTCTACATTGCATTCAATCCAGCTGGCTTCCATGATGAGAGAGCGCGGCTTGGCAGATGACGGCCAAGACAACAAAGTGCAACAGTGATGGTTGGAACCTATTCTGAATAATAATTGGACCTAGCCTCTTGGCCAATTTATGTACACACCATGATCCATAAACCTTGCAATGATACTGAGGGTATGGAAGAGCGGCGAATATAGGAAAAGGAATGTGTATGCTCAGTATGGAAAGACTTCACAAAATTTGCCAGGGATTGAGAAGAGGTATCGGAGTTGGCATCATGACTACCCGTAGTATGGTGTAGAACCAAAAAAGAAATCATAGTCGCGCCCGGGATCGAACCGGGAACCTTCTCGGAGGAGATGAGTTCAACTACTGTGAACGAGATGTCATAACCATTAGACCACGCAACTTGCTTATTAGTAATCACATCAGTAAAAGCCCTATAGTTCTAAATCTGTACTAATGCATATTATATAGTATAGTTTCCTCAGACAGGAACATCATGTGACCACACTGCTATGTATTAGCTACCGCTCGTCAGATTCAATCACTTTGTATTGTTGCACCTCTGATCGTTTATATTGATATCGGTAGCGAGCCTGTGTTACAGATTCTATAAGGGTTGAGATTTTTTAAAACTTGATCCTACTACTCTATAGTAGTCTTTTCTCAGTAGAACTATCTTAGAGTAACATGAACAGATGAAAGGTATAGTATCTTTGGTCACAGGCGTGTTCTGGATCATATAACTAAATTTTCTATTTATCAGCATACCAAGTTGCGTGGTCTAATGGTTATGACATCTCGTTCACAGTAGTTGAACTCATCTCCTCCGAGAAGGTTCCCGGTTCGATCCCGGGCGCGACTATCATTGTATTTTTTTTGCCTTTCCAGTTTTCTTTTCCTGGTTGTGATGACTTCGTTGGAATTTCTGCGGCCCGGGAGCTCTAAATTGGTTCCCCCGGTAGGGGCTAAAGCGTTTACTAGTGATGCCTTTCTGCTGGTTGGACCAAATCTATCGTAAATGCAGATAACATTTGAAATGGACTCGGTCGATCGTACGAGGCAATACGTAGCTATATATATCTTTGAACTGCTGGTGAGCTTGGCTTCAGTGAGCTTGGCTCCAGTGAGATACTGAGCCAAGTGATCCGAAAGCCGCTGGTTTGAGCGATCGCTGTAGTACATAAAACGAGCTGCATCGACGTATGAGCTGTTCAACTAATTCCTCAATCCGGATGTCAACATGCAAAACCTTGCTTTGTTACTACCAGTACTGGCGGCTCAGAGTCCCCAGGATACAAGATTAATGGAGAACGGAAATTTATATACCTAGGTATAGATACTAGGTCTGTCTTGTTTTGCTTTAAATATATATTTTCATTCTACTACGCTTAGTTCTTCCTCCAGGAATCCGGGTCTGTTGACCGGCAACATGGAATTTCATCATGCTGAACCATCATGGCGAGAAAGAGATACCGCCAGTGACATCTGAATGGATAGCTTTTGATTTCAAGAAAGGTTGTGCTGAGTATTTCACACCGAGTTCCAAGCGGGCAAAATTATGTATTCAAGTCACTGAGTTATGTGTGATTTACTCACGAGCCTGATGCTCCTCTGAGAGTAGGTTACTTGAATGCGAAAAAAACTGCCAGTAGAGACGAATCTATATCTTCATCATATGCCCCCTGAAAAAGACATGTATTCGATTCCACAGTCATGAGTGAATTGTTGTCCCAAAAAGGGCAAAGCGTCTCTCCCAACCGAAGCAACCGGCCTGGCTGCATGTTTCCTGATCACTGTCATCAATAACCATGGCGTCTGGGTCATTATGATCACACTTCACCCCATACTCTTTGATACAGCAGATGAAAGGCAATGAGGATGACTTGACAGGTATCCAGGATTCATCATCACCTGGGACAGTAGCAGCGGCTTCTTGTTTGCGTTCTTCCAGATCACCCCAAAGAAGAAAGAGTTTTTCTCTCAACTCATTCAGCCGGTCTGAGTTATCACGAAGACTGTGGAGTTCATATCAGCTAATCAGAACGCTGACATAGTGCCCTGAAAAGAAAACTCACTCATCAGCGTCGAGATTCAACAAATGAGTACCTTCGCCACCCGCAACGAAAATCTTCATTAATTCTCTGGGCTTTTTTGAGCCGGTAGGTTCTGTTCCTTCAACGAGAAGACAGAATCGCCACTCCCACGTGGTATACTTTGGACCCAAGTCATCCTGGCCGCCGTCGTAGTCAACGATGGAGTTTACAGGGACCTGCACGGCAAAATCTTCCAGATTCGGAGGGTAAAAGTCGACCACACGAACGAGAGGACGGTAGCAGACATTTTGAAACGGCAGTTTGTAAGTAATATCATCAGAAATATGGTTAATGTGAGTTTCGGCGGATAATATAGAGTCGAGGTCGCGAAGAACGGGGATTCCATAGTCCCGACACTTGACTGTTAAATGCGTTAGTCTACACTTGAAACAAGAGGGAAATAGGAACAGCGCGCTTACTATTGGAGTTGGCCTTTTTTCCTGCAGTTGGCCTCGGCAATATTGTCTGGCCTTCTTCTATGCGATCCTCCTGCGTCTTTTGTTTGTTTTTTTTCTGTTTCTCGGCTTTTCTTTCAGCCTTCTTTGGATCTGCACTCGGTTCACCGTGAATCTTCCAGTAAGCTTTGCGGCGCTCCAAAACGTCCCGTGTACGTTCGTCGTAGTCGCCTGAGATCATGCGGACATGGATCTTATCTTCAAACCTTTTATCCCTATGAACAGCAGCCTCGAGACCGCCGTTAGGATTATTCTTGATATGTACGTATGTAAAATGAACAAGGCTGCCTTCTTTGACATACTCCCGCGCAAAGCTGGCATGAGGTTCCCAGAGTACGACTTGTAGTGACAACTGGCCCCACGGACCGGGCCAGTTTTGCTTTCTCCGGGACAGGTAGCCATAAGCGTCACCCTCAACTCCTTCATTGTCATCTTTCCGGATGTCAACAAGAGATGTATTGACAGTGTAATCTGTGAGATAGATCAAAGTCTTGTTGCTGTCATAGGTGTTCATCTTCACTACCTGACCAAGTAATTGCGTCAGTCGACCAGCCTTCACATCTTGAATAAGAGAGAACGGCAGTCCTCCAGATTTCGGAGCTGGACCCGAAGATTGAACACTGGGGAATGATTGAAGTGACACTGGGACCGCCTGTACTGGCGCTGGCGCGGGTTCTCGTGTTGGAGACGAGTGTAGAGTCGCGGGTGGTTCCTCGCCGTTAATATTTGCAAGAAGCCCCGTTGCTGTTCTTTTCTCATTGGGATATAACTCAAATGGAACGGGTCCATGGCTAATTGATACATTTTCACCAGATCCCGGCCGCGGTCGAAAAACCGCCCAGTAAACTGTGTCGTTTTGTGAAGCCACACCAGTTGGCCTGTTCTGAAAGCTGGTAATCTATGCAGTCGCATCGAATTAGCATTTTTTCATAGGATGAAGCGTACCAGTCGAACAATTCCCACGTAGGCATGATTTGCTTACTTTGATGCTTCGAAGTAAAACTACATCTTTGAGCTGGACTTTTGGAAGCCGGTTTGGGTCATCATTGAAAAATTTGACTTTCAGACTATCTTGCCAAGATGGAGCATCGAATTCGTTGTCTTTTATGGTGAAGGTAACACCGTACGAAGTTCCCCGAGTCTTGACGATATCCAGAGCATCGACTACCACGCCAATGGTGCTCACTCTCGTTCGAGCAGAACATGCGGCGGTGATATCAATTAGATTGGTCGGGGCCATAACTTGAGACTTCCAGGATGTCTTTAGAGGTAAAGGCCGCCACGGAGGTGGTTATCTTTGCTGATAGGAGAGAGTTTGGATGTATCGAATCTCATGCGGCAAAATAGAGACACAGACGAGCCTTAGCGCCGGTCAATGGACGCCCTTCATGATCGCGTGAAATTGAACCGATGTCCACCAGAGGAATTCGAGGGAACTCCCAAAAAAAAGACTAAGTTTGATTGGTTAAAAAAAAAAAGTCTTTGATGTAATGCCAGGGGCACAAAGTCCGGGTTAGCTGAAAGATGTGCCTGTCAACGGAGGCAAAGCGTCACATGATCGTCCCCCCCCTCCTTGCACACACGAATCCTTTCTTCTCTCCTTCTCCCCCCACATCTCCCTCCCTCCCTTTCCCCCATCCTCAGCGCGCCCTTCCCACCCATCATCTTTTTTAATCCCTTGATTTCCGAGGCGCGCTTTCTTTCTACTCGCAAAAATGGCCGAACGTTATATCCCAGAGCATCGCCGGACGCAGTTTAAGGCCAGAAACCAATTCCGCCCCGATGAGCTTCGCCGCCGCCGCGAAGAACAACAGGTCGAGATTCGGAAGCAGAAGCGTGAGGAGAACCTGGCCAAGCGACGTGGTATCCAGACCCGTGATGGAGGAATCGGTGTTGGAGGTGGCATGGCTGCCGCCACTGAGAGTGACGATGAGGCCAGTGCTATTGAAAGCGAGGTAGGTTCTAGGTTTTACTTATTTTTTTTTTCTCTTTCGATTCCCTGCTTTTGGGTTATTACTCTCTTTCATCTCCCTGGCTTTGTTATCTTTGATGGACTTTCTACAAGCTTCCTATGATTTGAGTGACGATCCGATGGGTTCTCTGCTCGGTTCTGGTGCCCGCCCACCCGTTCTTTGTTTTTATGATGCGATCATCAACATGGAATTTTTTTCACCGCCCTGTTGCCATGGGGCCGACCCCTCCAACACGGACCATATTATCCACGACCCCACTATGCGATATTTGATATTTTACCCTACACACATTCCGGGAATTACCAATAGCTAACATAATGGATTTCATAGCTCAACGTCGAGCTTCCCCAGATGGTGAAGGGTGTCTTCTCCGACCAAGTCGAGGAACAAATTCAGGCCACCACTAAATTCCGCAAATTGCTGTCCAAGGAGCGCAACCCTCCTATCGAGCGTGTCATCGAGACCGGCGTCGTCAGCCGCTTCGTTGAGTTCCTCCGCTCCCCTCACACCCTAGTCCAGTTCGAGTCTGCCTGGGCTCTGACCAACATTGCTTCCGGTTCCGCGCAACAAACCCAGGTCGTCATCGAGGCCGGTGCTGTCCCTATCTTTGTTGAGCTCCTGAGCTCCCCTGAGCCCGATGTCCGTGAGCAGGCTGTGTGGGCTCTTGGTAACATTGCCGGTGACAGCCCTCACTGCCGTGACTTTGTTCTGGGTGCCGGTGCTCTGCGCCCGCTGCTGAACCTCATCAATGATGGCCGCAAGCTGAGCATGCTCCGCAATGCTACCTGGACTCTTAGCAACTTCTGCCGTGGAAAAACCCCCCAACCCGATTGGAACACTGTAGGTTTTGACACATCTTTCTTTTATCTGGAATTATTTCTAACTTCGAGCTAGATTGCCCCAGCTCTGCCCGTACTGGCCAAGCTCATCTACATGTTGGACGACGAGGTTCTGATTGATGCTTGCTGGGCCATCTCCTATCTTTCTGATGGTGCCAATGACAAGATTCAAGCCGTCATTGAAGCCGGTATTCCCCGTCGGCTGGTGGAACTCCTCATGCACGCCTCTACCTCTGTTCAAACCCCTGCCCTTCGCTCTGTGGGTAACATCGTCACTGGTGATGATGTCCAGACACAGGTCATCATCAACTGTGGTTCGCTCCCCGCCCTGCTCTCTCTTCTGAGCTCCACCAAGGACGGAATTCGCAAGGAGGCTTGCTGGACCATCTCCAACATCACTGCTGGCAACTCTAGCCAGATCCAGGCAGTCATTGACGCTGGCATCATCGCCCCTCTGATCAACTTGCTCGCCAACGGTGATTTCAAGACCCGCAAGGAGGCCTGCTGGGCCATTTCTAATGCCACCTCTGGTGGTCTGCAGAAGCCTGACCAGATTCGCTACCTTGTCTCCCAAGGCTGCATCAAGCCCCTTTGCGACCTCCTTGCTTGCCCTGACAACAAGATTATCCAGGTTGCTTTGGATGGTCTCGAGAACATCTTGAAGGTCGGTGAGATGGACAAGGAGGCTGGCCAGGGCGAGGCCCGTGTCAACCGTTATGCTCTGTTCATCGAGGAGGCCGGTGGTATGGAGAAGATCCACGACTGCCAGAACAACGCCAACGAGGAGATTTACATGAAGGCCTACAACATCATCGAGAAGTACTTCTCCGACGAGGATGAGGGTGCTGGTGATATCGATGAGCTTGCTCCTCAGCAAACCTCGACCGGATTCGCCCTTGGCGCTGGTCAGCAACAGCCCGGTGGGTTTAACTTTGCCAACGGCGGTGAGTCTATGGATATGTAAAGGGATACACTTTCCATTGCTCTCACCTCTTTTGTGGTCTTAGTACCCTTCGGGATATTTCCCTTCTCCTCAATATCCCCTGTTTGTCGCCTCCACCCTGTCACGATTTTCTCATTTCCTTTCTCCCCTTCATCCCCGCCCACTTTGATTTTATGATAAACAAGATTCACCATCATGTAACCCCTCCTCCCCCCTGAAGCATTCTCATACACAGGCGTATTTGTTTGAAAAATCGGATTTCCTTTTTTCTTTCTATGTTAATGTCTCCCTCCCGATTTATCGGTGTTCCTGGCTGGGTGTTTGACCCCGAAGGGAGTTACCTTCGTGCGCTAGCACTAGCAGCGATCCTAAGGTAATACTTATACTTCGGGCTCCTTCCATTCCCCTTCCGCATTGTTTTGGTTGAACCAGACAACGCTCCTGATGATTCTTGCCAATCATACTCCATATGGTAGTTTCTTTTGCAATTTGCCAGGGGAAAAAATGCCAAGTGTTCTCTGCGAACCGTTGCTTTTCCAATGTAGATGTTGAAATATATCGATTGAGAGTCGTTCACTTCGAGATCCATTCCATTGTTTTGGTTCATCGCCAACAATATGAAGAACTACTAGTGGGTACATCAGTACCTAGGTACTAAGTAGTCGTAAATAGGACTCGGAACTAGTAGGGTTTCATTGAATCTTGCTTGATTATAAACGTTTCTCTGTAAGTTCAAGTTGTGCCAGTGACTTACCTGAATTAACCGTGAGTATTCTAAAGTCAAGTAGTCGTGAATATTTCCGAATTACCAAGGGTTAGGACGATCGGTTTAACAATAACGTTCAATAGCCCTGGCGAAATTTACGTATGTAGTCATTTGATATGAAGGAGAAGGAGATTTTCCTCGAGATGCTCCGAATCCTTCGAATGCTTTCATTCAGACCCGAGAATCACCCTATAATTAAGCAAATCTCGAGTCAGGGAGGATTTAAGTTCTCACATGTGCTCTGCCAGAATACGGTGGGACCTAAGAGAAATAACTTTAAGTTAAAGTATACTAATTTCAAAGTTGTTACGGAGGACTGATCTAAATCATACTAGTACAGCTATTGGGTATATCCATTCTTAGAATATACAGCCGTTTACACTTAGAAAAAAATAAATAAACAGTCGAATAGGAGTAAAATGAGCAAAAGGGAATAAAAAGTTTAGACATCAGAAGTAGGAAAAGTGAAAACATCAAAGGCTGGAAAGAGCAAGCCACAAATCACATATCAGACCACAGGTATATCACGAGAAAGCAATCAGTCGCCCATTATTTCATCTTCATCGGGATCGGGACCACGGTTCAAATCTTCATCCTCATCGTCCACAATCTCGTCCTCAACGAGCTCTCGCGCCCGTAGGTCCTCCTCTTCATCTTCTTCGATAGGATCATCGTGGTCACCCTCTTCTTCGTCCTTGTCATCGACCCGCTCTGCCGATTTAACGTTCTTGCTAGGTGTTTGTGGTTTCTCGCCCCCTTGTACGTTCTTCGCGGGTTGCTTCCCCTTGTTGCGAGGTGCACGAGGTTTACGCTCCTCGAGGTATGACAGGACTTCACGGTAATTTTGACCCAGGGAAGTCTTATTACGGAGAAGACGCTTCTTCAGAGAACCACGCTTCGTGCCTGATGCATCCATCACACGACCAATAATAGCAAGGACAAGCTTGCCGGTGAGTTCACATAAACGTTGCTCCGCAATGACGCTACCGCGGAGTCGCTCCATAACAACGGCTTCGTCTTCTGCTTCATTTTCCTCATTGTCATCATCCGACTCGTCTTCAGATGCGGGGGCGTCGTCTTCAGCAGGTTCGAGGTCGTGTTTGGCTTTCTTGGCAAACATTCGTTCAGCAGTAGAGTGAATTTTGGCAACGAGGGCTTGGGCTTCCGCGGGAATTTCATGCACCAGGCTTTGTGCCTGGAAAACCATATCCTCATCGTTGCCAACGCCCTGGCCGGCATTTCGGAGCGTACTGAACAGAGTTTGGAGATCCAGAAATGTCGTAGTAGCGGTGAATCGTAAATCGTCAAGCCCAGTTAGCCCTTTCATGATATCTAGAAGCGTGGACGCAAATGTTTCTCGGCACTTCGTGAGGGTTTCGAAGTAGGATGTACTGAATGAAGCTTTTCCTTCGCTCAGGGCTGTGGTCAGAGCTTGTACCTTCCACATGAAATAGAAGAGCAGAGTTCGGATGCTGTTCGTCACCAGTTCAGCCTCGGCTCGTGCAGTATCTTCATCATCATCCTCCGGCAAGAGGGCACGTTGGGTCAAATGAATGAGTGTGTTGAATGGGGCTTCCGCTTGGTCCTTCTTAGATTTTGAGCGAGTGCTTGGTACCGTCTCCAAGATTGCTGAGCAGTCCATGATTGCAGAGAGTTTAGAGATACGGGTGACAGTATTGGTGAGGTCGGTAAGGGTTGGATCGGAAATCGAGGCGCCTGCTTGGACTTCCTTTTTGCGAGATAATACACCCAAGGTATCGACCATGTCTTCCCACAACTCTTGGATCTTGCCTTCGAGAACCTCACGCATTTCGTCGGAGCTCTTGGCATGTAAGAAAGCGACGCTAGCTTCGGCCAAGACATCTTGATCCGAGTGGGTCAGGAATTGCTTGTTGATGTCATTGAGCAAAGATGTGTACGCCGTCGCATCTTTCTGCATGTCTTGAATGGCGTTAAGGTCTACAAGATGCTCGAGTCGGAGAACAGCAGATGCTGCCTCCGGAGCGGAGCCAAACTTATTGAGAAGTTGCGGGATGGACTGGGCCAAGTTATGCGAAATCTCCTCTTGAAGTTCAGGGATCTTCGCGGTAAGTGCTTTGACCTTGCGTCCACGCTTGTCGATATCTGACTTGGCGACATCAAGCACTCGTAGCTTCACCGCTGCACACAGAACTTCTAAAAGGATTGCCTCCTGACCTTCTTGCATCTTGTACAGGTTGCGAACAACTCCAGCAGTGTCATCCTCCGACGGATCATCGGCGATTTGCGAGTGGTCGTACAAAAGGTAACCGGCTAATGACTGCCATTGGGACAGCTCTTCCATATGAGGATAAACAGCTTCAGTAGCGAGGACAAAGCGGGAATCGGCAGGTGCCCCAGACAGCACATCGCGTGCAGTGGTAATCATGTCGGGGTCTTCATTTTCTTGTCCGTCGTAGGCCTGGAAGATATCCACAAGACACTTGAACTTGATCCAAGAGCGCCTAGGCGAATCGAAATCATCCTCATCATCATCGGCGAACATCTCATTAATCTCGTCCCCAACTTCCTCCACCAGAGAGTCAAATGCATCTTGGACATTGGCAGCAAAGAATGCACCCGCTGCCTTTCTGATTCGAGGATCGAGATCAAGCACCAAGCGACCAATAGCATCCACGTCGGTGGGTTCGAGGAAACCGCCCTCCCGTAAATGGGTCAAAAGCTCAATCGCAGCCACCCGTACATTTAGATCTGCATCCTGAACAGCGACTTCCACAACGCGTTGTCGGAAACGCTCAGTGAAGGAATTGAGAGCTGCGATGTTGTCTCTGCTCTCATATAAAGGCAGCAGCTGTGTCAAAGCAACTAGTCGAGCATGAGCAACGGTGTCAGAAAGCGTCCAGCCAAGATAGCGCAAGGATTGAGCCTCGAGGAACATCTCTCGATACGAACGAATCCATCGACCCAAGGCCAGCATGCACTCTGCTCTGATGTTACCATCGACATCACGATAGCGGTGCACGAAGACAGTATCAAACCCGTCCTGAATGGACTCATTGAGTTGTTCCACTTTTTGTTCACCCTCTGTCACAGCTGTCTGAATTGCCTCTACGCGGCCCTTGTTGACCGTCTTCTTTTTCTTTTCATTTTCGAGTTGTTTGCGGGAGGTTGTCACTGTAGATGTCACTTCTTGTGCAATATCACAAAGTGCACTCATGACAGCCAAGGACATGACGGTCGCCGTGTGTCGGAAAGGTCTGCAATGAGCTGTCGACATTGAAGATAACCAGATCTGGATATTCTCAAGCAGAGCCGCATCGGAGTAAAGAACCGAGGAATGATGGAATGTTTGTATGAGGGCGTTGATAAATTCTTCGATAACGGGTTGAAATGCTTTGAATTTCTTGTCATGAGAGATGAGGGGATAGTCAGTGATGCCTCCTTGTTGGTATTCGTTCTGCAGATTCGAGATTTGCTTGGGAGCATTGTCCACATCTTCCACTTCCTCTTTCTCGAGTTCCAGTTCAGCTCCTGTACAACGGATGATGAAGTTGATCAGGTCCCGCATAGCCGCCCAGTTATCACGTTGGTACAGACTCAACCATTGCGCAGCGACTGTGTCGGCATTGTTGCTCTTCCCGAAAACCTCCGCTATTTCCATGTTGTTAAAAGCAAGCTCCTGTCGCTTCAATTGGGAGACTCACCATATAGTCCATGTTCACCTGCTGCCAAGCTCGGCCGAACCTTGGGCATGCGAGGGCGTGAGGCTGGCAATCGCCCGTTGAGGGCCGGCCTGAAAGCAAGTTGTCTTCCAGCTCCATTACCTACGACTTTAGGTTTCTTAGAAGCACGTGGCCCTTTCTTCGTGGCAGGTTTCTTTGATCGTGGTTTGCGAGCTGCAAGTTTTTTGGCTCGCAATTCCTCCTCATCCGCTTCATCATCCTCGCTTGCCTCATCACTGTCCGACTCGGACATATCCTCATCACCGCCGGGTTCAAGTACATCCCCACGCTTGCGTTTCCCGCTGGCAGAATATGTGCTTTGTGAAAAGGCGTCGGGCCGGCGCGTCATGCGACTTGATTTACGACGGTCCTCGCCTGGGGTGGCGGCCGGGGTGCTTGGGCTGTCGACCTCCATAATGAGTGGACTTTTGTGATTGGGGATCTGGCGACTGCAATAATGGGAGAATCGCGTCCGTCAGCCCCGACAGTTGAGTAAGGATGGGGATTGGGGGATCGGGACGCCAGGTCAAAACGCGTTCCGTGAAACGCGCCGTGCGACGGCAGCAAGTGCGATTCAACAAATCGACGGAGCGACGGGATAGACCAGGCCGTTTTGATGCAGAGCACCGTGACTCAATGCACGGTTGACTGTCGTAACTGCTGAAGGAAATTGGAAGACCGATGGATCGGAGGGCGGGGGTTCCCAAGGAAGCGTAAAGTTTACGGAGTCGCGCGTTGCGATTTCGTGCCTGGCAGCCTTGGTGCCTTGGTGCCTCACTAATCAGGTATATAAATCAGATAATCACACGATAATGACCTTCAGCACGAAGGAGAATTCACTCAGTTTAATGGATTGAAATTTTCAATATCTCCCTTTTTCTAGTGCTACAAATTAGCTATTTATAGGAGAGACTCTCTGTATACAGGAGTTTTCCATAAAGATCTGGTTTGTTTGCAAATATTATCCCAGGTGAACATGCATCCTACAACATTATGTGCTATTATTGTGAATATGAGGAGGTAATTTGAGGAACAACAATTAAAATGGGCTAGCATTGGTGTGATATGATCAGCTTCTGTGAAGATTTGTATGTACCTACCAGTATACATAGTCCAGGGTTACATAGGAGCATCTACATAATCATGTATACCGAGGTACTCGAGCCCAGTGTCACCCCTTTGTCTTTGTAGTCTGTCGATCATGCGATCATGGACGGTATTGCTGGTCTCTTTCTCTCTCTTCTTTTGTGATTTAGCTTGCATTAGAGTGATGAGGGACGCTGTCTCTCATGACTGCATACATAACCCTCATCAATTAGGGCAATCTGTGGCGGCTTACATGGTAGTTTCTCCGCAATGCTTGGTCGTAAGATCGCGTAATACTTCCCTGATTCTCATTCTGTCTTCTTAAAGAATGTTTTACATATAATGCTCCTTGATCTTATGTATCGTTATTAGGGGTATAGCGGGAGTATGATGTAATAGTATAGAGTTGATAATAATTCAACAGCGATGGGTATACACAATTAACCAGCCGAGGAGTCCATCGCATCTCGATTTTCAAATTCTCTTTCCCGCCGGACAATTAAAACCGATGCCTAGCACTGCCCCCAGAGAGATCACACATCACTCCCTTTCTGAGAGGACTATCCTCGCAGGGGGTGGCAGGGAAGGGAAGTGAAAGTGACTATAGATGAGCGGACAGTCTTGGCAGCAGCGGCGGCAAGCTGCTGCTGCAGGATATCCTATCCCACATGTGGCCACCATAGGTGATACAGTACGCCAAATACCATTTGAAACGTCCCATGAAAAATGAAAAACAAAAAATGGAAAATAGATCGCCAGCGCGATGACATAAGGAAGTCATGTGGTGGGCGCCAAGCCCCGCTAGGCCCCATTCTGGGCGGAGTTGGACCAGTTGGACGCTTGCACCACTTACTCTTTGTCATAGAAACGCAATTGCGATCCCCCGCGGTGCCTTCACCAGTCCACTTCATCCACTTCATCCACTTTACTCGGTCTCACGGAGGTCTAGCACATCCACGAAGTACACATGGGGTCAAACCGCCCCCCGCTTGACACATAGTCGCATCTAGTCCATGGATAACCCGCCCATTCGCATCCAGGTGGGCAAGCCCATTGACTAATGAATGCCATCATCGCCCCCCAACTAATTTTATATACCAGTCAATCACTCCCAACCCAAAAATTCCGGGGTAAAAAAAACTCGCTTTCTGCAAAACACATCATGCTGCAGCCTGCCTGTATCACGCCTTACTGAATCACAACATTCATGCCTGCTTGGCTCATTCTTCAACTCACCCTCGCGCCGTGTTAAAGCACTCTTTTCTCCTTCCCATCTCCACTCTTACTCACCTCCTTCCTCTCCACACCGCCCTCATCACCTCTTTCTCTCCGCCTTCCAGCCAAGAAAAAAGAACACACATTATACTACGCCACCATGCGACAACCAGCAATGCCCATCCGCTCGCCCTTCGAGTCTTCCATTGCGAAGCCAGGGCAGGGCCATGTCGTTCTTTCTCTCCTTCCTCCCAACAATCCGACTCTTACCACCCTCACCTACAAATACCCTTTGAAGCTTGTTCCGCGCGCACCGGGCTTCATCCCCACTCCTGATCCTGCCGCACTCTCAGATTCATGCCCCTCAAGACCAGTCCACCTTTACCTTCTCACCTATGGTGGCGGTCTCCTTCCCGGAGACCACATCGAGGTCTCCATCAAACTTGAGCCCAAGACACGAATGGTGGTCACCACCCCACAAGGTAGCACCAAGATCTTCAAGACCGAACCCGGAAATGACAATGGTGTCAGTGTGATCAAGGGTCACCGCAAGAAGATGCCCGCGAATGATCACCTTTCAGATATGAGCCAACAATCACTCGATGTCCGAATTGGCCGCGAGTCCGCTCTCTGTTACCTGCCGGACCCCTCCGTTCCCTACCAAAATAGCCGCTACGCTCAAGTACAAACATTCACAGTTGATGCTGCGGCTCGAGGGGATCAGCGTAGCAGCCTCTGTGTTCTAGATTGGGTCACGCAGGGCCGGACCTCGCGTGGTGAGAACTGGAATTTCCGCTTCTGGAAAGGTCGGAACGAAGTTTGGGCTACTGATGAGAAGACGGGCAAGAGCCGGCTCCTTCTCCGTGACTCTGTCATCCTGGACGATGAAACGGAAGAGGATCTCGCTTCGGACGAATCCGACGAAGATACGGCAGAAGCAAGCCACGGATTAAACCCTCACCCCGACGGGGCGGACGTCCCTGCACAAGCGCCGGCCGGCCTGCTACCCTTGAACGTCATTCAAGAACGAACAAGACCACACGGTGTTGTAGGCACCCTTATTCTGTCAGGCCCAGTTTTTGACAAGCTTGGGTCTTTCCTCCTCGAAAAATTCACATCACAGCCTCGCATTGGCAGCCGAAATTGGTCATCATCAGCACCGTCCTGTGCGCCAGAGGATTCACCCACCACCAGAGGCGATGTTACTTGGACGGCAGCTCGTGTCCGTGCCGGCTTCGTCTTAGTGAAATTTGGTGCCAAGGACTTTGAGACGGCCAAGCACTGGCTTGGCGGCTTGCTTCGCGAAGAAGGAAGTATCGAGCGAGAGTTTGGCGAAGAGGCTCTCTTCTGCCTATAGAGACCTCGACATACCGCCAATCTTTCATCTTTGAAATCTCAACTTTCTCGCTCCCCTGCTCATCCTTCCGCGACTTCTGGCTGGTTTTTCAACTTGCCTGGTCAACCCACTGCATCTTCAAAGTGCCCAGCACATCTAACTCTTGATGATACCCACTGGGCCATTGGGCCTTGTCTACCTTCACTAAACCTCCGGGTTTATCCTTTGATATTTTCTCTCCTCTTCTTTCATGGTTTTACATATCTAGCCTATTGCATGTAATTGGTCGTTCAAAGGTAACCCTCCAGTAGGGCTCTACAAAAACGAAACATATTGGGACCTCAGCGTACTGCATCATGACAGTCACTTGAAAAGAAACACTTTTTGACTGCAAGAAATGACATTGATTCAAATGCCATATTTCAACTGAAATTTATTCCTGTTAGCTGTAAACATTCGCTGTAAAAAAGCCATAGAAGTCTATCTGACGAAGTTAAGGTATCTCAAATGTCAAGAAAGCCAAAGCCGAACCCCACAAACACCAGTTGAAAGACCCAGAAGAACGATCGAACATATACTAGTATCATCATCACTCATATCGGTCCATATCTAAAACCACCAATCGAATATGGTAATCTTCCAATCACTCTTGGTGGCAGCAACCAAATCATCCACATTGAGAACATCCACGCCCTCCTGGGCAAGAATCCTCCAAATGTGATTTCGTAAACTGACCGGCCAGCCCGGAATCGACCAGTAACGCACTTTCAAGCCATGACGATGTGCAATCCGTACCTGCTTGCGAATGATATCCATCTGGTTCTGCGTGAAGTGGAAGGGCCAAGGAAAACCGACAGCTTTCTTGAACGAGACGGATGCGTAGTAGCTATTGGTTAAATTGAAGGTATTCGCGGCGATGGTATCAGGCATGCCGGAATGACCTTGTCCAAGGCTAGTTGATCGCTCATCGGTCAAAACAGATACTTCTTGAACGGGATTCTCGTCGTCGACGAGCTTCTCGAGTGGGGCATCGAAGAAGATGTCCCGGTAGGTGGAATTGGCTGTCACTAGATCGAAGGGCGTGTTCCCTGTCCCAACGACAGTAATGGGCCCGGGGATAATATCGCGCCCATTGAAATATGTCAGGTACCCTCGCTCTCGTAGGGGGGCAAGTTGTTTGACAACAGCAGGCCAGGTCGCTGCCCCATCAGTCTTGAAATCGATCAGGAAAATCACCGGCTGGTCCGGGTCCGTATCAAAGACCCCGTGGGGAGGTCGGTCAACGGTACGATGAAAGGGTGTGTTTGGATTCTGCTTCTCGAGAATCTTCACAAGCGGGTCAACGTACAATGACCGGAGAGTTCGGCGCGAAGTCAGAGAAGACGTGGTATGACCGACGTACAATTCGTCGTCGAAAAGCCAAACGTCCGCTTCAACGCCTACACAGCCAGCCTGTAGAGCAGAAAAGAGCGGAATCCGGCGCCAGTAGTCGTTATGCGAGTGGCAGTTAACAGGAATGATCTCGCGCGATTGATCAGTTGGCCAGTGCAAGGCATCATCATCGCTGTGATCGGGTCTGCCATTCTTCCAAGAACTCGCAGCCCGGTCGTATTCATCCGGAAAGAATGAGAGAACTATGCCGAAAGTGAGTGAGATGAATTGAATGATCCCACTGTAATTATGATGATTAGTTACACGTTCTGTAGAATAGAAAGTTGGGGGATCCATGGATTGGAGCTTGGTGAGAGTCCGAATCAGAGCGGGGGCTCTCCCGCGCAGCCAAAATACTCACAGCATGACGAAGAATATGAGAAGACCCCGCGAACAGAAGCGCCAGCAACATGAGCGACGTGACTTTTGCTTATAAGGCGGCTCTTCGGATAGCAGGGGCAGGGTCTGGTCCTTGCGTCGCGAGGAAATCCAACCCGTCAGTTTGCGCCATGTTGACGGCCCCACTTGAGTTGTTGCGTGGGGATCCTCATCATCAGCTTTGTCGACATCATCTTCAGGACCGGTGGGGGAGTCAGTGTAGACTTCATAGGGAACATTTAATAAACATTCAGAAGAATCACTAGTCTGCAGGGACTGTCGATATGAGACCCCCATTTCTAAAGTTGGGGCGGGGGGTCGAAGTGTGTCGAGAGGAAAGTGGAGAGACCCTGATCCGATTCTGATCAGGGCTTATATGGCTTACTATATGGTTATGGTTATGGTTAACTTAATGGGGGTTCAACTCGCCTTCTCTTGCCCTTGCTCATCATAGACAGATCGGGTTACTTTCCAAAATCCTTGACGACAAAAGAACTGCCCAGGTGAGAGTCAATCAGCGTCCAGCGGTTTCAGCCATGTTGCAGAGACGAGGTTGGTGATTGGACTGGGGGCGGGGCGTAGCGGTACCCTGAAGTCAGCCGGGAACCAACGAGAGGCGCCACTACGCCTTATGCTGAGGGATGCGGCAGATATTGGCGAGGCTTGCAGAAACTCAGTTTTGCCTTGCAGTCTGGGCCTGGGGACGAGTATATACTAATTCTTACTTTGACTGAATACTAGGAAAATATGGAATATCTGATGATCAATTCGATAGCGCTTTATATACAACGAATGCAATGGTCCCAAACACCCACGGATCTATCATCATGGACCCGCTGCTTTTTTTGTTTTGGTAATTAACACATGATCAAAGGGGGAAACAAAATATCGACAATCTACTCCTCCTGCAGAGACTTGACATAGGCCGCTGCCCGTGCCTTAGTCTCCTCAACCATCTTCTCATCCCCACCCTCAGCGACAAGCTTCTCCTCGAAAGCAAGCCACTTCTTGAACAGGAACTTGGCCTGCTTGGGCTTCAGCTTCTTACTAGCATCCACACTGACAGATCCCTTCTTGTGCTGAAGGCCGAGCACACGCTCAAACAAACGGCGCACCTGATCCGCATCGCCGTTCTTGATCTCCAGATCCAGTAGGACGTTCCACAGGTCAATGCGCTTGGGGAATGAAGAGAGAAGTCCCTCGAAAACCGTGCGACCGCGCTCGATGTCACCATTGGCCGAGCGGAATTCCAACTGTCCGAACTTGGACGTGGTCTCGACATGGGTGTGGGTGGGGAGAGACTGAAGCGCACGCGCAAGCAGACCCCGACCGCGCTCCGCGTTGGCCAGTGTGTCGAACAAGAAGCTTGCGTAGTTCAAGAAGAAAGCTGGGGATTGGTTCGAGATCTTCTTCTTCATCGCAGTTCGGAAGAGGTCATCCGCTTTCTGTAGTCGAATAGTTAGAAACAATCAATCATTTTTTTAAAAAAAAGAACGCGAATTTAAGACAGAAGAAGACATACCTCGTTCTTTCCGGAACTGATGTAAATGCTGGCCATCTTGTCGTAGATCACTTGAGGGTCCTGGTACTGGCACGCCCGGTTGAAGACATCCTCAAGAGTATCATCATTGCCATAGGTGTTTTCCAAGTTCAGCAAGGCGATCCAGACGTTCAGCTTCTCGGAGTCCTGGCCCATGGAAATAGTACGCAGAGCTCGCTCAGCGATGGTGCGGGCCTTCTCGACTTCGCCAAGCTCCAGCTGGAAAGCCATGTATTGCAGCCACAGCAGTGAAGAGTCAGGCTCACCCATGAGAAGACGCTCATAGTCGGCGACGGTTTGAGGGCCATTGGCATCAAGCTCGCCAGTGCGGTCAACCTGAATCTCGGGCTTGCGGCTCTTCTTCTTTTTCTTTTTAGAGTCCTCGTCATCGCTGTCCAAGTCAGCCGCGGCATCGGTGGTCTGGACGTTACCACTCCAGTCAAAGCCGCTAGCACCAAGACCGCCATCCTTGGAAGGCTTGGTAGCCTCATCCTCGTCACTGTCCTCCTCCTCTTCCTCCTCATCTTCGCTGTCATCATCAACCTCAACACCTCCCATGGAGACATCATCGTCGTCATCGTTATCGCTCTCCAGCTCAACACCGCCAAGACCCGCATCGCTTAGCTCCTCGTCCTCGCTCTCATCCTGCTCATCCTGGAAGTGGGAAGCCTTCAGAGAGAAGGAAATCTTCTTATTCTCACGATCAATCTTGATAACCTTCGCCTTGACAGAATCACCCTCGTCGTAAAGAGTACGGGCGTCCTCAATACGCTTGTCGGCCATCTCGCTGCGGTGGCAGAGACCGCTGACATTGGAGGACTTATCGATGACAATGAAGGCACCGAACTCCTCAACCTTGCGGACCTTACCGGTCACAACATCACCAACCTTGAGGTCCTGCAGTGTAAGCGGGGCCTTGTAGTTGGGATCCAGGAGGGACTCCTTCAGGCTGAGCTGCAGCTTGTTCTGAGCAGCATCAACGACAGTGACACGGCCCTTCACGAGCTGATCAATTTGGAACGAGTCCTTCCATTCCTTGAGATAAGAGTCGGATAGGTCAGAAACGCGGACATAAGCAGTAACATCATGGCCAACGGACACGAAGAGACCAGCGTCGGCCACGCGCTTGACAAAGCCGCGGATTATATCGTTGGGCTTGATATCCTTGAGAGAAGTGATCTCGCGGTCTTGCACAGGAAGTGAGGAGCTCAGGACCTTGGACGGGCGAAGAGACAGGTGGATCTTCTTGTTAGATTTGTCAACAGCAAGAACGTAAGCACGTAGAACTTCGTTCTTGCGGTAAAGTGTCGGGTTGGCCTTTGAATAGTCGTCAGCCATGTCAATGAGATTGACGGCTGCAACGAGGGCCTCACCAAGCTGCATGATGACCTGTTTCTCAGTGATCTTTGTGACTCTGCCAGGAAGGATCATGCCAACAGACACATCTCCGAATGAGAGCTTGTCGAAGCCTTGCTTGGCAGAGAGATCCAGATGTCCCTTGTCAGCATCGACTGCCGTCACTTGAACCTTCAAAGCAGATCCGATGGGGAAGTTCTTCTCCACGTCAGTCAGAAGAGACAGGTCATCCGAAGCATCCATGAAGCGAAGTCTGCCGCGGACATTGGGAGAAAGATTGATCCAGAGGCAGTCATCAGCAATGTTGTTAACGAAACCCATCCAGGATGAGCCAACTTGGACCTGCTCAAGGTTCAAGGGAGCGGGGCTAGCAGCCTTCAGGAAGCTAGGTTTCAGAGACAGCTCGAATACAGGGTATTTGCCGCTGCGATGGGAGATGGGCAGGAACTTGTGGTTGCGTGCATCATGGACACCAAGAATTCTAGCAGAGAGAACTTGCTTGGCCTTGAAGAAGCGTAGGGGCTGCTTTCGATCCTTAAGGTCGTCCCACTTGTCGAAGATCTCAGATACATCAATTCGTCCTTGAATGTTATCTGCCAACTGCACATTGACTTGGGTAGACTTGATAGAAGCCACCTTGCACTGGACAACGCGTCCGAATGTGAAGTCAGACATCGTCTTGATGTTTTCATCAATGGGATTCGCAACGACATCATCAGTCTGAGTAGGAGGAGTCTTAGTCTTCTTGGGACCAGCATGGGTAGCCTCGGATTCCTTTTGACTCAGGATGAATCGCTGGTAATCCAGATCAATCGAGTGAACTGTTACCGAAATAACTTGTCCCTTGGATACACCAAACTGAGGCTGAGACAGGTTCGCCTCCTCGATGAGACGCTTGGGAAGGAGGCCAGTAAGGCCACCCAGGAACTCAACAAACAGGCCATCGGGGGTGATATTACGTATGAAACCAGTAACAGTGCTACCCTCTTGAACATCCTCGAATTTAGCGGGAAGTGACTTCTGCTTCACAGCCTTCTTCAAGCTAGCGCGGCTCGAAACTCGGATGAGGCGGTGGGCACGCTGGATGTCGAGAACCAAGAGGTCATTCAGTTTTTGGCCAACGCGGATCTTGGAAAGAGTGGAGCTTTGCTTGGATGGAGATCCATCGATGATGTGCTGAACATCGAGGCGGGCCACCAGACCCGAATCGTCCAGCTTGAGAAGAGCATCATCGTTGGACTTTTCGAAGACAGTTCCGGAGACAAGCAGGCCAGGGTGAATGTCTTCGAATGCTTTACGGTATTTCTCGGTGAAGGTTGACGGATCCTTGCAGGAAACAGCAAGTCTTCCCTGGGAAGCATCGACACTCAAAGCGTGAACATTGACGACTTGTCCGAGTCGGAAATGCTGGGCCGGATCCTTGATATAAGCCTCGCTCATTTCAGAAACGGGAAGGAAACCGCGGACATCGCCGTAAAACTGAACGACAGCGCCATGGCTTTGCAGACTGACGATAGTTCCAGGAGATTGGGCACCGCCCACGATATCCTTGTAGTCCTTCCAGACGGTAGACTCGCTGTTCAACAAACTCTTCTTCAGAGTCAATCGGATCTGACGCTTCTCGAGGTTGACAGAGAGAATTCGGGCGGAGATCTTCATGCCCTCGCGGAATTTCTTCTCGGGGAACTGGAGCTTCGCATCTGCAAAGTGCATAGACGGGACAAGACCAGTGATGCCATCTGCCAGGCTGACAATCAAGCCATCCATACCCGTAGCGCCGATCAGAGTCTTCTCAACCTTGCCCTTGACGATGGCACCAACTGTGACATCTTCGATGCGGATAAAGGGTTGCTCGATCACAGATTGCTCGAAGGAGAGAAGGTAGAGATTGTCAATCTTGTTATACCCGACAATTCGAGCTTCGTGGGTAGATCCGACCTTGAAGGGACCAGAATCATCTGAGATTGACTCAACCTTGCCGTCTGACAGCCTTGAGATATGCACAAATCCAATTTGCTTAGTCTCGCCAATCTGCACGTAAATACCCATGCCAGGGTCAACCTTCACTACTGTGGTCTCTGGGACAATAGCAGAGATAGCAGGGGCATCGTCAGACGATCCAGGGCCGTGGGTATCAGTAGAGAGCTTGAGAACATGGTCCAGCAAAGAAAACCCGATCTTGAAAGGCTCGGCAGAGGGGAAAGTCGAAACGATACGGCCCTTAATTTTGGCGCCGATCTTGAATTTTCGCTCGAGGTCGAGTTTGCCATCAGTGGCACCGGATTGAACCAAATCCACGGTAGTGTCAAGCATACCCATGATCTTTCCGATCATACCATTGGCAGTAACTTCAGTCAAGAGAATTTCCGCGGCAACACCAGGGAGGTAAGAGTTGATGGTAGGAGCGGCGGCCAGGAAGTGCGACTTCTTAAGAGAATGCTGAAGGTTGGCCGAGAGCTTGATGACATTACCACTAGCATTCTGGCCAGTGACAAGACACAGGAAGACGCTTCCTTCCTTGATGTCAGAGTAGGCAATGTGAGAGTCAATCTCCTTGGAGCCCATAAAACCTCGCAGGTCTGAGCCCTCGATACCAAGATCCATCACCAAACCATGGTCTTCAACGCTGACAACGGAAGCTTGAACTGCAGTTTCCTTGACCAAATCAGATTTGGAGAGCCCGGTGTTGGTTTGCCTGGGATCAATCGACAATTCGATGCGCTTCTTGTTACGACCACCAGCCTCGGTGGCATCCGTACCAGTAGAAACGACATATGCTCGCAGGTATTGGCCGATATAGAAATGATCCTTGAGATCAAAGGAAATCTCATCCGAGCTGTCATCGTCGTCTTCTTCGTTGAGCAGCTTCTCGATGCGATCTTCGAGTCCCTTGGACACAGCGGTGAGAGGAACGTAACCGGTAAGGTTGTTGGGAAGGGAGAGGGCGATATCGTGGGCATTAATGCTTGAGACTTGGCCAAGAATCATGGAGCCGGGCACAATGCGCTATAGAAATTTTTAGTGGGTTTATTCGACTGCTTTCGACGAGCCGGTTGAGCAATGCGTACCTTGAAAGTTAGAGGTTCAATGCGAACACCTTCCTTCTCTGCTTTCGTATCCTTGTCACCAGACTTCTTGCCCTTTGTCTTCTTCTTGCGCGACTTTTTGGCGGTTGTCGCAGTGTCGGCGTCTTCCATGTCGATATCGTCGTCATCTTCGTCGTCGTTATCATCAAATTCACGGGTTGGTTTCTTTGGGCCCTTCTGTTCGAACAAGACGTCCTTGTGGGCTTGGATCTGAATTTGCTTGCGCTCTAGCGGAGTGAGAACGCTACCACCGCCACGAGGGAATGATGGTTCGTCGTCGCGGAGAACAGAAAGCTCCGAAGCTTTCGGAGCAGTATCCTTGGGCTTCTGCTCATTTTTGTGATCTTCAGCTCCGACCTTGGCGCGCTTCTGCGGCTGACGGGCAGCCGTTTCTTCGGGGGCATTCCCCTTGCGCTTAATTGGCGCCATTGTTGGTAGCAAAGACCGAAACAAGCACGGTTGAAATCTAGAATTCCCGAAAAAAAAATCAGTCTAATGCGTGGCAGAACGATACACCGCCTTTCACCGTCGGGACTGACCGCCTGGGTTGTCGATGAGTCAGCAATGTTTACTGCAGAAAAGAGGATATACTTCGGATGGTGGGACAATATGGGATAGGAGTTGAAGCTGCTCAGTATAATTACTACAATAACTTAAAAATGTACCGTTTTCAGTAGTTGCACTCCTTTTTGACTGCCTCGCTGTAGAGGGCCTCGCCCTCGACATACAGAATTGTTGCTCTGTTCTACTTAAAAGCCAGTTGTTCCAAAAAAAAAAAGAATAAGAAAAAAGAAAGGAAATTCCCTATGGAAACAATAACATACTAGACCATAGGGATATAGTTGGAGAAACTAATCTAGCCCATGTTCACACCCTAGGGAAGGGTCTGGTATGGGCCTGAGTGCCTGAGCACCCAATGCCCGCACGCCGCGCTCGCGCGTCCCAGTCACGTCTTTGCGCGCAACACGACCCGCTCTCATCTTACCCCCTTGGGCCGAATCTTTTTCTCCATGTAAATTCACCACGGAGGCTCCCTCCTCTTTCCTCTGTCGTGTGCCCACCATGGTTTCTGATCTTCGAGAACCGCCCCGATCAGAGCCAATCTTTCCTCCTTCGTCCCAGGAAATCCCATCCTCCCCACCATCTGTCGCATCCGAAGCTGGTGGTGGGCGACGACAGAGAAAACCACCCACAGTCACACCTCGGTCCTTTCGGCGATTCTTCACTCCGCGCTCCTTGTTGAATAGTGGAAGCAATGGTAGCCCCGTCAGATCGAATCGCCAGGCCTTGAGAGCACTCAATTCGCCAGCTGTCAATCGACTCGGTCCCGCATTCACCAGATCGTCCAAACCTGGAAGTGCCCGAAACGCCTATGATGGCTTACCAGAGGATTTGATGCGCACGCCGAGTAGGAAGCGGAAACACTCATTCTCCTCGGCCGCCTCGCCGCTTCAATCTTCACCATTGAAAAAAGTCCGTGTGCGATCTCCGGTTGGCGACGAAGTGGAGCAGCGAACGACCATCCGAGATATCGATCCTACCGCTCGCGGCCGCTATGTTGACAGAGCACCAACAAGTCCCCCCAAACGTCGACCAGTCTCTCCGATTAGTAGATCCCGCGCTCTGCAGACGTCGGGGTCGTTATTTATGCGTACTGTTCAGGGTTCTCGCCCAAACCGCGTCACCCTCCGCTCAACTGCGGGAGCCGGTTAGTTACCAGTGATTGGTCTGAAAAAAGAATTATATCTAAAATTTTATCTCCAGGCTGGCAAGATATCACATCTGATTTTCACTCACGGCCTGAGGACCGTCACTCATGCGCAAGCCAGGCCTCTGAAGGTTCCATGGCACTTCCGTTCTGCAGTGCTTCTTGCAATAGTATGTTCCTTGATAATGATGACTATGTGGACTTTCTAACACCGAAGCAGCCAATTCTCTGGTAGCAGTTGGCGATGAAGAAGGTGGTATTCGTCTGCTGGATTCTTCAAAGGAGGACGAGCGAGGCTTTTCCAGCGCATATCTTGGGTTTCGTCCTCATATGAACTCGATCATGGACCTCGAATTTTCTTCCGATGATCTCTTGCTGGCCACGGCATCTGGGGATCAAACTTCTCTAGTTATCGACATGACTACACAGCGGCCTGTCCATTGCTTATCGAACCATGTGTCATCCGTGAAGAGAATCCAGTTTCAACCGGCTTCCAACAACAAAGTCCTTGCAACATGCAGTCGGGACGGAAATGTCAACATTTGGGATCTCCGATGCAAAGGGTTTGAGCGTCCTTCTCTTCAAGTCAGGTGCTCGCTAGAGTCAGAGACTGAAAACTCCACAACAACACCGCGAAAGATGACTTACCCTCATGTTCTTAACACGATCCATGGAGCTCATGCGTATAGTACCCCTCAAAAATCCAACCTGGACAAAACCGACCCTCCTCCCTTTGGCCGCTCAGATATCACAGTCACATCTCTCGCATTTCTTCCTCCTGGCCAGGAGAACCTTTTTGTCACCGCATCCGAGGCGAGCGCAAGCGTTCGGCTGTGGGACCTACGAACCGCGCATCACAATCGCCGCGGCCGGCCTGTTCTTCCATTGTCTACCACTCGAGAGCCTGACAGCCACATGAAGTACCGCAGGTTCGGCCTCACGTCTATGGCCTTCAGCGGTGAAGGTTCCCGCCTTTACACTCTTTGCCGTGACGGCACGGTGTATGCATATTCAACATCACACCTAATGCTTGGACATGCTCCCGAGCTTTCCTTGAACAATGACCGCCCGCGGCGCTCTGGGGGTTCCGACAAGGAAGGTCTGGGACCTCTATATGGGTTCCGTCACCCCCGCCTCCAGGTTTCATCTTTTTACGTCAAACTCGCCCTTCGCAAAGCATCTCATGACCGGGCAGAGGTTCTGGCAGCAGGAAGCAGTGACCATTGTCCAATTTTATTCCCGACTGATGAAAGATTTTTGCAGTCCACTGTGAAAACCTTAGATGATGATCTTCCTACTCGTACGTCGTTATTCACGACCCGATCAGGCCTCCGTCGTACCAATTCTGGGGTTGGCTTGTCTGGACGTCTGGAGGATACTATTCCTATTTACCAATCTGGCACTCCTCTCGTTGAAGGGCACAACAGAGAAGTCACGGCAGTGTCATGGACCGTCGATGGCGAACTTATTTCCGTCAGCGATGACTACAGCGCCCGATGCTGGCGTGAAGGACCCGAGGCTCGCGAGCTTCGAACTAGCGGTGAGACTGAGGGTCGGCGCTGGGAATGCGGCTGGGCTGCTACGAAAGACTCCTATGATGATGAAGATGAATGATTCGAACTCTTTCCATTTTCTATTATTCCTTTGTTCTGCATTCGCAAGGTGTTTGTGTGGCGTTTGCATTTGTGTGGGCATTTTTCTGGCGTTTAGGAGGGCATGGTTTTATTAGCGTAGCATACCCGTCTGCTTTTATACTGCATCTCTCGGGGGACGTTTTTATTTTGATTACATCACTTCAACAAACATCCTATAGGGCTAGGCATGCTATCTATCATGAACTCGTAGTTTCTTCCTGCTGCACATGTGGAGGCTTTTACCAGTCTGGCCTCAGTCCGTAGTATCTATCTACGGTAGATAAGAGAATATTGAACAATTCCATTCGATTGCAATTGAGCCATCAACGAGGGTTTCTACATCCAAGTAGTCACAAACTCCACCAATAAATTATTATTACTTTTTCATATTGGACATTTAGACCGAGCTCCGGGCACGTCGACCGGCGGCGGCGGGGGGCGCTGCGATAAGACGATTGGCCGATAAGTCCAATTCCTGCCCCGAAAAAAAAGTTCCGCTGGACAACTTCAATCCTCCACAGCCCAGCACTCACCATGCCTCACAAGCACAAGAGACGTGAAAAAGATGATTCGTGCGTTTCGCTTTCATTATTTCTTGAGTCTAGCTCAGCCAGCTAATCTTTCCACCCCGCGCAGGCAATTTGATCTTCCGCCTTCGGTGATCGCCAAGGCACTTCCCGTGCGGAACCAACAGCCCAAGACTAAGAATGAGAAGAAGCCGTCATCGCAGAACCAGCAGCAGGATGGTGACAAAAAGAAAGTCTCTTTGGAAAACAGTCGACGCAAGAGTGCTAAGGAGGACGACACTCCCCGAGCCTTTCGACACTTGATGCAGTTCCAGACTACAGGCCGACGGGCACCACCTTCGGGACTCGAGACAGGAGAAAAAAGGAAGTCGGATAACAAGAAGCGGAAGCGCGAGAATGCAGAGGCTAAGAATGACTCCAACAAAAAGCCCGCAAAGACGCTGTCCGAACAAAAGAATGAATCGAGTGGCCAGGAGGCCAAGCAGGCGATGCCCAAGATCCTGCCCGGCGAGAAACTGTCAGATTTTGCGGCGCGCGTTGATCGTGCGCTCCCACTTTCTGCTATGACCAAATCTTCACAACCTGGTGCACCCAAGGTCCGCGATCATAAGATGACGAAGCACGAAAAGCATCTACGACGACTGCAGGCCGGTTGGCGCGAGGAGGAAGCTAAAATTCAAGAGAAGGAGAAAGAAGAGCGCGAAGAACGTGAGGAAGAGATGGAAGAGCAGCTGGAGCTTTTGAGACAGTGGGACGTGGAGCGACGAGGTGGAAAGGCTAAGAAGAAGGGGGCGGTTCCAAAGAAGAAAAATGGGCACGTCGGTGACGATGACCCTGATCCATGGGCGAAGCTGAAGAAGCGGGATAAAGAACGACAGGCCAATCCATTCGATGTCGCCCAGGAACCACCGCAGTTGAAGAAGCCCAGGGAAATTTTCAAGGTGCGCGGAGGTGCAAGGGTCGATGTTGCTAATGTGCCCAATGCCGTTGGCAGTTTGCGACGACGAGAGGAGTTGGCTACCGAGCGCAGGAATATCGTGGAGGAATACCGACGCCTGATGGCAGAGAAACGCCAGTAATTTCTAGGGCGCCATTCAGACGTTTGCACATTTACTATAGGATATCCATTTGATAAAAATCTGGTTCATATGCAGGCGCAGCAGAAGGTCATCATATCCGCTGCCTTTTCATTTCTATGTAACATCAAATTACTGTGTTTTTTAAAAAATTCCCGGGGTAGTCAAAATATCAAGCCCTTAGTGACCGTGGCCATCATCCTGCTTCTGCTCGGGGTCCAGCTTGATGATAGTATCAATACGCATGATAGCAATGCAGGCCTCGACAGCACTCTTGAGCTGCTTAATCTTGCTCATGCTGGGCTCCAGAACACCAGCCTTCAGGGTGTCGTGGACACGTCCCTTCGACAGATCCAGACCGTAGTTACGATAGGTCTTCTTCTTGGCGATGGCCTTCTCTTCCTCGTTGGCATCACCATCCTGGACACGCTGTGACAGGGCGTGGCGGACACGGAGTTGAGCAACCAGCTCGGATGAATCCTTGGCCGCGTTGACAGCAAGGGTCTTGGGGATAACGAGCAGCGATTGAGCGAATTCACCGATGGCGAGCTGCTCCCGAGAGCCCTGTGAGATGCGTTAATAAATTATTCCGAAGACACTCTTTAGCATAATGACATACCACTGTGACGGCAAACTCCTCCAAGTAAATGTGAAGAGCAGTCTCAACGGCACCGCCACCTGGGACGATGCTGCCACTTTCAAGGGTGCGCTTGATGGCGCACAGTGAGTCGTGAACGGAACGCTCCATCTCGTCCAAGCTGAACTCGTTGGGACCGCGGAGGATGATAGAAGCAGATGTGTGGACCTTGGTGCCCTTAACCAGAATGCACTCATCGTCCGAGATACGCTCCTGAACGACCTCCTCGGCGTGACCAAGGTATGAAGACTCAAACTTCTCATCTCCATTCAAGTCAGACAGGGTGCTGATGAGAGTGGCACCGGAGGCCTTAGCAATGCGGCGAAGATCCTCCTTCTTGCAACGGCGGACAGCCATAGCACCCTTCTCGACGAAAGTCTTCAGGACCATATCATCGATACCCTTGGTCGTCAGAATAACATTGGCACCGGACTTCAAGATCATCTCAACACGCTCCAGAACAATACCAGCTTCCCGTTCACGGATCTTCTCCAGCTGATCGGGGTCATCCACTGTGATCTGCACACCCAGCTTCATACGCTCCTTCTGCAAGTTCATGTCCAGACAAGCGATCTTGGCATCGGTGATGCGGGTCTTCATAGCCTGGGACGCAACAGTGCAGTTCAAAGCGTAACCGTGAACAAGAACAGACTCAGTAACGCTCTTTCCGTGAGCCTTGAGCAGATTCACAGCCTTGACAGGATACTTGGTCTCTCCCCTTTGGTTTGTCGACTTAACCTGGAGCATGGCGTCCACGCATAGGTTGGCGAAAAAGTCCGAGTCAGCCCCAATGATCTTGCTGGACATGGAAGTCTTCGCAATGTTGACCAAGCTATCCTTGCCGAGGTTGTCCACTTTCGTCGTCACGTTCTCGTTCATATACTTCACGGCTTCCCGAAGCGCGAGGCGGTATCCGTTGATGATGGTAGTGGGGTGTATCCGGTTCTTCATCAGTTCGTTCGCTCTGCGTAGGAGTTCTCCGGCGATCAGAACAACTGAGGTTGTGCCATCACCGACCTAGAGATAGTTAGTATGGAAGGGTTTTGAGCGCCCTGAACCAGTGTAGAAACCGTACCTCCTTATCCTGTTGCTGGGCCAGATCCACAAGGATCTTGCCCGCAGGGTGCTCAATATCCAGCAGCGACAGAATTGTAGCGCCATCGTTTGTCACGGTCACATCCTATGATAACAAGTGTTATTAGAAGCTGTTGATCAAGCTCTGCGGGGTTCTTCCGTATTCCATACCCCTATGTCGTCCACCATCATCTTGTCCAAGCCCGAAGGGCCGAAAGAGCTTTTGATGACATTTGAAATAGCTTGAGTCGCGAGAACTGCAAAGAAGTGAGCTAGAGCAATTGATCCAGCCTGATTGTTCCACCCAACATACCGTTCTGCTCCCGGACATCGGCACCGGTGATTTTCTGTCCGCCCAAGACTGTGTGCGAGATGGGTTAGTTCTTTGCGTCGAAGAGGAGGTAAATCTCGAGACTCACAAAGAGTGTCCGCATTCCGCGGAGCCTCGAAGATGCCTGCCATGGCGAATACAATAAAAGACCAAGGGCTTTCGAAGTGCGATGGCAGAGCTCTGCTGAGACGGGGGGTTTTTGGGTTGGTTACCGCTAAAAGTTCTGCCCGGCGGTGTGGGGCCTGCGAGATAACATCCCACTTTTTGAAAGAGTCATATATTGGACTCCTCCGATTTTCGAACCTCCCCATTCTGGTCTCGAGTGTGGCTCGCTTCTCTCCTTCTAGCCAGACGCTCGTTCGAACTCAATATGGCCAGCCTAAACACCCCCGACGCCGCTGCCCCCAGCGCTGCTGAACCGCAGACCCTGCCTGATCGCACCAACCCCGCGGATGCCCCCCAGGGCGAGTCGAAGAATGCGGCAAAGAAGGCGGCCAAGCTAGCCAAACTTGCTGCGGACAAAGCTGAGAAGGCTAACAAGCCTAAGCAGCCTAAGCAGCCCAAGGATGGCAAGCAGGAGCCCAAGAAGGCCGCCCCGAAGAAGAAGGATAGCGGCAAGGAACTCATTGGTATCGACGTGGAGAAGGAGACCGATTTCCCAGAGTGGTACCACCAGGTGCTCACCAAGGGTAAGTTCTCACTTTCCAGTTCATATTGAATTATATGCTGACTTCTGCAAAGGTGACATGCTGGACTAGTGAGTCCCCCTCTATCATAATACTCCTGGAGATTCCCCCGCATTGCGACTCACCTAGACTTTGTCCTTTAGCTACGATGTGTCTGGTTGCTTCATTCTGAAGGTATTACCATACATTATTCTGTTTACTTGTAACAACAGCTTACACTCTCCAGCCCTCATCTTACTTCGTCTGGGAGGAAATCCAAGACTGGTTCAACAAGAAAATCAAGTCCATCGGTGTCAAGAAGTTAGTCCTTCAAGAATCCTCCACCCGTCCGAACCTGGTTATGCTAACTATATCTTAGCGCGAGCTTCCCCCTTTTCGTTTCCGAAGGCAGGTAGATCCTCAAGCTTTAGTTCGGGATGTGTTTACTAATTTCAGCAGATGTGTTGAACCGTGAGAAGGACCACATCGAGGGTTTTGCTGCTGAGGTCGCCTGGGTGACTCACGCGTATGACTTCTTTCCTCGAATAAAATGCCTGTATTATTATGGACCTCTAACGTCATCCTTCTAGCGGATCATCTCCCCTCGAGAAGAAGATTGCCATCCGTCCCACCTCTGAAACTGTCATGTACCCATACTATGCCAAGGTAAGTTTTTTTTTTCGACTTTACCATCAACACATAAGCACTCATATATTGACATCTATACTCAGTGGATTCGCTCCCACAGGTAAGAGTGCCATTCTCCTGTTGATCGAGACAAACAAACCTAATTGGCTCAGAAACCTTCCTCTTCGTCTCAACCAATGGAACTCCGTGGTTCGGTACGTACTATTCTGTTCTTCAAACTTGTATATCTCCTAACTTTGTACAGATGGGAGTTCAAGAACCCTACCCCGTTCCTGCGTACCCGAGAGTTCCTGTGGCAAGAGGGTCACACTGCCCACCTCACGGAAGATGCCGCTCGCGCAGAGGTTCTTCAGATTCTTGACTGGTATTCTGATATCTACGAGCACCTGCTCGCTGTCCCCGTAGTTAAGGGCCAGAAGACCGACAAGGAGAGATTCGGTAAGTGGAATGACTCTACGTGAAAGAAATTGACAACATGCTAACACCTTGTGCTTACAGCCGGTGGTCTCTACACCACCACTGTCGAAGGTTATATTCCTGCCACTGGTCGTGGTATCCAAGGCGGGTAAGTGTGTTCTCCCTTAACAATGAGCTTTGATTGACACAGTATCTCTCCAAGTACATCGCACGGTTTGGGTAAGTCTTATATTTGTCTGGGGGACTGAATAATTCGAGTAACTAATCAATTCTGTAGGCCAAAACTTCTCGAAGATGTTCGATATCAAGGTTGAGGACCCATCCAACAAGCCAGGCGAGGAGAAGAAGCCTCCGCTATTTGTTTGGCAAAACTCCTGGGGTCTTTCGACCCGTACGCTCGGTGTCATGGTCATGATCCACTCCGACAACAAGGGACTGGTCCTCCCGCCCCGTGTGGCCGAGACTCAGGTAAGTTGATAAGAATGTCGACGAATATACCCCTTCGTTAGGCATGCATTGCAAAGTTTTATCGAGGACCACTGGGTTAACGACAAATAGGTTGTCATTGTCCCCGTCGGCTTTACCGCCAAGACTACCGATGAGGAGCGTGAGAGACTGAACGCTGAAATGGAGGGCCTTGTTGCCGTCCTCCAGGCCGCAGGCGTTCGCGTGGAGAACGATCAACGTGATGGTTGGTTTCCAAGGTTTCACTCACAAATACTGTGATACTGACTAGAGTGAAATTTTAGGTTACTCCCCTGGCTTTAAGTTTGCCGATGTATGTTTTGAAAGCTCCATGTCTACAACTTTGAGGTTATAATTGTGGTCGCTAACTTTGTGAACAGTGGGAGCTGAAGGGTGTTCCTTTGCGCTTGGAGTTCGGCCCAGGAGAGTCGGCTGGCCACTTTGTCACTACCTCTCGTCGTGACATCCCTGGCAAGGATGGCAAGGGCACCATTGCCATCGCTGACTTGGGTACTGCCGTGCCTGCACTCCTGGAGACCATCCACCGCGACATGTACAACCGCGCCAACGAGCAATTCACGACTCACCGCAAGATCATCCAGAAGTTCGACGAAATTGTCCCTGCTCTTAACGATAAGAACCTGGTTGTTGTGCCATTCTGTTTGGCTGAGGATTGTGAGGACCAGATCAAGAAGGACACTGCTAAGAAGCAAGAAGAGATCTCCCAGTCTGGCCCTGAAGATGTCAAGGTACGTGTATATCTTGGGCGTATGCCCAATACCCATAAGTAGAACTTGGCTAATTCTTTTCTAAGGCCCCGAGTATGGGTGCCAAGAGTTTGTGCATTCCCTTTGACCAGGGAATCGGCGGTGGAGACATCACTCCCGAGACCAAGTGTATCAACCCCAAGTGTACCCGTGCTGCCCAGAAGTGGACCATGTTCGGCCGTAAGTTTCCATGTTTCCCCCTTTTTATATGCAAAGCACAAATACTTACATCAGACCCAGGTTCATACTAAACTGTCTGTTTCTATTTGCATCGTCCATCCGGACGCTAGCATTTGCTCCATCAAAAGGACGCAGCTGCATTCGGCTTTCTTTTCAAGGGTTCGGAGTATTTTGAGCAGAGTGGGACTGGGAAAAGTGTGCAATGTTTTGCAAGATGTTTCCTATGTTTGGCGTGGGTAACACGGGTCCCATCATTGAAATTCGCCTTGCGAGTTGTTTCGTTCTGGGGTAGGAATTTGCGGGGGTAAGGTAGTTAGTTCAATGAGCCCATGAGAAGAATGAGTCATGTTTTTCTTTCTATCCCGTTGAAGTGCTTCTGGTGTATGATGTCTTTGATCATCCTTTCCCTTTTCTTTTCTCTCCATTGCAGCGGGTTCTTGCATCCTGCGTGACGTACTCCGTACTGCCCACTCCATACAAGTTAGATCTATCGAATCCATCGTGAAAGGAACGACCAATGAGAAACCTCTCCTATGATTGTCGACTTTTCCCTGATTAGCCCTGCGAACAGGTGGAGAAGAACCTGCGCATCGGTATCAGGATCCTTGTGCGGAGTACAGCCTTGCCAGCATAGCCGTGTCGATCTTCTTATAGCGGCTGAGACTAGCCGGAAACTTGAGACTACAATAACTCCCCGGTCCAGGCCTAGCAGGGCTTCCTATTCCCTAGAATCAGGTGGAAAATTCCTAAGCTGAAAATGCATACAACGAAGAAAATGATGCGGGAAGGTTCTCGAGGCCCTTGAGCTCTCAAAGTAGTTCAGACAGATGGCTAGATAATTTAATACACAGATGTGAAGAAACAATAGGAACGCCCTCCAAACATGCATATTTAGTAACAGACAAGATAGAATCGGATTAATAGGGAAAATTGGGCGGATGCCGGACTGAGTGTGGGATTGCTGGAGGATAGAGAAAGGACTTGGTGGGTATGTAGGACGAGGTAATAGGAAATTCAAGGATTGCGGGAGTCCAATTTTGGTGTGAGGCTTGTGAGTTGGCAGGAGAGGCTTGGTCGAGGTCTAGAGAATGAGGTATAAAGGAAATGAGGGTGTGGGTATGAAAGGAAAGTTTGTGATTTCAAAACAACACGCTTGAAGTTCAGAATCGCTAGAGGAAAACAGACCCTTAAAGGCCAGGGAAGCTTTTTGGTAGTTGGAGGTATCATGAAAGCATTATGGTCATGCGAGAAAAGACACAATGCTCTTCCTATTGGAAAAAGCAGATATGCCCTCTTAATATGACTCGACGGAGCGAACTCCTCTGAGCTGCATCCGAGCACGAGCAAGAGGGGACAAGCTGTTCTCGCAAGTGGGTTGGGGAGAATTGACGCGGTGCACGCGTTGTGGCCAGCTCATGAGCTTGTGTGCGTCGCTGGCTGTCGCGGAATCTATCACATATCGAACATTGTTCTCGTCCACGCCCTCAATTTGGACACGGGGAGGCGGGGCGCCGACGCTGGGGAGGTGGATGATTTCATCATCGCTTTCCTCGTAAGGTTCGTGGGAGCCACTACTTCTGTTCTCCCTAGAGGAATCGGAGTGTGCCTGCATGCAGTAGACGGTTCCAGATGTGATAGGTCGGGAGTCGGGGTCTGAACGTGGAGCAACAGGGGGCCCGTTGATAGACTCAGAGCGCATTGTTTGTCGGGAAAGCGAGGGATTCTGGGATCGGGGAATAGTGGATTTCTCACTGCTTGCGCGAAGGATGTCCATATACGTCAGCTGTTCACCACCGGAGGTGGAGCTCGTGTTGGTTTCTCGTGGCTGCTGAAGCTCGGCTAACAATTCCGGAGACGGCAAAGGAGCATCTGTGTGTCGCCGACGCGCAGGAGAAGAAGACACTCTTCGGAGGAAGCTTTTGGATGGGACACTTGTTGAGATGCTTTGACGAGATTCCGAATTCCTCTTGTGCTTTCTAAAAGAGCCTTTTCTCATAATTTTAGAGAGGTGTCCCGCTGAAGCGCTGCGGTTCAAGTCCCCACTATGGGTGAACTTATCCTGGTCCGATGGTGTGAACAGTGGACCAGTGGTAGGAACAGGGACCTGTTTGAACGCATCATGGGAATTGATTTCGCGCACAATGGCATCCTGCAGGGTCTCGTAGGTTGGATGGGGGCTCATGGTCTGAGTAGAGATGTATGCCTGCTTAAAAAGGTCCATGATTTCAGAAACCTTGAAGCGAGGGGATGGTTGACCTGGGCTAGGTGTGGGTGCTGGCAGAGGGCTATTCATGACTTCCGCAATGCTGGGGGCTCGCTTCATTTCGTAGTTCGAGGGCGTTGGGGGCTGAATCGCACGATGCGAGATCTTTGGACGGCCCTGGGAGGCTAATTGTGTGTTGATCGAGAGGTCTCGAACATTCTTCCTTGAAGCAGATCCCGAGGACGGAGGCGGAGAAAGCGATCTGGGGGTTAATGATGAGCTGCGAGCATTTGTAGCAGGCGCTTGCAGCTCTGGAGGGGAATCGGCACCGCCGCTGCTCTTAGAGCCGTCACTAACGGGGAAAGGAAGTGTGGGACTGTCAGGCAAAGGTGTATTGCTCCATCTCTTTCCTTGCTTATAAGCAGGAGGTACACCCAAACGCTGAACTGCAGCGGGAACCTCCTTTGCTGAAGTATCGGTCTCTTCTGGAGACAAAGTGGGCGCAGATCTTTGCAGACGTATCAGGCTAGATTGTGATGTGCGGGATGAAGCCCCAGAGGAACGATCCGGCGCAGATCGATTTCGAAGGTCCCCCTCAGACATCCAACTTCCTTTCTTCAGATTGAGGGTTCGTGAGTCCCGTCTCTTACCATCTGATCCCATTGGGCTCAACCCTCGCCTTCTACCCGGTGCAGGTGGAGATGAGCGGGAACTCAATGAGGATGCTGATCGAGACTGGCCTCCATATTTCGCGATATTCCTATCTGCTACGTCTTCTTGGTACAGAGCAGATAATATCCGAGAGCTAGTGAATCCTTTCCGATATTGAATGCGCAGAAACCTTGTCATGTTCCGTTCTGCAACATCTTCATTGTAGGGGCTGGTGGGAGGGGAAATGGGACTGGGACTTGTGGATGGATGTCGTTCAGATGTGAACAGTGCATCCATTAAATCAATATGCCGGGAGTTGGAATACCTTGGAACTCCAACGCTCAATGGGACTGAAGGTGGTAGCTGAGAATGAGCAGATAGAGGCCTCTCGCCTCCCATATGTTGGTGCAGATCCTCAAATTGCTTGTCGATCTGGTCAAAATGATGCGACACATCTATAGAATGCGATGATTTGAAGCCAGGCGACGGGAGCCCTGGTGAAGGGGGAGCGGTAGATAGACGACCAGGTTCTAGATACTGTCTCGTCGGTGACCCGGTGGCCCCAAAGTATGGGTCATCCGCGCTGCCATCGCTTATCCCAAGGCCAGTTGAGGGTCGCGATTGATTCTGCTCTGACTGTTGGAAAAGCTTCTTCAGCGCAACCATATTGACAGTGGTGCAGCACATGGAATCATGTGCCTATGGTTCACCCGGATTCAGGACTGGACTGCACGCGAGACGATTGGGCAAATGACGTTTCAGAAAGAGAAGGGAAAAAGCAGGGCCTGGGGCTAACGAGAAGTGGACCGACTAGACCAGCGGCCGCCGTGAAGAAGTAAATGATCAACGCAATTCATTGCAGCATTCGAGCTTGCTTGAAGACCCTCAGAGGGCTCGAAAGTGCCAAATATGGGTGCCAGTAGACACTACGGGAGAGAGAAAGAAAAAGGCAGAAAAGAAAAAAGAAAGTTACAGGCGCCACCAGGGAAAAAAAGAGTAGCGGAGACCTGCCTTGTCAAGTGGCCAGCCTGCAGATCCATCGCCATTTGGCGTGTCTGGATCCAGGGGAAATGGCCCGGTATTCTCCATGATCCATCGCCGCAGGCACAGATGGGGCTAGGCTAATGCGGATTGTTCGAACGCTAAGAAATTAAGAGTGCTCCATCTGTCGCCAGCTTGGGGCCGACAAACGGTCTGTCGCTCTCACCTGAGTTCGGTAAACTTAAACGAGCACGAGGACAGCATACATCTGTCTTGTGCTACGCGTTAAACTTGTCTCCTGGCAACACGAGATGGTGAAGAAACAAGCTGGGCCCCAACTGGGTCGACTTATGCAGCTAGCAGAACCTTCTCCGGAGTAAACGTCCTGGCTGCATTAATAGGTCGCGGGCCAGATTCCGGCCCCAATTCCAAGTTGTAAGGGGGCCCACTTAACAAGACATCTACATGACAGACAACGAGATTTCATCTTGTTGAGACCCGCCAGGATGCCTGGTGGAATGACCCTCGCGGGAAGTAGTGGGCAGCCGAGGGTTCCAATAGGCATCACTGTGATGGGGGAGGGGTTTCAAATGCCGAGCATCCAAGAATATTTAGACGACCGAGGCGAGTGAGGTAAGTGAGGGTTGAAAATAGCATGGGATGGAGCTCCCAATTTCCGCACGAGTCACGATTGGTGTGATGAGAGTGATCGACGCGCAGGATAGTGGGTCAGCTCGTTCTTAACGGAACAAGGCCGCGAACCGAAACCACTTTTGGTTCGCTGGGTGCATCCGACAGGTCGGAGCCTAACACGCCAGATGGAGTACTCCAGAGCCTTGGGGCCGAGAGGAGCACAGCGAACAAAGAAATGTGCGGATCTATTTTTTAGGGGCTTGAGAAGGCTTGCGAACTTGGCACAAAACTTGGACAATCACGGCCTCGACTGTGCTCTCTCCGCCGTTCCCCGATGGAGTCGGTGGGCACGAACGCTTCAGGGGCTTGGAATCGAAACACTAGCTCAAATGATTGACCTATGGAACCGAGTTAGGTCCCTGCGCTCATGTCAATCCTGGCTCAAATAGGGCCAAGGTTGAGCATATTGGAATCTCCCTGCCGAATGCGACAGATGTACTCCGTAGCAGCGTTGTAATTTCCATTCAAGTTGCCTTTTGGCACGACGCCATGAGAACTGGCATCATCTAGCCCCATGTAAGATTTCGATCGATCGATTTCGATTTCGATACCGATGCCGATACAGATTCGATGGGTCCGCGATCGTCATACTTTTGGGTCCCTCTAGCTCGACCTCGAGCTCGAGCCTGGGAGATGTCAAAACAAAGAAAAGTGAGACAAGTGCGGAGAGGGCTTGCTGCTTAATCACGGGGCACACTCTGGGATAGGCAATTTTCAATGGTGCTCATCCAGACTTGCAGCTGGTGAGTATCTGATGGCGAATTCCTGGTGAAAAATTCTGCACGATCGTCAATTTTTCATTTCAGTTTGTCTTGGTGGTGTTCATGCCGGGCCACTGATATTTTGCAGGATGTGTCCTGCACCAGTGAAGACTACCCCCCAGAGTACTTTGCAGAATCATTACACATGCTCTCAAATTAATATATATACCTACGGCACCTTGGTAACAAAAGGGAGTATTCCAAGGTTTGCACGTGATGTCAAGTCTTTTCCTGCATGGCAGCATGAGTATACTATACCAAGGTACTACCCTCAATGGAGGAAGTATAATGAATTGTGCAGCGTTATGCAGCTAGCATAGTATTTCCCAATAATGTGAAAATTCAAGATGATAATCACTGACTACTAGTAAATACTTGAAGTTGTATCCTAGTACCTTCAAAATGTTCAAATATTCAGGTGGTGTACATCAAATTAGTACTCCATACTTCTGGTGTCTACGCAAATAACTTGAACGAACTTCTTGAATACTACTAATCTTGGAAGTACATGCATATTAAGTTTAGCAGATATACCCTGGGTTCAAATAATAAATCTACGATTGCAGTATGATCCATTTAATCGAATATCATTGGGTCAACCTTGAGGGACACTAAAAGACTCCTTAAATCCCATGACATATTCAGCCCACTGTGAGTATTCCACCTGAAATGACACCTTGATGACAAATGTTTGAAGTAACTAATAGCAGCAAACCTTGGCCATCGCACTTCGCAAAACCTTCAAGTTCGCAGCCATCCATCTCAGACCTCCATGATTTCTTCAAACTCCGCATCAGAATCGTCAATGTCTTCATCCTCGGACTCAACCTTGACGCCAGACTTCGTTTCCATGACTTCATCCTTCAACTCAGCCTTGATACTGGACTCGGTCTTCACGTTGGACTCAGTCTTCGTGCTGGACTCGACATCTTTCATGCCACCAGACTTCTCCAAATGATCAAACTGCTTCCTCAGCTTGTAGAATCGACCCGTGGCAGCTTTGTACCCGATGCCCAGCTTAGCACCGAGCACGTTGTAGTCCGGAGTCTAGAAGACAATAATTAGCAGTGGAGAAGATATAAACACATGGTCAAGCTAGATCATCACATCACTTGCATTCTTGCCACCATTGTTCAGAAAGCAAAGCCACAGGAAATACTTGTCAGCATCCTCACTACTGCCCCGGGTGGCGGAGGAGGATGACTTGGTTGGAGTGGCCTTCGCAGACGATCGGCTTGGGGTAGACTTGGAAGAAGCCTTCTTCTTGACCACCTTGGTCGGAGTCATCTTCTTGGTATCCCTGAGCAACAAAGCACAAATGTCAGTTACAAACCAAATGAAGTCAACAGGAGTCTCATGTATTTGCGGAATAGTACATGATATCTTGGAAATATCTCAGTTGAGTGTCAGAAGGTGATGAGGAAGTTGTGGGTGGAGGAAGTTGAGTGAAGAGTAAGAAGCGGGAAGGTTCTGGGGGAGAGTTGAGGTTTACTTCAAACTTCACTGCTCAGCGACGGAATTCCCCACCAAAGTTTTTACTACATAGAATTACTTCGAAATTTTAAGAGCCTCTCAAAAGACTTTTATGTCATGGATTACTATTGTAGAAACAGGGAACTACTTTCGAGTCAACGACCGTTGTTCTCAAGGCATAGATACCACTCTAGACATGAATCATTCAAATACATGATCTTGGCAGATTCTTTTCAGATATCGAGGCGTTTGTCACTGGTTTCAAAGCCAGATTCAGTTTCGATACTGGCATCGGATTCGGTCTCATCACTTCCCTCAGAATGTTCCGGGGATTGCCCATCAGATCCCAGATGGAAGCTGATGTTGGATTCATCATCCTCAGTATCAGACTCATCGACAAATTTCTTCTTCGGCAAACTTTTTTCCTTTTTCTTTAAAGTAGCTGGGGCCTTCTTCTGGGTGCAGTAGTCTCCTCATCTCCTGGAGCCGTGGACATATCTTCAAAGCACGATCGCACGTTGTAGAATCGCTGCTTGGCCGCGCTGGTCGAGACTCCCAGAGCAGCTCCTAGCTCCTTGTAGTCGGGATACTTGGAAACCACAAATTTAGTATGTTTCAAAAAGACAGGCGTAGAAAGTTTTCAAGACCAGCCAACGTGTCCTTGTAAACACCAGGAAAAGACTACTTACAGGTCTCCCACCGTTGGTTCGGAAGCAGTGCCGCAAGAGAAGGGCATCCTGATCGTTGAGCTTAACAGAGCTCTGTACGCGAGAAGGCATAGGAGATCCCTTGGGCGTAGCCTTGGAGCTGGCCCCCTTCTTTGTCACCTTCGTTGGGGTGGCTTTCTCAGAAGTCCTGAATAGGAAACAGTGTCAGTACCACAACAAAAGAAACAACAGGACGATTAGTCAATGTATATAAATCGTGAGCTGGAAGGGTTGGGGTCAGAATTTCAGGTGTTAGGTGGTGCGCTTTGTATTGATGGGGTTGGCAAAGAGGAGGAGGTAGGAGCGAAAATGGAAGGAAGGCGAACGGCTATCACAACGCGGACACATTGGAGCCGTACTGGGGCATCGTTGGGCACTCCTGTGACGGCTCTTTCAAGTTCAATTGCACAATTCCTAGATGGATTTGAACCTGCTGTTCCAACGGAACAAACCGGACTTAATTTATTAGCATCACATTCTCGGTGATCGAGTTTACTAGATTTGAAGTAGTAAGATTAGGGCAGAAGCAATTGAATTAACCCTGCATTTGAGAAACCCTGACCACAACAAACATCCCTCATCGTCTGCTGGAAATATCGGAGGAAAGTACATTTAATAGGAAATAGGAAGAAAAAAAAAAAAAAAAAAAAAAAACGAATAGAGCAAAAGTAGAATGAATGGCCGATAGAAAAGCAGAAAGAAATATCTCTCGGATGATTCAGGCCATTGGGGTCTTCTTCGATCTACTCAGCCTGGAAAAGGGACATCTCGGCATCCTCAGTCTCCTCGAAGCCTTGGGCTTCCTTGGGATCATTGGCCTCCTTTGCATCCTTGCTCTTCATGGCGATGCGTAGACGAGAGAAACGCTTTGAAGCCGCGGCCTTTTGAATTCCCAGCTCTTCAGCGACGGCGGCCATGTTAATCTGAAGTCTGAAGTAGTATGAATGAAAAGGATAAAAAAAAGCACGAGCAGCTTTGAAGCATGAAAAGGAATGATCCAACAGAGCATACTCACCGAAAAATTGCCGTCATCCTTGACTGCCTTGCTATTTTTCAAGCAGATCCACAAGAAAGGACCTGGGCGTCGACTCCTGCACTGGCCTTGGGCGGCCTGGGAGACTTGGGTTGTTTGGCTGGGCTGGACTGGGGTGTTTTCTTGCCCGACTTGGGTGCCATCGTGATTCCGAGCTAGTTCAATGTGGTTGATGTTATCTCAGAGAAGGAGAGTGTGATGGAGAGATGGGAGAGGTGGAAGGAAGAAGAGAGAGAAAGAATGAGTGGGAACCCTTAAATACCATAAGCTAATCCGTCTGAACATGTTCGCACCTGCCTAAGTAGTTGAATCTGCTCTATCATCGCGATACCTCCTTCCCTTCTTCCCACTTTGGTGTTCCCACTAACAATGCTTTTCCTGGTGGGCGTACCCATACCTTAGGGCAGGATACAGAATTGGCCCACTGGAGGTACAAAGACCTCTCAAATATCCTCGAAGCAATCCTCCGACTTGAATGGCTCCTCCTTCAGCTCCTCCTCCTCCATCTCGTAATCCTCATCCTTGACCATTGTTTCTTCCTTCTTCACGGCGGCGGATCCATTCTTCTGCTCACTTTCCATCTTTGTCACCGGGTCCTTCAGATTCCCGTCTTTCATCATAGCTGCTTTCAGCTTTTGGACGCGAGTGCGCATAGTGTAGTATCGGGATTTAGCGCTCAGGCGTGTGGTTCCGAGCTCGTCGCCTAGCGTACCGTAGTTGATCTATTCCAGTAAACGGGCGGAGCAGTTAGCAACAGTCAGAAGGAATTTGGTTCCAGGGTCTGAAAGTTAGTGACAGAGAAAGTGACAGAGAACAGAACAGAACAGAATTTGAATCAGTTTACCGTGGTCTGGCCCTCTTGTATACCACCACTATTCTCGAAGCACATCCAGAGAAAAACGAGGTCTTTTTCGACCTGGGAGCCTTCGAGAGCGGAGGCATTGGTGACGCGCTTCTTCGACGGCGTTTTGGTTGGCTTTGCCACCTTCGTGGACTTTGGACGAGCCATGGTGATATCGGAAATGAATTGGAATTGAGATCAAGGTAAGGTAGAATCTCGGATGTATGGAGAAAGATGAATGAGGTTGACGGGAGTTGGTGCGGAAGGCAAAGGAAGTCGCAGTTGGGAGCGCTGTCTTATTGGGAAATTCGCGAACCTTGCTTTGAAAGTTGATAGAGGTAAGATTTCAGCAACAAGAATTCAACGGGTCAACTATAGCGGTTATATCTAAGCTCTTAATAGAATTTTCGGCAAGACTCCGATTGTCCTGAAAGACGTGATCGACGAGCGTAAACCGGTTGCATTGCATAGAAACAAGAATCAGAGCTGCTCTTCTTAGTGGTGATGTGCACAATTATACGTAGTTAGACCGAGAAAATAAACACGAGGTGGTGGATTTCATTCCTTCATTAAATGGTGATATGGTTGAATTTCAAGATTGACCCAAGGTCTTCTGTAGTGACTCCCTCACAGCCTCCGCCAGAACAGTATGCGCTCCCCGAGCGGCGTCGACAGCGCCATCTATTAATGCTTCATGGCTGGACCTTTGATCACCGTCTGCAAGGGAGGCTTTTGAGCTGTCACCCTTGAGCCACAGCTCTGTGATCTCATCTCGAGCAGGCATATATGCAACCACACAAGCAGACACAATGGAACGGTGCTCGGCTGGGTCTGTGTCTAGCATCAACTTTGGCGCAGTTGAAGGAGACTCGGTCGTATCATCGGAAACAAGAGCAGCCACTCCGCCAGATACAAGGTCAAGACAATCGATATGCGCATCGGCAATGGCGGCCGAGGCAGCACTGATACAACCTGCCAGAACATTCATCATCCCCCACGAGGCATCGTGAGAGTCCGGCGCATCACCCCACCAGCGGTCATCCTCCGCTTCAAGAATAGTGACGGTAATATCCAGGCCGCTTTTGGGCCAGCGCTCGGCGATAATGGCACCGCGCAGAGCTGTTTCGAGGTGGACGCCAAGGTCGCGTTCACTTGAGTCCCGAACATGGCCCTTGCGCTTGCGAGCCGCGAAGGGCGCATATTTGACGTGAGTTGTTAAGACAAGGTTCGGAGAGAAGGCAGCTGACCGAGGCAGTGGCTTCGGTCCATGAACTGTGCAGGCGAGCTTCAGAGCTGAGGAAGGCGGAATCAGAGATTTGGGATTGGTGCGGGCAGCAGCGAGAGAAGCGGACGGTTCGAACTCAAGGTACGAGGAGCCCGACGCTGAGGGTATAAGTCCAGTCTTTAGGACTAAAGGGCCGCGGATTAGCCGATATTCATTATCCAAGTAAGATTGCCGTTGTGCATACAGATTTTCCGTAATTCGGTAGGTTGTCGCTGACGCTGCGCGCGGTTTCCAGCACCTGTCCCGGATTCAAGCAGTGAGGCATATACCGGAGGCCTTGTGCCTCCAGGTGGGCCATTGACTCGTCTTCTGTCATTCATGATGTGTGTTCTGAAAGGTCGACAAGACAATTGACGACAGGTCTTGCGGCGTCGCCAGAAACGGAAACGCTCGAGGTTTGCACTGTTTGCATAGCCCCACCCACCAGCTTTTCTCGATTTTCTTCGCCTTTTTGCTTTCTTCTTCTCCCACACCTCTTCGTGTTGTTTACACTCTGGGTTGAAAGCTCTTCTTAATGATGAAGTGGCTTCTCCAGAACAATTTTCTTTCTTGATCACTTCTTCTACCCCCAACTGACCTTGATTGTGAGTATTCTTCACCCCTGCACTGCCAATTCCACTCCCTGCGTCCTTTTATGAGGAAAACGATCCAATCTCTGTTCGGCGACCAAAAATGGGCCAAGAACAACATGCACTACCATCTGACGGACATTACATTACTACGAATGTTTTATTTCAATCTTCTTGTCGAGTATTGAAGCTGACCATTATCGAAGATAGGACTTCCCATCACTTCCACTGACACGCTTTAAAAGCACGTCGCGGACAGTTCTAATATTGATGGTAAGCTAGCGACTTTTTTTTTTCCCGTACATCGACGTCTCTTTTATGATGAGAAAAATTTTTCAGTTCTGCTTCTGCAAAAATTTTGAAGATAACCAAATACCTTACCAAAAACTCCTGATCTTGTCTATATTCTTGCCATTATATTGTCACTATTTGTCGACACTAAATGCTGACAATCAAAAGACTCTTCTAGTGATTTTGTAATCCGCCTCACTCATCCGAAGTCCTCGTAAAAGGTACGAAATTTCTGTGCTTATCTCACACCAACCCCACCCACCCCCTTTATGATGACAACTAGTCAATCCATTCAATGATCTCTTCGAGAACCGCCTTCCGGGCTAGCACCCATACTGCGCAGTTGTCACCCAGAAGCAAAGTCACGATCCATACTCTGCGACTCCCTCATACTGGACCTCGGATGTCCTCACGGACGTCCTTGGGAGGAAGGTTGTGGAGCACCGGAGAGCGTGGGCTCCGTCGTCGCTTACTACTGTTTCTGGTGCTGGCTCTCGCTGCAGCATGGTTCTTGCGACGTCTGGCTTGTGTCGGGTTCCTCGGGCTGGGCTGCTCGTCCGTCTTGGGTGTCAGTTTGGCTCGAGGGCCCGACAGAGGATGGGATGAATTAAACGGCTGTCTGATTACTTGCTTGCTTTGCTTGCGAGTTGTACCACGTGCATCTTCTCTTGTTACACTTGCCTGCAATTAACGCTGACAACGTGTGCAGTTCTTCGGAGTATCCATTAGTAATTTTAGTTCTATAATTTCAATCATCTTTCTGAATTTGTTATGCACGGATTGCAAAATTAAACCTCTCATTGATAGTACCTGCAACTTGTAAAATTTCACAAAGGCTATTTATGAAAAGAGTTAATGGCAATGAAGACATCGTTTGAAGCGAAGGTTAACCGATCACCCTGGTCCCCATCACCAGGGTCCTCAAGGGCGATCAAGGTAGCAAAATAAAAGCACACGGCCATCCAGCCCAATTCTAAACATCCAGGGGAATCAAATCAAGCTCTAAAGTAAATGAAATTCCGCCTGACCCATCTTGTCCTTGACAATGCTTCCAACCTGTGAGCAGAGGTATTTTGATTTTTTCCGTTTTCTCCCTTTTGATTTTCATTTTGTGTCGAAACAGCACCGCCACGCAGCATCGAAAGACAATCGTTGATATTGCCCGTTCAGCGCCGGTGTCACTCTAATATTCACCATCGTCGGTCTTTTGCAATTTGTGTGACCCAGGTGTGATGATATATATGAGTGGCCCTGTTTTTAAAGTTATTGTTTTTCTCCAACTGCCTCAACTGGAGTAGTTCTGCCATTCGACTTGGACATGCTGTAGGGAGCCTGGCGATAACAAACATTAACACCTACTGCCTCATGGGATGGCAGGACGATAAACTTACAAGGACTTTCTTCGCATTACATATCCTCCAAGCGAGATTGCGGACATTGCCATCTGCCTTGACGACTTCAGGTGCTAACTCAACACCGAACCTGTGTAAGAATGGTTAGCAACAACAGACATGACAGAACCGAGCACACCTGGAGAACTTACATTTGGTGAACAGCAAATACGACACGCTTGGCGAGTTTGCCATCCCTTTCGACCAGACTGCCGAATTGCTCCTCCACATTTTCAGGTGCGATCTCTGGGTCTTGGTCGAAGCAGTTACGGACGACGGGTAGTAAGGAATGTTCAACGGTGGCTTGCACGATGCCATCGCTGTCGACACCCATATTATCCTCTTCAAATCGATGGATGCGTATCTCGAACGGTCTCGAGATGGCCATCACATTATGCAGACCATTGTGGTGGTAGCGAAGCTCGAAGACACCTTGGGTCCAAAAGAGTTTATCTCCGGAGAAGACAACTTCGCCGGAGGCAAGGTCACGGCCTTGGTGATCCGATTTAATCACAACATCACTCGTGATAATACCCTTTTCGCAGGTCAGGTTATCATAGGAGCCCTCATTGGTTGCTACCCAGCGACCCTGCGAAGAGACCCGGGTGACTTCGCGCGAGGTGTTGTCCGTGACACGATAAATACCAATCCAGTCTTTCTTGCTGTGTGCGAGAGGTGCGGTCCACTTCACCTTGATTGGAGAGCCGTATTCAAAAGTGAGGTTCTTCAAGTCGCCTCGTCGGTCGAGAGGCATTCGGGCATTAGCACCTTCACGGCCTTTGCCCAGTTCAGTCTCTTCGAACGATTTGGCTTCGGTACCTTCCACAGACAATGAATAATCACCCATGCCGAGACCGGCCAGGTCAGCATCGATGCGGGAGATGGTGATGCGGGCAGGATACTTCTGGAAGAGGGCCGTGGTATCCTTGACAAAGGTGCTGACTCCGGCGGCCAACTTTGGACGAGCATTATCGAGGAGCTCTTCGATAAATTCGAAAGAATCGTCAAACATCTTGTCCACGCTTCCATGTAACTGCTTGAGGGGAGGCGGAAGTGACTTCTTCAGATTTTTGACAACACCTCCATCCTGGCGAAGGCTGCGACCATACAGTTTCTGCATGTGAGGACGCTCCACAAATTGAATGAAAGCCAGGCTCAGAATGTGGCTCAACAGGGCCAAAAAAGTAACCACACCGCTACTGGTGATAAGAACAGCACCCCAAACGCCTGCAAGACCCAGAACACGCTCGGGGTTGTTGAGGAAACGGTAAATTCCATTGTAAGTTAGCTTGGGGGATTCGTCAAAGAAGAAGTCACCGTAGAACCAGCCGAATTCGCCAAGGGACTCATAGATACTAATCGATGTCCAGAGCTGCAAGCTAATCAAACCTGCACCGAGAACGTGTCGGAAAAGTACCAGACCATAGCCCCAGTCTGCCGGAAAAGTGTACATCTTCCAAACAGCCGCGATAAAGCTGGCGTAGCACATGATCATACTCAGGTGGTAAGAGCCCTTCCATTGGCTCCACGCCTCATGTGGAGAGTCGCCGAACTTGAGGAAGTGTCTCGTCCAAGCCTTGTTGTTAGACTGATTGTTCAGAAGATACCCGATGCCTACAGAAAACCAAACACGCCATACAACGGCATTGGCCACAAAAAGGAATTGATAGCGTGGAGTGGACGGGGTCAAAGCAGTGATTGCAAATACGAGCATCTGAACCAGCAAGGTGGACGAGTCGGTGGTTCTATACAGATCCAGGTTATGCAGCCCCAAGAGATTGTGAACCGATTGAGGTGGCTTGGCCGAGTACGAAGACGCATTGGGGAAGATATCATCGGATGGAGTTGGCGCAGTGGGGGTATCAAGGTCGGAAGGTAGGGTCGAAGACGAATCAACACAGACAGAGCGCTTGCGGGGTGGAGGTGGGTTATAAGTCTTGTCAATGTGCGGGTTCTCCACGAGGACGAGGAAGGCGAATTGAGCTGCATGGGCAATAATGGAGATGAAAAGCACCTTGTAGCTTGCCGCCATCAGCGAGATACCGTAGTAACCCGCATAGCCGACTGAGTACATAGGGTGGGGAGCCATCTCGAAAACACCGTCGAAGGTCAATTCCTGGTCGATGAGGTAGAAAAAATCGCCCCAGTACCAGGCATAGTCCTTGACTACTCGGTGGGCATCTAACTTGACCCAGAGGTTGAACAACACAAGCACAATGCCGGCTGTCCACCGAAGAACGGTCATGAGAATTTTTTCATCCACAGGATGATGTCCACATGCTATCGCGAACAGACAGTAGGAAGTGAAGTCACACATAAGAATCACGTCCACCAGACGCCTAAAGACAAGCCATGTGTTGTATTCAATAGGGGCAGTTTCGAACTTGTAATCGTGAGGGATCTTGGTTTCTAGCTCCCGTTTGATCCAATTGTACAGAGTAGGATGTGGGTTTGCACCGGTGGTCGGGTCAACGAAAATCTTCGTCTTCTCGGCCCATCGGATCAAAGTCTTGTGATGTGACTGGTGGTGCAAGAGCCATCCGATTCCTCCATTATAGCCCGCACGCCAAAAGAGGTAGATGACTGCAAATACCGGCACTTTGGCGCTTGCAGGGAGGACCCAGAGCAGGAGAATGTGAAGCGCAAGCAAGGCTAAAACGACCACGTCTGACAAGTTCTTGGGTTCGGATGGCGAGAGCAGCTGGGATACCATGTCATGGGTTTGAGGCACAGTGAACACTATGAGAAGGCACAAAGACCGGGTTAGCGGGGGAAGCTCCACATGAGGGAGACAGCAGGAGGCTCGAAAATCGACCGTCATATTACGATGACGGTGATGATAGACCTTTCTGTTACTCCTGGAGAGCGGAAGCACCTACCGGTTCCATCGGGAGTCCGCCCAAATGTCTTCTTGTCTTTGCCGGCCGCATCCTTGATCTCAGCTTCCCCGGTGGCAGTCAGAGCATCTCGGCCCCCAGTTGAATCAGGGCGTTGAATTCGCTCGCGCAGCCCCTCAGGCTGCAGGGCACTTGTTGAACGGCCCTGGTCCATGATGTTGTTGAGGAAGGGAAGAAGGATTGTTGGGGCGACAGCAACAGTGACGACAGAAGCATGTGACGGACATCCGCTGACCACAAAATTGACCTGTTTGCATCCAGTGGACCATCAACTTGCACCAGTATGCACGTTTGCTGGCTGATTTACAGCGATTTAACCTACCGGTATACCAGAAAATCCTGGTGAAATTGGTGTTTCTTTGTGTTTTTTCTCCTTCAGAGCGGAAACTTAACAGACTTGAACAGGTTCAGACTCGTATTTATGTGGTCAATGGTGGACACACCGGGTGGAACCCACTGTATTCCAATGCTTCCCCTCCTCCCATCATCGCGCCAGTTTAGTGTGGGACCCCCCGAATGGAGCAGAAGGAAAAAGAAACGGGCTTGGATCGCCTCCGCTAAGCCCACCCTCCTCTTCAAAATCCTGCAGAATTGCCATCTCGGGATGTCAGTTGAAGCATCTTTGAGTTCCGGGTCTTTACGGCCAGAAGCTCCAATTTGCCGGCCGCTGGCTCGTGCGGTATGGGTTACACGTTGGTGACGGCGGGGCCTCGTCGGTTGACCAGACGCAACAGACAGCGGCAAGTGCGGATACAAATGCAAGAACTCGTCCATAAATCCACTTTGCAGTAGGTACATACTAGCCTGCATTGATTTGTACATACGGTCTCCGAATCGGATGCGAGGACGCGAGGTTTCTGAACGAATGAGGACAACTGAACGAAGTGGAGAGACTGAACACAATGCTCCAACGCTCCAAACGTCTTTTACGTACAATGCCAATGTGGTCTTGGCCAGAACCGACCACGAATCAATGAAGCGCCGGGGGATGCAGTGCAAAGATTGAGATCCAAAAAGAAAATAAACCCTTGTTTGACTTGACGTTAGTGCGCCGCCGATATACACTATTCCAAGAGAATAAATATCCATGTCAGATGGTAACCCATTATATTCACGGAAACTCTCTATTCATTGGCCGCTCTGGTGTCTCTGAAATGATATCATGCTTGCAAGACACCATCTGTAGACCCCCGGCCTCTCGTCTCACCCGCAGTGCATTGGGGCGTCCCACCAGCGGCCGGGCCATACTGATCAGCGTGCAGTGGAGGCGCATCAAATCAAGATTCTGCCAGCAGCTTAAGTTCTGACAGGATGAGAGCCTGGCCCCTGTACTTTGCTCAGAGTGATTGGATGCATCGAGGTGCCTCCTAGGAGGTGTCTCAGAGGGACCTAAGCAGGGATGTCGCGTTAGCGTCTTTCTTCGCGATCCCCTCCTGTTGGACTAACGCATGAAAATCGCTACTAGGGAGTATATGGATGCAACTAGACGTGTGCCTGCTCGGTGCAACTATTCGACGATGTCTCCGTAGTGTGCTGCACGACGGGCGATGGTGAGGGGGAGCCCTGCTCCATCGAGGCTGACGGGTAGTCCCCTCACCCCCAGAATTTGTTTATTTCTTTTTCTGCTTAGTAGTAAATAGCTTCCAATCTAATACATAATCCTCTGCGGACCCTCTAGTTTATTTCGCTCTCCTCAAAGGGGTCTATTATGGTCGCGTGAACCGACTAGATGCACTCCGACACCGCAAGCCCCGCCAATGGCGGCGGGCAATTTAGTCATACCCGCTTATCAATCATCGCTCGCCGCCACCAGCGCTTTTCTCTTTCGATACTGAGATAGTCTTCTACCTTTCTCACTATTGACTCGCCTCACACAATAGAAGCAATATGGCGCCATATGTGGAGGAACCAAATGAGGCGTCTCTAGAGGCGCACTCCAAGCGAGCGCCGAACCTGGTGGCTCCAGAACCAGGTACGTATCGCGGGGTGCTCTTCACTCCGACACAGGCCCACGAAGTCTAACCTCACCCTCAGAACACTGTCCGGGACCCGAATCTGAAAAGGCAGGCCAGGGAGATGCTTGCGCCGGCTGTCCGAACCAACAAATCTGTGCCACCGCACCTAAGGGCCCAGACCCCGATATCCCGATCATAACAGAGCGACTGTCGCAAATACGACACAAGATCCTGGTGCTCTCTGGCAAAGGAGGAGTCGGGAAGTCGACATTTACCAGTCTCCTTGCACACGGATTTGCTACGAATCCAGACTCTACCGTTGGTATTATGGACACCGACATCTGTGGGCCGTCAATCCCTAAGATGATGGGCGTGGAGGCGGAGACGATTCATGTTAGCAACGCGGGTTGGAGCCCTGTATGGGTGACGGATAATCTTGGTGCTATGAGTGTGCAATTCATGCTGCCGAACCGTGATGATGCAGTGATCTGGCGTGGACCCAAGAAGAATGGGCTGATCAAACAGTTCCTCAAGGACGTGGACTGGGGTGAGCTGGACTTTCTGCTTGTGGACACACCCCCGGGCACGAGTGATGAGCATCTCTCAGTCAACTCCCTTCTGAAGGAGTCCGGTGTTGACGGTGCTGTTGTCGTCACTACCCCGCAGGAGGTTTCGCTTCTCGATGTTCGCAAGGAAATCGACTTTTGCCGCAAGGCTGGTATCCGTATTCTTGGGCTGGTTGAGAACATGTCTGGCTTTGTTTGCCCAAGCTGTACGCACGAATCCCAGATTTTCCGTGCAACCACCGGTGGAGGACGGCGACTGGCGAAGAAAATGGGCATTCCGTTTCTCGGGGCGGTGCCCCTCGATCCTCGCGTCGGCATGGCATGCGATTATGGAGAGAGCTTTGTCGAAAACTTCCCGGATAGCCCGGCTTCCAAGGCGATTAAGCGTGTTGTCCGCGCGGTTGGCGAGGCTGTCGGTGAGAATCCAGAGGATGTTCTCCCCGAGGAAATGGTTGGCTAAAGAATGCCCTCAACTTGTTGTTTTTTGTTTCGTTGCATGGCCTACGGTTGGATCGGGTTATCTATTTTTGGCGTTTGAGCATGAAACTTGGTTTTATACCATGAATAACGAGCGTTATGATCATAATAAGAAGAGAAGTGGATCTTCCGGGCATCGTAACCCTTATCTTTTTCAAGGCATACATCTTCTAGTATACATAGACTATCAGTCTAATCTATTGTGTTTTCCAGCCTTAGACCGATGTCGTTGAGTTCGTTACCTGTAACAAGACACGCCGATAACTCGTCAGAGGATGATATCCATCATCAGTAACCTCAAGTATCAAATGGAGTAGCCAGCATCCACTGGCATTTAGGCCGGCATCTCCATTGCAACTATCCTCCTTAGGGGGGATCTGTACTTTTGCCAGTCTGCCGCCTTGAGAGGTACTAACATTCAAAGCAGGAACCTTGCCAGAAACGTTCCAATCGTCTGTGCCTGGCTCTTTGTACTGGAACCAGTGGAAACTAAGGCCGTCCCCTTCCGGATCTACGGTTCTCTTAGCATCCAATATGACAGTAGACCCAGCCTCGACCGTCAGATTTAGTGGTGTCAGCGCCGCACTTCCATTAATGGAGATAACGGGATGATGATTTGCCCGGCTGGCATTGGCAGGTAAAGACCATTGCATCCGTGCCGCAAAGTCGTTTTGAAAAGCATCCCGCCACCGCCAGATAGTTGCTCGGCTGGAGATGAAGGTTTGGTTGTTCTTGCCCAGCACTCGATCCGCCGCATCACTGTAATGGTTGAAATTCAACACAGTGGAAGGGTTGACCATTTGATAGCGACCGCCCCAAGACCCGAAATCGGGTTGCTCAGGGACACCGAGCCCATTTTGAATGAGATATAGGAAAGTCGGAGTGTCTCCCTCCATGATGAACTTATAATTCGGGTATGCGGTTTTGCCATACGGACCAATCTGAATGTTGTCGCGGAGCCATTTGTGAGTAACTTTGGAGAAATCAGGACCGCCTTGGTCCAATCCGTAGTAATTGTCTCCCGAGATACCGACCCAGGCTGCGAGACCGTACTGATTCCAGCCGTGGGTTGATGAGATGTAAAAAATGTCTGGATACTGCTGGCGAATCCAAGCGCCTGTATCATCTTGATCGGAGACGGTGTAAACGCGCAATTTGGCTCGCAAGGCAGCCGCATCGGTCGCCGAGTGTGTTTCATGGATTTTGTACAGAACCTGGGCAAGAACATTCGTGCCTCCCCATGCCAGAACCCATAGTGGCTGGTCAATTTTGACTTGTAAACGTCCGAGCAGGAGCTCGCCTCCCTCACTGAGAGGGATGTCCTTTCCGACGGCTTTCATTCCGTATGTCTGGATAAGCGGAATGTTTAGAACGTCGTCTTCCCATTCTGTTATGAAACGATATAGAATCTCGAATATAACTCACCGGGGCACCTTTGCGTAGTAGGCTTCGGATATGATCACCGGACGGATAAGGTGAGTCCAAAGGGGCGTGTCGGTTTAGATTTTCGGTGACATTTCCATAGGCATTCATCACAGAAAGCATTGCCTCGGGGTGGACTTCATCGGTAAGCCATGTTGAAGTCACGGCGCAAATTCCTTCAGTCTGGAACTGATTGGCATACAGAAGATATCGAGTCAATGATTCCTGGTCATCGGGCTCATTGGAAATATCTGAGAGGATAAACACGCGGGGTTTATCAGGGAACGGCAAGAGAGAACTCCTGTTCACAGCTGCTCTGGCCAGAGCCTGGGTAGCTAGGGTCCACAGGACGGCGAGTGCTGGCAGTTTTGTCATGGTTTGCGGTGTGAATAAACACCCTTTCCAGCAACCTTCTTTAAGGTTAATTTATAGGATTGTATCACTGCTGGTATTTCCGAAGACTTCCCCACATCTTTCACATAGATGAGCTGCTGTTTTTCTATGATGCCATTATGTGGGGAAGGGGGTTTGTTCGAGTGATCTAACATACCCAATCCAGCACATTCTAGCGGTTCGACTTGCTCCATTTAGCGCGACCCTGCTAGGAAACAGAAGTTGTAAGCACTGGCCACTCTTTACAGCGCGTCCCGAAACTGGTGCAACCGCCTACGCTCTTTGAGTGTTTCTTCAGGCCCGCTGCCAAGAAACGCTAGACCATAATAAGAATAAAACCGGAATATCGATATTCCTAAGCAGTCTCGATACCGTGATTTCCTTTCATTAAAATACGGTTCCTCGTCTCGTAATTATATTAACAATCCAAGGGAACTATAATCTCATGTGGAGATAAGATTTGAACTTACAACCTAATCAGCTTCAATGATTCGCTCTACCAATTGAGGTTCTCGAGCTTATACGGGTTGTAGCGACTTTACCAGAGAGTATTTGCACTCGGAAGGGCAAAGATGGATATTAAATAATCGGACTAATGCAAGTCAAACACTAAAAGCTTGGGAGCCCCTCGGCAATCTGGCGACCTGTCACTTCCCTTCCGCTCCAATGTCCGTGACGGTCTGAGGGGGCTTCCTCAATGATGGGTTCACGAATTAATGGTTCGAATTATGTCACGATGATCTTTAAGATGATCCTTTGAATAAGAACATGTCTATCATGTGCAGAAAAGCATTTCTTTGGTTCCGGGATTTTGGTAAAGTGGTTTGTGGTAAATTAACATGTCACAACGATATCTTTTCACTCTATGACGAGACATCAATCCATATTTGACCTATGACTTTACGATGACCTACATTTGATTCGTATAGCCAATAATATAAGTAGGGAGTGTTGCTGGTATCAAATCGGCAATATATATCAACTAATTTATCGTGCTGAATCATATCTCAGGTATTCATCCTATTCTATTTTTTCATCTCAACATGTCAGTCGAACAAAGACAGCCCGAGCCGCTTCATCGCATTATAACAGCCCATGATCCTATAAGCGGCCGAGCTATCTTAAGTGACGCAGTTGGGGAACACGTTTCATTTACTGGGTTCCCAGTACCCCCCGACAAGCCAACAACGTCAGCCTATGCTCTGGCCTTCAGTACCAATACATTTCCTGTGCAGGGGCTTTCCCCTCCAACTTCTGCAACCCCAGAACCCAAGGCCAATCTTGACATTAAGCACTATCACTCCCAGCTCTCGGATCCATCGCCTTTGAATCCGCCAAATGGCACCTCCTGCACAATTATCGAGGTTCCTCCAGGTTCAGCGGTTCCGATGCACCGAACAGAGACCCTTGACTATGGTGTTATCATTGATGGCGCTACAGAACTAGTCCTTGATTCCGGTGAGAAAAGATTAATGAAAAAGGGTGATGTATTTGTTCAACGAGGTACGGCTCATGCTTGGCGGAATGTGACTGCCAAGGAAGATAATTTTGGTGTTTTACGTGTCTTTTTCGTGTTCCAACCTATCGAACAGGTGCAATTGGAAGGCGGAAAGGTTGTTGGTCAGGACTTGAATCTGTCTCTGTATGAGGCTTAATTTGAAATTATGCGCAGGGTGTAACTCCCGAATGACAGAGGCTGAAGGAGAAAAATCATTGTTGGGTCTGTTAGGTCTTATCGATTATTCTGTTTCAGATCTAAAAAAGTTCCTGGAGTCAATTACATTTATATCAACGTATTACTTCAAATATGGTAAATAACTAATTTCTTTTCTCTTGATACCTAGTATAGTGGGTTAATCGCATATTTGCATGCCTAGTCAAACTAGGCAGTTCAAGAGGAAGAACCATAGGGCCTTCGCAGACTAGTTCGCCGATTAAAAATAAACGAAACAGTGTATTCGGTCTCAGAGCTGAGATGTACAGATGGTAGGCAGAAGTAAGGGCTGGCGCTCTTATACATACAAATGTCTAGAATGTCAGGCCGAAAAATAAATCACCTACATTTGGGACATTCGACTGCACTATAAATAGTATAGAAAGGGAATTTTATTTTAAGCTTCTCTGCTTAGCACAAGAGCTATATCTACTCAGCACATAAGCTATTAGAAAAATTCTGGGCAAACCATCAGTACTGCGAGCGAAATTCTCTAGGATTTCATGTCTGAGCTTTTGATTTAAGAGAATCAGAATAGCGAAAGTATGTGGCACACTCCTCGATTCCAGGTAGGCATTCTAAAAGCTACCCTCATAATTTCACTCACTGCAATATGATTTCAATGGGTATATTTTTTGCAATTTTGTTTTTTAAGCGCCTAGTTCACAATAGAAGACAAGATTTGAAGCCTACATAAAACATCCGAACTTGTCAATTTAACTTTTGTTCAACGTAGTGAAGCTCAGAGTTCTGTTAACGCAGGCGCCCCTGGTGCTGGGGGGGAAGAAAACTTTGTCTGGACAAAAACCTTCTGCATGCCCGGATCACGCTTATTGAATAAATCGTAGACCATCTCCATATCTTCGAGCTTGAACCGGTGGGTGACCATATGCAGAGGATGGATCTTCTCCTGCTGGATATACTTCAACAGGTCTTTCCAGTACTTTTGCACAGGGGCTTGTCCATTGCCAATGAGATGGATCCCGGTCTCCATTAAAGAACCGATATTGAAGTGATTACACTGCATTACCACGTTAGAAAGATTATCTTACCATAGGAAAGGTGCCACATACATAACCGGCATATACGCCTGTGATCCCACAGCGCCCGAACGCTCGGACAGAGGTAATCATCTCGTTGATAAGCTCAGGCGTATCTGTCTCCATTCCGAACAGTCTCTCAAAGTAATGAGCCCATCCTTTCGTATACTCACCAGCAGCACACTCAATCGCCACATCAGGTCCACGACCGTCGCACATTTTCTTCAGGGTTGTGGTAACAGACTCGCCCTTTGAGAGATTTGTATACTCGATTGTCTCGAGCCTGGGTAGAACCTTCTTGACAAAGTCTAATCGCCATTTTCCATGGCCGCCGTCAATAAGGATAACCCTATTAGCACCATTATAGAAGCTAAACTCAGCGGCCATTTGCCCAACTGGGCCAGCTCCCCAGATTGCCACAGTATCACCCTCCTCAACTCTAGTATCAACAACAGCGTTCCAAGATGTTGCTAAAACATCAGAAAGATAGAGACCTTTTTCATCGGGGATGTCGTCAGGCAGCTGAAGGAGATTTACATCACCGAAAGGGACGCGAACATATTCCGCTTGCCCACCAGCAAAGCCCCCTGTGAAGTGGGAGTATCCAAACATACCTAGGGCACGCATTAATATAATAGTCTTACTAACATCAGTATAAGTATTTAGAATAAAAACATACCAGCTGTTCGACGCCCATATAACTTGTAGGCCTCCTCGCTCGAATTCGTTCGCTCACACATTGAGGATAACTTCTTCTTGCAATAATAACACTGCCCACAGGCAATTTGAAAGGATGCCACAGCGCGATCGCCTACTTTAACCTTCTTAACTGCCGGTCCCACGCTTTCGATAACACCGCAGAACTCGTGGCCGAGTATATCACCTTTCTGGAGATCTGGGATGGCCTCTACCGTCGATAACAGATACCGTATAAGACAAATCCTCATTAAATGCTAAAACAAAATGACATACCGTGGAATAGGTGTAAGTCACTCCCACAAATGGTGCTGCCCGTCACTCGAAGTATGACATCGCCTTCATCGATGATTGTTGGGCAAGCCGTTTCCACTATAACAAAGTGTATAAGCAAGAAAAGCTAATGAGTTCGCAAGATTCAAACAAAGGTCGTGGTGGGCAGAATGACTGACCAACTTTAACCGAATTTTTCCCTTGCCAGGTCAAGGCTTTCATCGTATGGCTCAGGTCGCCATATCCCTGAGCCTCGTAGTTGCTGACGTTTGTGGTGATCGAGGTAGACATTGTATTTGTCCTCCGAGAATTTCAGCTCGAATTGATTTGGTAATGTAATCACTTATTTTTGTTTCGATTCATTGATCTTCGGTCGAACGCATTCAAATCGCGTAGAGGAGGGATATATATTTGTCTTACTGGATAGCCAGGCGTCTTGGTTTATTGACATCATTCTTATGTCTCAGCGTTTATGACACCATGGTTGTATCTCAGCAAAACTGTTAACCGATCGGGTAATTTGAGATCGTGGCTCATCTTGGCGTCATACGCGTCGTTAACATGAAGATGTAAGTGAGAGGTCTCGCAGTTCCGTGGTTCTAGGCTGGTTAAGCCTCAAATGACTGTCATGTTTCAAACTCATCGATGGAACTAGGCCTCCGAAGCGCCAATGGGACTAAAAAACTCATGGGCTTTTGGTGGGGCCACATAATTTTCCAAGTGTCCGGATGTATTGGATTTGTAAGCAAATACATCCTTGACAGTAATAGGTAATCTACTGTATGAAACAATGCAGGTTCAACTTACACTGGTATTCTGGAGAAGCTCAAAACATAGACTGGTGTGTCTTCGCGGTGGGGCTAGAGAATCACTCAAACAGTGTATGGTTGCACCAGTTTCGGGACGTACTGTAGTAGGTGCCGATCCCGATGGTCGGCAGATGGCATTGGCAAGCCGAAGCCGGTTCATTTCGGCTCCGAACGTTAAACGCAATGCCGGGCTAAAACAACGCCTAGGCGGCCTTGATGACCCCGTTGTCCGTTAGCAGATCGATTTTTTCTTCATTTTTATAGTGTCATACCTCCACCTATACGATATTGCTGGCATTATCGATATTTTGCGATGCCTCAACATTGGGTCCGGGAACACCCATCATCCCTTGAAGGCTTTGAAAGATCCAACCAGTCGTCGAACATGTTTTAAATTTGGAGTATGTCAACCCCAGGTTTCCCCCATAACTTTTATTTGGCTGAACTTCTTCCGCCGCTTATTAAATGAAATACGTTCGAACACTAGCGTAACCTAATTTTGTGTCAACCAAGGCAGATATCGACAATGCATTTAAAGGGTCGGTGTGCTGATCCGGGGAAGTGTACTCCGTACGTAGCAGCAAGCATCACCTACATGGATTAAAGCGTGATGGCTGGACTCATATAGTACAGACACAAGGGCACATGAGAAAGTCAAGCTCCCTGGTGAATGTGAAATTTGTTCCTTGAATTGTGACCACTCGGATGAGTTCTGCAACTGGTGGAAAACCCCCCTTTCAAGTTATTATTATAGATTCTCCAGCTCTCGCCTATCAGCGACCATGTGTCAGCTGTGGCAGCTCTATTTCGTACTAGGGCAGCTATCCAAGCCGATATCGACCCACAATAGTATACTAAAGTCTTCCCAAGGACTTCCGAGTCAACTTCGAGATGAATAGCTGGTCGATTTTGGTCATGTTATTCAACCATGTAGAATTAAATACGCATTTATTTTGGCGGCATATCAGCGTCCTTCAGAAAGACAAAAAGCATGGGGTAGCGCAAAGTTCAATAGTTGCTCTTTTCTTTTTCCTATCGACCCTGTGACACGGAGTACTCCGTAATATGTACGGTAGTACCCATTAAAGTGATGCATAATCCACGTAATTAAATAATAGATCGCATATTGCTGCAAAGTTTAAAGACGTTTGCCCAAGCATAGTTGGGCGATGACCAACAAACGCCGCCAGATTAACAGCTGCCTTGCAGCATGGTATTTTCCTTTCTTTTATCTTGAAATTTAAACGTGACAAACATCGTTTTAATCTTCAACAAAGGTCCAAGTTTTCTATATTCATATAATGCCTTTATATCGTAATTCTCGAGTTTGGACTTTTCACCAGCTCGCTTGCAGACATTCCAGGCTCCTTTAGTTTCATTCTTATCCATGAACGCCGTCGAAACATAATTATCTTAACAAGATAGCTGTATTTACTCTCACAACTCCTCATAAGATTGAATGCCATGGAGTACTTCTGATTAAGCTAGAGCTTTTCTTTCGTCATTGTCAAATGGTATATTGGGTAATGTTAAATGAATGAACGCTGCGAAGATAAGCACGTATGGGCCGACCGTGAGACCAATTATCCTAGGGTACCAAGGCCTCATAATAAATAATCGTATAGCGAGAACCTATTATAAGGGGTAGTTTTTCCTCCGTATTTGAAAAAAGCAAATTGAACAGTGGTTCTATCCATTGGATCATCTAGTCCGTGCGCCATACGCCTATCACAGAAGCAAAATATGCAGGATAAAGTATCCAGCATGCAATGAGCTGTACGAGGAAACAATATCACATACGTATGAACACATAGGTTACACATTATAGGTAGATCGTTCTGTCCCTTGATCGACCCTTTTCTTTCGGTTGATCCGCAGCCGGGTTGAACTGAGAAAACTTCTCAACGTCAGATCTCGGGGAACCACTGGCAGCCATGTTTATATCTGCCATCCACTTTCTATGCCTCAATATTGAGAAATATTTTGCGTATATTCTCATATTTCTCACCTGCATTGTACTATACATCGGCTTAGTACTTGTATACCGCCTATTTCTAAGTCCTTTGGCGAAGTTCCCAGGTCCCCGCCTAGCAGCAGCTACTCGACTCTACGAGACTTACTTCCAAATCATCAAAGGAGGTACTTTTACATGGCATATTGACGAACTTCATGAGGAATATGGCCCTATAATCCGAATCACTCCGTGGGAACTTCACATCAAAGATCCTGACTACTACAATACCCTGTACGCCGGCCCGGGGAAACACCGCAACAAAGATCCATTATTCAGTAACATCGGATACCCGAAGTCGATATTCTCGCTCAATTCACATGAAGACCATAGACCGTGGAGAAAGGTGTTAGGTCATTTTCTCAAGAAGGGTGCTGTAGATGACCTCGAACCGGTCATCCAGGCGAACACCCAGGCCCTATGCAAACACTTCTCAACGGCGGCCAAGAGCAACAGCACGTTGGAATTGTATACTGCTTTCCACTGCTTTACTAGTGACACTCTTTCTCAGTATGCCTTTGGACGAGACATCGGGTTTCACTATTTGGACGAAACGCAGTTCTCGAATACTTGGAAGACACGCGTGAATACGATGTTTGAATTCTGTCGATTAATCCGACACTTTAACTTTCTAGGCGATATAGCGCATCTCATTCCAAGGACGGTTGCGTTCGCAGTTCCTCAATATGCCCAAGTCTATGCAATGGAGCAGGTAAGGCATGCCCCTCTCGTTTTGAATCCAGGAAATCGGTAGGCTCATCATGTTACTCTTGACTAGGACGTCAAACATCGAATCCAACTGCTGGTAGATCGGTATGACAGCTGGGAAGCCAAGATACAGTCAGAAAATCTTTCGGCGGAGAAGAGTCCCTTTCCCGAGATGCCCAAGGCTATCTATCCTACAATTCTGGCTGATCCCGACATACCTTTGCTCGAAAAGTCCCAAACTCGGCTTGAGGATGATGCTATATTCCTCATGCTCGCGGGAACAGATGCTCCATCTCAAACCTCTGCGATAACTATGTTTCATTTGCTCAATAATCCAAGCACATATACACGGCTGAGGGCCGAGCTCTTGACTGCATTGCCAGATTTGACAAAAGTCCCGACTCTCCACGAACTGGAGAAAGTTTCTTACCTGGTAAGTCTAGGATGGACGACGCACAAAATTTGGACTACCCGACTGAACTTCTTTTATACTGCTGTAATCAGAGAGGGCCTCCGCCTCGCTTCTGTTGTGACAACTCGCCTTCCTCGCTCAGCCCCGGATGAAGTTCTACGGTACAAGGAGTGGGATATCCCAGCTGGGGTGAGTAAACTTCTTCCGCGCAAATGAACAAGACTGAATCGATCTAGACTTTTGTTTCGATGTCTACGTATTTTATCTTAAGAGACCCAAAGATCTTTCCCGAGCCCACTAAGTTTATTCCGGAGCGGTGGCTACTCGAGCCGGGGGAGCTACGGCAGCTCGAGAGATATTTAATTCCGGCCTCCAAAGGAACTTTAGGTTGCCCCGGGCAAAGGTATGTTTGGATTTTCCAAGGACTTTCAGAATAGAGATCATGGGTTCCCGCTAACTGAATCAAGCATGAATTGGTCGTGGATGCATCACACTATCGGTAGTCTCGTGCGTCGATTTGGCATGGTGCTGCACGAGACGACAGAGCGAAATGTGCATATGGTTCGAGACAATTTTATCGGGCAGACAGAACCAGGGGTCAATGACGTTCAAGTGAAGGTAGTGAAGGAGTATTTTCAATAGTTGGTGACCCAAGTCGTCGGGGGGAGTCGGGATTTTACTATTCTCCATGCCGTTGAACCAAGATATACGGTAGTATTTCGGGCAATGGATTTTGAATTTGGACTTTGTGCTACAGGACAGCTTGAAAGCTGCTATGTGGAGTATACGAACAGGGGAAAGAGTTCTCGTGCAGTCCCGGTACCTCTCAAGTTTCAGATATGAGCTAGTACTTCTCCCTGTTAAGGAGGGTCTCCTAGTGAGAATCTCCAATAACATGTACTCCGTACTAGGAATGAGGGTCTGGAAACTGGAGCCTCTCTGACCCCTATTGTGAAGCAAAAATGTTCTGCCTCGGCAAGTTTCCTGACTCTGTTCATGCATCGAGCCTCAGATTCTCCCAATCGAAAACACGACGGCTATGTAGTTCTATGTAATCCTTGTTAGATCGTGCTTCAAGACAAATGCATAGTGCGATCCGAGGCCAATAGGTATCAGTACAAGTCCAACCAGTCCAACAGGTTCAACAGCCCCCGCCCGAGCGCCAATTCTTCACCGATTTACTCTGGAACAATGCCCAGCACCAAACCTGCCCACGGGTTACAGCTGAGAAAATCGATTGTGTGGCGAACCGCCAAGGAGCTCGAAATGAAGAATCATTGTCACCTCTCACAGCGTGGCCGGACCCACCGTTTCAAGGGGAAGTAGGAACAAACGATCATCATTGGCCACACACCCGCTGGTGTTTCAGGATCAGTTAGCTCTACAACCAGTGACCATTCGACTGCAGACGGTGACTGGGTTACTGTACACTGTCACGACTCGCGCCCAGGAGAAAACTCCACTAGCCCAGTACGCCACACCGTAGCAGACAAATGAGCCGCCGAGAAAACTAGGCTCTGCTGGACTCTTGTCACTCTGGTTCATTCTGGGAAGACTCTGCCCTATCCGGAGGTTTGTCCCGTCGCGGATCTCTGTGACAGCTCGCTGGACGACCTGGCCATGGCGCCCAGGCCAAGGGCTTAGCTTGCCGTTGCAGATGGTGAGTGGTGGATTTGGGTGGGCGTGTCTTGCGTGTCTTGCGTATTTCGGGAGAATCAGAAACGTACTACCCTTGTTCCCCCCTACGTCAATCCTCTTCCGTGATGTATTCCGATCGGTGAATGGAGGAGATGGGGACGGAGTACAATCATGCATCCGCTTTGCTGGGCATTGTCCCTTTTTGTGCCCGTTTTGTGTCCTTTTTTTTCGTTTATAGATCTACAGCTGTCTCCCCCTGGGTTTGGGATTGGCGGTCGTTTTCTCCTTTTTCGTTTCTTGATACAATAGTACCCGGGGGTGCTCAATTCTTCGATTTTTCCCTTGATCAATCCTTTACTTCAATTCTTCGCTCTCTTTTCATTCTCGTCTTATTCGCTCGCCTGCGGGAGCTTTTCGACTCCAGGCTGTGCCTAATTGCCGATCCTTTTTCGGCGCTTTGTTTATTCACCTCATTCACTTGGTCGAGGGTTCAATAGTCACTCCCACCTCCTACTCCCTCAAAGAAAGACCCTGGGGGTCTTTTTTTATCTTATCATTTTTGGTCTATCATTATTATTATTTAACCCTCTCACTCCTTTATTATCCAATTTCCTGGCTGGTCCGGGTCATCCAGCTTCTTCAAAATACCTCTTCAGGGTGGATGCGAGATCGACAGGATGCATCTGATTATCTCGCTGCTACTTTTTCTCTCCCTGGGCTATGAAGCTCTGGCAGCGCCGGCCGCTGCCCTATATCCGGAACGGAAAAGCAAGTCTTATCGTGTTGAACGTGTTCGACGCAGTGATTATGTCCCCCATGGACCTGCGGCTCTTCGCAAGGCCTACCGCAAGTTCGGTATCGCCTCAACTGACTTCAGTGGGATTGACCTGGACGACTTCGAGCCCTTTGATGTGATATCCACTGGCAAGAGCTCTTCTCTCAGTCAGAGCCATAGTCAGAGCTCGGACGAGACCGACCAGACTGGTTCTGTATCCGCAACCTCCGTCCAAGGTGATGTGGAATTCGTATCACCAGTCCAGATTGGCGGACAGACAATTGTGATGGACTTTGACACTGGATCATCTGATATGTAAGCTCTCGTCCCATTTACCAAATATTGGGTCTTCATGGATCATGCAATTGCGAAACAACATACTAATTAACCATGTATGATGTAGGTGGGTCATGAATACTGATCTCGCCGAGTCCGAGATCTCAGGCCGAACAGTATACAACCCCAGCAACTCGAGCACTTATAAAAAAGTGGACGGAACTTTCAAGATCTCATATGGCGATTCCTCCAGCGCCAAAGGTGGTCTGGCTAAAGATACTGTTTCCATCGGCGGCGCAACGGTCACAAACCAGGTGTTTGGACTACCCACCGAGGTTTCAGGATCATTCCTTTCCGATGAAAATTCAAACGGTCTCGTCGGTCTCGGTTTTACTTCGATCAACACCTTCGATCCGGGCCCACAGAAGACCTTTTTCGATAATCTCGCTCCAGACCTCGACGAGCCCGTCTTCACCTCCCGGCTGAAAAGTGGGGGCGTCGGTGAGTATGAGTTCGGCAAAATCGATCACGACAAGTATATTGGCTCTCTAGTGAACGTGAGCGTCGACAGTTCCAATGGTTTCTGGCAGTTTGAAGCTGGACAGTTCGCTGTGGGTGGCGGATCTTTGCAGAAAATCACCGACACACCGACTGCTATTGCAGACACCGGTACTTCCCTGATGCTAGTCAGCCCTCAGGTCGCCAAGGCATACTATGCCGGCTGGGCCCAGTATTCCAACAGTGTTTCGGGTTATATCTTTGCCTGTGATGCAGACCTGCCCAGTCTGTCGGTTGCGATTGGTAATAAGTTCCAGGCGACTATCCCTGGACCATTGATAAATTTCGCTGAGATTGGAACAAACAAGACGACGGGTGGAAAAGGTATGTCTTTTTTAGTTTCCTTCTTTTCCCTTGGTTGTTAGTATGTGGGCCAGTACTAATCATTGTCCTAGTATGCTATGGTGGTGTGCAATCCAACTCGGGCTCCAATCTTCAAATCTTCGGTGACGTCTTCTTGAAGGCGCTGTTCGTGGTCTTTGACCAGCGTGGCCCATCTCTCGGATTCGCCTCTCCGAAGTGATAGAAACGAAAAGAAAATGTCGGTTTGGTGTGGTGTGGATATTGAGTCAATTAATAGTCGCCCTGTAACGAGTGGACGATGGGCTGTGAGATATTGTAAATCTTTCCATAGAAGTAGCATCTTCAATAAGCATTTCCTTGATCAATCATATACTTGAATATGCCTGAATTATGAATGACAGCGCACGCATCCAGGCAACCCGTCTAGAAAGATTCGCGTTGAACTCGATACTTGAGCAAAATAATGGAATTGAAAATGGCTATTTTGATTCGTCTTCTCGTGGGTATGCACTAATGGATGGTATTTTGATATATCCGCAACTTTTACCGCACAGTAGCGTTCTTCAGGGACTTAACGGTACAGATGACACCAGAAGCGGTAGCCAGCTTGCCAATGGCGGGCTTGCCCTCCTGGCCGGCCACAGTGGGGACAGCGCTGCTATCGAAGCAGACCTCCAAGGTGTCGTTGGTAGTGAATCCAGGCTGGAAGGTCTCCCAGACCTTCTTCTTGGGGTTGAGCTGCTTCTCTGGGGCACCCTCACCCCAGCCCTGGAAAGTGATGCGCTCACCGGCGGGAGCATCAGCAGGGGGGTTAACGAGCTCGACTGGACCAGCGTGGGCATCGCCACCCTCGGGGACGCGGGGGGAGGCGGCCAGAACCATGGCTGCGGATTTGATGCCACGCATGGTCACGGGCTTCAGGTTGCAGACAGCGACAATCTTGCGGCCCTGCATCTCCTCCAGAGGAACCAGGCCGTTCAAACCAGAGCAGACAGTACGCACCGTCTTGCCGGTCTCCTCGTCCAGAGAGGTGTTGTCGGAGCCGGGGGCGTCACCACAGTCGATGGTGGAGACATAGAGGGAGTCGGCATTGGGGTGGTTAATGGCGCGCAGGATGTGACCGACACGCAAGTCGATAAGTGCCGGGGATGGGGGAGCAGCGGGGGCAGGCGCAGGCTTGGGGGCCTTCTCCTTCTTCTCCTTCTTTTCCTTCTTGTTGGTCTTGGGGGGACCGGCGGCAGCAGCGTCGGCGGCCTTGCTCTGGTCCTTTCCAGGCTTACCCTGGCCAACGACGAGGGGCTTCTCAGCAGCAGCCTCGGGGTTCTGAGCATTGGCCTTCTCGCGCTTCTTGCGCTCCTTCTCCTCCTTGGGGTCCACGGGCTTGGGCACGAAGCGAACGTCGTTCACGTCAATGACCACCTTCTCCTCCTCGGGGATCTGCAGAGAGAAAACCTTGGAGTTTTGCACGAAATCAATGTGACGCACGATGTGATGATATCCCTTCTCACCGGTACGCTCCTCGGGCGACCACTTCTCGACCAGCGGGGCAACCAGAGCGTAGACGGCAATATCAGCGACCGAGGGCTTCGCACCAAGCAGGGTGGTACGGGTGGCCAGGTGGGTGTTCAGCTGAGCCAGGATGCTGTCAACCACAGGCTTTTCATCCTTGGTGAGAGCAGTCTTCAAGCCAGAGACGGTGTTGAGCCATTGCTTGACATCAGCCTCCTCGGCCTCGATGTAAGAGGTCTGCGGGAAGATCTTGGGAGTGGCGTGGAGGTAGTCGGGCTCGGTCGCATCGGGAGAGATGACATTAGGGTACGAGCGATAGAGGAGAGAGAGGAGCGAAGACTCGGGGGCAGCAGCGGTCGCCATGGTGAATGCGCGTGGAGGGGATGGAAGAAAAGAAATTCGAAGAGGGGCACGGAACTGTGTCAACGATTGGACCCGCGGGGTCGTGGTTCGGGCCCGCAATAGGCTCGCACACCTGAAGAGTGACAACTTGACGGGCGATCCCACGGGGGGATCTGCTGGCAATTGGAGGGTTTTGAAGCTGATTTACGTGAGCTTGGATATCCGCAGCTTGTCCTTTTTGGATTTGGCACACGGAGCTTTTCGTGATGAGTCAGCGTCTGATTTTTCTATCCTGGGCCTATACTTGGGTATTGACAATTAACACAATTAATATCAACTCCAATGGCAATCACTGAGGAGAGCTACGTGTTTTCTAATACTTCAGCTGAGAAAACGTATTGAAGGAAGAGAAAGAAGAAAAAGGAAATGCCACCTTGTCCAGGTGTGAAAGTGCTACCTATACTACTGAGTATGTACTAACAAGTAACTATATACATACTAACCATGTCAGCAGAATAAGCAAAGTAGCGCGAATTATATCATGCCCTGCAATACTAGTACCTCGGACAGGGTAGTTAGGTAGTAAATGCTCATATATTGAGGAAAGATACTCTGTACAATTTCAAGTCGTTATTATGCACGCTACTACTAGTCGAGCAGCCCAACTATACTAGCACTAGTATATCATTTCCAAGTGTGGATATATGGTACTTGTATATATTTCTATATATGTGTCCAAATGCCAACTTGAACTACGGAGTAACAAAGTCCCAAAATTAAAGAATAATATACTTGTAGATCTCCCTGGCAGTGCTGAATTATTCAAGTACGACCCTACAATGTACTCTCGCTGTGATTGGCCCATCCGTTCAAAAAGGCATGCACTAAAATGAGTCACGATGAGTCGTGGTGCTCTCCACCAATCACAGAGCAGCACCGAGCCGGGGCAGTGCGAACTTGGCTGGGCGGCCTGAACCGTCGATCCGCCTCCTCCAGGTATATCTCGCTCGCCTTCGCCCCTTCAAGTTTGTTCCTCAGGACGCTACTCCTCGGCCCTTCGTGACCGAGTCCAACAAGGGTTGTTTTCCCTCCCATCTTCTTTTCCCTCAAATAACCGCGCCCCGGGCCCGCTTAGGCCCGTTCGAACTATCTCGTCATGGCGGCCTGCACTTGCACCAGCGCCGCGCCCGTTCTCGGAGCAACCACCCTCTTCTGGCAGCCCACTCAATCGCAGTCCCTCCTCAAGCCTCCAGGAGTCGGACTGCTCGCAGAGGCCTAATTTTTCCCCTTACCTTCAACAACACTTCTATTCGCTTTCATCGGCACCGCCGTGTGTTCCCACGACCGCGCCATTCTCTCAATCTCAACCCTTCGATACCTTTGTGCAAGAGTCGGATCTTTGGACAGAACCGCACCTGTCCTTTGCCGATACCGACTGGAAACTCGTTTCCACCCAAAACCCCGTGCCATACCCTGACATTGACGTAAATGTTGATGACTTGAGCTGTGGCATGACCCTGAGTTTTGCTTCTACTTCGGACACAGCCACCAATGAGCCCCAAAGTTTTGCTCCTTCTCCTCTCGTTTCTAGCTCGGTGAATTCTCAAGGTGAGACAATACCATTCATGACATATTGCTCGGTCGATTATATCCCTAACAATCCATGCAGACGGGCAATCTCATCCTTCCCCTGTATCTCAGATTCCAGGCTCAGCGTCAACCTCTTTATCAAGCCCTGCAACCTCACAAGGTGATGAGGTTCTGGGACGGGTTGAGTCGTCTCGCGTAGAAAAACGCAGACTCAACACGCTCGCGGCTCGGCGATGTCGCCAGAGACGTGCTGACCGAATGAAAACCTTGGAAGATGAGTTGGAAAGTGTGAGAAGGGAACGTGATGAGTTGAGACTGCGGGTCTCAAAGCTAGAGGGCGAAACGGAGGCTCTGCAGGGGCTGTTGACTCGTAAGAGCAGGTAAAACTATTTACATTCTACATTCTGAGCTGGACTCTTGTTCAATACAATCTTTTTTTTTTGCTTCGTACCAGTGAAGCCTTCTCGTAGTACCACCTTGCTACCAGTCTCTCATTATATTCCCAAAGATTCTATTAGTAAACTACAGCGCTTGTATTTTCGCTCTTAATAACCTGCTATTGCTGGGCTTAATGTCGCTTTGTTCATACAACACCCTATTCTCCCTCAGAACATCATCCCAACCCCCAATCCCAATAGGGCCAACCAACTCCCAGCAGCTTTGCCAGGTGCCGCCCCCTCCGATGTCGTCGCACTTTTTTGCTCCGTAATCGACTTCGTAGGCTCGATAGAAGATGCCGACTTCTTCTTAAATTCCTCGTCATCAACATCACTGATTTTTGCCGGAGTCGCCGTTGCAGGTCCTGGGGTGGTCCAAGTAGCGGGTACGTCCGTTAGTCCGTTGTCGTATGCGTTGGCAGTGGCGCACACCTGTGCGCTGGATAGTTGGGCCGAGAAATTCTCCTCATTGTTGAGGCAGTCAACATAGCAGCTATTTAGTTTGTTAACGTAATTCACTCCAGCACTCATGCAGGTGATCGTCTGGAAATGCCAAAGGTTGGAGAGAGCTCACTTGGCAATATTGGCATAAGCGGAGCATTTGCAGTCCCAGTCGGAATTTTGGCATTTTGCTAATGCAGCTTTCATCGTCAATACGCATTGGTCCACCAATCTTCTTTCATTAGCAAGTTGTTCGCGCTCAATAATGGGATCCAAATGCGAAACTCACTTCTGGTCGGCACATCCACCTTCGCTTGGGGTCGACGCGGGTGTCGGTTCTTGAGCTGCCACGAGAGCAGCCGAGACAGCAAGAAGGTATAAGTTAACGAGGAGTTGCATTTTGAAGAAAGAGCTGCGGTCTAGGAGCTTCAAGTTTGATGCTATAAATCGTTTATTCTCTCAGGCGAGCACGGTGATCAAACAACGGAAATTTAAGTTTAGACAGTTTAGACACCTAGAACTAATAGGTATATAAGGGGTTTTAACAATGGATACTTCGAATGTTACATTCATCTAAAGATAAGATGGATCCTCAGGGGTTTCCTTCTAGGTGAATTGAGTCTAATCGTGACAGGGCCCTGGGGCGAGAGCTTGGAAGCGGCCCATGAGGAAATCTACTCCGGGTCCTGACCAAGGAATAGAGAGATGGGTACCATAGATAGGTAGCTGTGATCCATGGACAGCCAGTATTCTGCTAAAGCGACCCGAAGCTATAGTTCGGTCATGGTTCGTATAATTGGTTGTGTCGATATTGTATTTGATCCTGCAATTCAAGCTCTATTCCTTCTCATCCAGCAACATATCGTGAAAATCTAAGGTCTAACATGTCCTTTACTTCTATTTCTCTGATGAGGTGTAGATCTTGATTCCCACATTGAGCTCATACTTACCACGAGGTCGCATTCCAACCGAATCTGGGGTTACATTCCTGGATCGACATGGCTGCTTCCGTCGATGAATGACGAAGGTGAGAGGAACGATCCAGAATCAAGAAAGCCTTTTTAGTCTTTATTCAGTTGTTCTCTTAAATCTGTAAAATAAGAGGAAGGCAATTCAAGTGTGGATATCCGACTAGCCATTGTTTTCATATTCTGGCGCGGCGTAGAGTGGCTCTACAATGGTCATTCGGTCAACGGCTATTGACCTGGTTTACTCGCGGTACCTTCCATCAGCATTAATTTCCCCTTTAATCTCTCAATTACCAATTAATTAATTTTAAATTTATCGTATTGCGCACTCGAACACTAGGAAAGATTCATGAGACATATCACGTGTCCCTGCCCAGGAATGCCGGAAGTGGATGAGACAATAAATTCAGCTCTACTTTATGGATTAAGATTATTTATTAGTAGTTAAGTGAGCACAATCTTTTATCTATTTTGAACATAAGTCACTCAAATGTGAGAACGGACCTCACGGCCATACACGTTCTGTACTCTCGTCGCCAAACTTGTAGCTCATGTTTAGGTTTCACGAACATCTTACAAGATAATTCGTCAGTACTTAGTCAGAGTTATCGGGATTTTTCCGCAGTACCTTTCAGTTCGTAGGGGAATACATGTATTTTCCGATGTCTTTGATACCCCGTGGGGTAGCGGGGAAGAGGGGTTGTTCTCCCCAGCCTCGGATAAGATTGGATACAGCCGTGGGATAGATTTCAATGACAACCGGTCACGCTTACGAGTCAGCTGCAGATTAAATCCCCGGTATATCCCATCCGAAAGAGAAGCGGGGTGGCTATTGCAATTTCTATTCCGACCTAGACTCTACTTTGTGGCGCGAACTATTTCAGGATATAACATCAGTCAAAGTTTCGGTCGTCATGCGAGCTGTTCGTTTCCACGGTAGAGAAGATATCCGCTTAGATGAGATAAATGAGCCCAGTTGCGGGAGCGGTCAGGTTAAGGTATTCTGGACACCATTTGTTCTTATGCCCGGGGTTGTGATGGGGCTCAAACCTATCGATGATCTCTGCTAATCCAAATACCATGCAAAGATCCGGCCTGCTTTTGTAGGAATATGTGGCAGTGGTAATTAATGCACCCAGCCCCTCCACTTCTCTTTCACATTCTTACTAGAGAAGATCTTCACGAATATCTTGCCGGGCCCATGGCGGTTCCTGTCACGCCACATCCGTTAACGGGAGCTAAGCTTCCCACAACATTGGGGCATGAGTTCAGTGGAACGGTAGAGGAGATCGGAGCAGGCGTGATCAGCTTGAAAGTTGGGGACAGAGTGGCCGTCAAACCAAACCTTTCTGATGGTTCATGCTCGCGGTGCGCCATGGGGCGGCTCAACATCTGCAGCAGTCTGGGGTTTATCGGTTATAGTAGTATGTTGCGAAACTTCATCCTTTGCTCTAGATCTGATCAAGTATAGGTGATGCTGGCGGTATGTCCGACCATGTCGTTGTTGATAGAAAGCACGCCGTCAAGCTACCAGACGAGATGCCTCTGGATATTGGAGGTATGTCTATTAGGTGAGACTATGGACGAACGTATCGTTTGCTAACACCAACAGCTTTGGTGGAGCCTCTTGCCGTTGCATGGCATGCAGTTAGTCGCAGTCCCCTTGACGCCGCAGATGCAGCTCTAGTTGTCGGGGCTGGACCCATCGGATTGGCGATCGTTCAGGTGCTGAAAGCCCAAGGGGTCAACACTATCATCGTGGTTGAGATCTCGGAGAGGCGCCGACAATTTGCCCAGCGCTTTGGCGCATCTCATGTGCTCGACCCAAAGGGAGTAGATGCTGTTGTGCGAACACGAGAGATCACTGGTCAGCTACAAGGTGCTTCGGTTGCCTTTGAAACATCGGGGGTACAGACCGGGCTGGATACCGCCATGGCGGGTCTTCGGGCCCGCGGAACGACGGTTATTGTGTCGATGTGGGAGGAAAAGCCAGTAATCAATGCACTTCTTGATATAGTGCTAGGAGAGAAGCATATATCTGGGGCAGCGGTGTATGATGAGGGGGATTTTGAAGCCGTGATCGAAGCAATCGCATCTGGTAGGTTAAATACTTTCCCCCATCTGTAGTGGGAGCAGGTTCTACCCCCTGGGGCTTCTCCGAACAGAGGACTTTCTGGGATATCTCTAATTTTTGACCTCCTCTAATCGCTTTGATTATAGGCAAGATTGAGCCACGACCGATGATTACCAGCAAAATTGGAATGGATGAGGTGGCGGAGAAAGGGTTCAAAGCACTGATCCAAGATCGCGACCAGCATGTCAAGATCTTGGTGGATATTTCTACCTGAGGCGGATATTTGCAGAAACCTCATTCTCTTTTTTTTTGCATCAGATTGACTGCCCAATCTATGCGGATGTAATTTTTAACTTCGTGTTGACCTCGTTTTCTTTTTGTGTTCTGTTATTATCACGCCACAATGATCTACCCTAGTACAATGTAGTACTTAACATCTTCCGCTATTGGAGCCATGGATCGCCTCATACCTTATTTATTATGCTTCACAGGACGTACTCAAGCTTGTCTACCTTCATTCTAGCCATCTCACTACCTGTGTTCACTTGGAAATTCCTAGGCACAACCCTGTTTCATGACTAAGATATACGATTCGGAGAAATGGGAGGACCCAGTTCAGGCTGACCCGGGTGGGGGTTCCTGGGCGTTGCTGACAGCAGTTCGATCTCGGCTGCTGAACTGTCAAGCCACGATGAGATCGTCCAGGGTTGTCATTTTCCAGCGATGGGTCCACGGCGGCCCACACGGTTCAAGTTCGATCACTGCGAACCCAATCTCCCGCTGATCATCAGTCAATGGCAGTCGGTCCCCATACATACCCGTACATTTCTAGTGAAAACGTCTTGCAGAGCCCAAGACACTAAGATTGTTACTAACTCATCGGGTTTGACAGGGTTGTTGCGACAGAGTTATTTTTGTCTCTGTTGTTGGGGGGCTGATGGGGTCGCTAACTTATTTTTCTTGCCTGGCGCTGGCCACCCCGCTACTCGGCACTAAGGCATGTAGTCTGTGGTCGCATCTGATTGATCCACTGCCTCGTCTTCTTGTAAAAGAAACAGAGTCAGCCGTATGAGCCTGAGACATGCCGGCTCTGACACCGCTTCTAGACCTATGAAGCCATTGGTTCGAGGCACGTCGTGGATCTACAGTTTCGTCCCTCAATGGAGTACTAGTATATACGTAACCCCGTCTCGGTCGTGGCGCATTGACGACTTTTTTTTTAGTTTGCATTGGTCTTTGCTTTTAATGCTCATTAGCCTTGGCTTAAAACTCCTCTCAATCGCACCATATCAGCGTCCCATAATATCAGACTCTCCTATGCCACCCGTGGTCGCTATTTTTCGTTGGACTCAAAACTCCCTTTAGGCAGACCAAGACAGCGGCAGTGACATGGGAAGAGCTCTGACGGGGACCGTTATAATCACGGGTGGCAATGGGCAGCTAGGATCAGAGATCGCAGTGGCCGTTGCAAAAACACAACCGTTCGTTCATCTCCTCTTGACAGCACGGCATCCCAAAGCCGACGATGTTTATGCCCTCACTTCACGAATCCGCCTGATCGGGCCACGATCCATCGAGGTGCTTCCTCTTAATTTCAATGACCTTCGAGAAGTCACTAAATTTGCCCAACAAACGGTGGACCGAGTACAAAAAAAGGATATCCCTCCTATCGTCGATTTGATTCATTCCGCCGCCGTTGCGTCTTACGTTGTTGATGAACTCACATTGGACGGGTTTGACCCAGTATATCAAACCAATTGTATCGCCCCATTTCTTTTGACCGTCGGTCTCCTCGAGGCGTTCCGTGCCGGCGATGGAACTCGGGACGGTGGTGCGAAGGTGATGTACATTGGGTGCTCCTCTGTGTCTTACGGCAGACTCGATTACTTCGATCACAATCAAGGCCGAGACAGTCGTCCTCCAGGGACCGTGCTGAGTGCACGCGAAGGAAATACTCGATTTGGCAGCAGCAAGCTGATCGCCATTGTCGCCTTGTATGCGTTACGTCGAAGCCTGGCTTGTGTAAGTCTGATCTGACTGATGGCAACAGCGCTCTGGGGCTGGATGGCACGAAATCGCTGACGTTTCATTTGAATCCCCAGACAGGGAATATCTCACTGGATATCTTTACACTGGACCCAGGGGGCATTGCTGGTGAGAGTCATCTTCGAATGGGGGCGCCCCTGTCGGTCAGAGTCGCACATCAAACGCGGACCGGACTCCGACCTTTTCTGCGCATGGTGTCCCGTAGTTCGATCAACAAGGCCAGTGTTCCAGCCAAGATGATCGCCAGGGTCGCATTCCAGGGGGATGCGGTGGAGAATTGTCTGAAAGAAAGGTACTATATCCTGGACAGCGAGTATGAGGCCGCTTCCGTCGTATCAGCTCTGCGTGATGGTCCGCAGATGGCGGGACGGATGGTACAAGTGATGCGAGAGGCAGAGGGAGGGAAAGAGAGTGGGTCGCCCTCGTCGATTGGCACACTTCCAATTCCGACGATGGAGAGGGAGTCGGAGAGTTAGACTTGCGCTAAAAGATGATCAGCGGCGCCTCCTGGGCTCAGTGTATGTAGATAGCGTTTCACAAAACAGTACCCAATAGACATTGATCAAATTTATGATATATGATATATGACAACTTTATATGCTCATAACAATTTCCACTGATTGGATGTAGCCATCTCACATAATGATTGTACAGTATGTACTTGTATGCACATATGAAATGTTATGGTGGCTGCAACCGGCCGCCCGGATTCGATTCGGTGACGCACTCCCTCTTTTTGTTTTCCTCCTGTCCACTCTTTCAATTCTTCTCTTGAATGTCATTGTCTTTTCTTTCTCACCGTTTTATGACTTTTCAGCTCACTTAAACAGACCATCCCTTCATTCCACTCCTGCTCCTGCTCACACCCAATCTCAGATCTCTCGATCTTAGGTAGTCCCGACAGATTGGGGGAGGGGATGCCACCCTGGCCCCGTCTACTTCCCGCCCCAAACGCCAACGCCAATGCAGCTGTGATTACCCCCAGTGAAAAACAATGGACAGGCCTCACGCCTTTTCGAAGGGCTACTCGGCCTACCCTCGCGGGTCGGCCTTTTCCATATCCCCCAATCGGTTCGTCGCATATTGAGTGGTTCCGATGTTCTTGACATTGACACCCGCCCCCGATCCACCCTCCCACCTGGGCTTGTTGCAGAATGACAATGGCAGATCATTATCGTTCTAATGCTGACAGCCATGTGTGATGATACAGCTTCCAGCCTCGTTCACAACCCGCCCTCCGACGCCGAAGACAGCTTTTTCAGCGACTATTTCTCCTCGCCGGAGCATCCTTTCTGTTGACAATCTTCATCTTTCCTTCCTGGCGCGCCCTCATCCTCCCTACCTTATCCCTAGGCCTCATCCACCCATCCGAAGACCTGCAGCTCCAAACCGTTCGATACTATGACCTCTCCGAAGTGGAAGGGACTGAAAAGGGCTGGGAACGCGGGGAACGCGTTCTCATGTTGACCCCTCTGCGAGATGCTTCTTCGCATCTTCCGATGTTTTTCTCGCACCTTCGTAACCTCACCTACCCACATAATCTGATCGATCTCGCCTTCCTGGTTTCCGATTCCCGCGATGATACTCTCCACATGCTCTCGACTATGCTTCAAGAGATTCAAAATGACGCAGACCCCAAAATGAGCTTCGGGGAGATTTCTGTAATCCAGAAGGACTTTGGGCAGAAAGTACAACAGGATGTCGAGAGCCGTCATGGATTTGAGGCACAGGCTAGTCGGCGAAAGCTGATGGCTCAGGCCAGGAATTGGCTGCTCAGTGCGACGCTGCGTCCCACCCACAGTTGGGTCTACTGGCGAGACGCGGACGTGGAAACAGCGCCATTCACCATTATCGAAGATCTGATGCGACATAATAAGGATGTCACTGTTCCAAGTACGTTCTTTCCGTCAATATATTTGTGTGGTTTTTTCTTTCTAGGTGCTAACAACTGTTTGCATAGACGTCTGGCGTCCACTTCCTGATTGGCTCGGAGGAGAGCAACCATACGATTTGAACTCATGGCAAGAGTCTGAGACCGCCCTGGCGCTGGCCGACACGCTTGATGAAGATGCAGTGATCGTGGAAGGCTACGCTGAATACGCGACATGGCGACCTCATCTTGCTTACCTGCGCGATCCTTACGGTGACCCTGACATGGAAATGGAGCTGGACGGTATCGGAGGTGTCAGTATTCTAGCAAAGGCTCGTGTGTTCCGCGCAGGCGTCCACTTTCCCGCCTTCAGTTTCGAGAAGCACGCCGAAACTGAAGGCTTTGGCAAGGTAAGAAACATTCCGATGAAGGAATTCTCCTCTATCTGTGCAATGACTGACATCTTTTAGATGGCCAAACGGATGAAGTTCTCTGTCATCGGTTTACCTCATTACACTATTTGGCATTTATACGAGCCTAGCGTAGACGATCTACGTCATATGGAGGAAATGGAACAAGAGCGACAAGAGCAAGAGCAGAAGGAACGAGAGCGCGAATTTGCTGAGAAGAAACAAAGTGGCCAGTCAAACCCCCAGAACGATGCAGGAAAGGCGGGTGCTGTCAAGGATTCGAAAGAGGGCTCTGCTGCTCAACCCGGAAAGGCAGTTGACAACGGTGGCTCCAAGCAAGCCAAATCGTGATCATGGCAACAGTCAACATGTCAATCTCTGTATTCTCTCCGGCAGTGTACCTTGAAGGTGCCTCGGATCCCCAGCTGGCTGGATTTCTCACCGGACAGTCCCGCTTCGGTGCACACGCTGGTCTCGCTTCGACTCGGAGAAAGAACTTGACTCGTTCTTCTCCCTTGTCCCAGTGGACCCAAATTTGCTGCAAATGATTTATTTTCCAAGCACAGGAGCGATATCTCATTTCTCTGCGTTTTCACTTCGTTTGATGTATATGTTCGTCGTCATTGGGTCGGTCTCTCTGTCATCATTTATTAGATAGCATACTAGACGGCGCGAGGGGAGCACAAGCAACATGGTGCTTAAATTGAATTTCCAGCCTATTTTCTTCGACTCTGGTATATTCCTCGGCTTATGTTATTCTTGGCTATCTAGATTCTCGACATGTGCAAAGAAATACATGATTCTTTTAACTTGTCGCCAACGCTGCCCATTAAACGGTGGTCTGTGCTGCAGGCGCGTCCACCGCGTCCCCCGCGTCCCGCCATTTTCGCGCCGCGTCCTCTCTTCCACCACATCTCATCTTTTTGAACTTCAGCAAGATCGCAGAAATGTCGACCCAGACCTCGCAGAGCATATTATTCACGCATACTCAGCCTCAACAGGGCTTTCGATTATTGGAGCTCCCACCTGATCTCGAGGAACTATTGACATCAAAAGATGCCCCCGTGTACGAGCCACCCCGCCTCTCTGCTAAAATGGCGATACAATTCTCCTTGTAAATATCCAATTGACACACAATCACGTTTTATTTAGACTTGAGCTCAAGTCCCCATCGTCTGCCCTCGCAAAAGCGGTAAAAGACCCCGCTGCACAGGAGTATGTCAACTTGTGCACCCCGACCAAGACCTACCGTATCCGCCAGGTTCAGTCATCCAATTCGATTCACATTCTCCAGCCGAGTCTCGGAAAGATATCTAGGGAGGATATTAAGGTTGTTGAAGAAGAGGCTGGTGAAAGCGGTGCTTTGAATCTACCAGATGAAGCCGTGACTGCCATCGCGAAGTGCGGGTCAACGCTAGAACTACACATTCCCGACGGAGGATTCTCTGCTGTTCCCTTTCTGGAAAGGAGTCTTCGACTATATGACCCCCGAAGCGGCGACGATGACGGTGATATAACTATGGACGGTTCGGACCCGGATAAGTGTCTAAGTGCGACGCAAAAGCGAGATGCGAGGGAACAGGTTTGTGTGGACATTCCTGTCTCCACAGCGCAATGCGAAATGGCCTGGCTGGAGCTTTGTGCATTTGTCGATGGTAACCAGGAGATCTCGTGCTGGAGACCTTCGGCGCGGATGCTGCTGAATGTGTGGAAACGTCTGGTGGAGGGTGCTTTGTTGCAAGGTATTGATCTCGAGAAACAATTCCTTGTAGGCGATTTGTGGACGTCAGTTCTTGACGACGATGCTTCGGCGCCGCCGTTTCCACGGGCTTTGCTTGAGGCATTGGCGCGCAGGCTTTGTGCTGAGGATCAGCGACCATCCTTGTCGGAGGATATCAAATGTGAGTTCGATCTGATTCTGTCTATAATTATGTTGCTTCGATTATGAGATATGCTAATATTGTCTTCTTGCCGTCGATTTAGGGGCAAGCTTTGACAAGGCAGATTGCACCAAGTGGGTTGGGGAAACATGTCTCGCCGCCACAGCTCCAACAGCGTCTTCTGCTATTGGAAGAAGCGACTTTCTACAAGTTTGGAAGGATTGTCTACCAGAATCGTGGAGGGGAGATGCTTCCCTCTCAAAAATGCCGGAGGGCTCATACCAGAGCCCTGACCCTACGACGATGTTCTACGTTGATGCATCTCAGCGAAAACAGACTACCAACGGCCCAGCTGCTGGAGCTGGTGCTGGAGCCGCTAAGCCCAAAGCTAAAACAACGAGAAACTGGCATGAGTTATTGAAAAATCAAAAGCGCTGACTGCATACCGTCGAGGTAACATAATTGTCAATCAGCCTTCAGTCTATGATGCTGATAATGTCTAAAAACATCATGGTCACAGTTGCCGCCCAAATCATTCCAGGTTCCATACCTGAAGGCTATGTTGAATGGAAGAAGGAAAAAAAGAAACAAAATCATAAGCAAGAAAATATCCCGGAATTGTACGATAAAGTCGATCAGCACCAGGTGAACTTCTCGTTCAGGAACCACTGCACATCCTTGCCTAATCCCTGCTCGGCGCCCGTCCACCGCAAACTAGCAATGCTGCTCTCCTCACGGTGTACCACTTCAGCCTTGGGGTCGAGAAGAGCCACCGCTTTCTGCAGTAGGGGTGAGGGGTTCCAAAATTCGACCTTGCTTAGATTCCACTCATGGGCTTCTAATTGCGCCCGTCGCAAAATAGCAGCCATCGCTTCGATCAATGCTTGCTCATCTTCAGGTGAAGTAGGGTCATCATACACCCAGCGCAGAATGTACAAGACATTGTCCTCGTGGCTCTCGGCAAAGTTGCGGTTCCATGCACAATAAACGCGGGCCTGGTCATCGCCGGCTCCCTTGATGACTGGGGGAGAGTGTTTGGAAAGCTTCTCGGCGAGGAACTCCTCACGAGCCCAGTGCCAGAGGAAATGATCAAAATCGGGAATTATGGCCACCTTACTGCCGGGTGACTGCGATGCAATCTGCATGCGCTCCCGTAACTTGGCAAGAGTGAGATCATCACAGATGCAATCCTGGACATCCTTGGCGAGCAGTGGTCTTATTTTGCTCTTTTCCACACTACCATTGAGCACTTCCTTCGACAGCGGCGGCAGCGACATATGCGAAGACTGGAACGGCTGCCATCCAAACTGAGCGTAGAACTTCTTCCCGATATCTGAAAAAAGAATAGTGAACAGAGACTGTCTGCGTGACTCCTTTTCCATCTGCCATGTTCCCAATTTCTGGCTCAGTTCTTTAAACATCCGCTTCGCGTAGCCCTTGCCCCGGAATTCAGGTCGACTGTAAACGCTCCCGATGCCGTGGGTCTTGACATCTTCAACGGTGCCGTTATGGGCTAAAAGTGCCTTCTTCCGGTAAGTTTCGCAGGAACTGAGGATAGTCCGTTCGCCCTCGGGCTCGGACCTGTCCACCAGAATCCAGCAGGTGAGGTTTTCCCGAGTCAATCGTTGGTTGTAGAGATGATCCTCACGCGCAATATACGTGTCGATGTCCAGAGGTCCCTTCCAGGCCACGCTATTGAGCTTGATAGATTCGATGCGCTCCTCGGGTGTGGCAGGGACTAGAACCAAATCTGGCGAGTCTCCCTCGGGGAGAGGTGGAACATTTGCGGCAATCATGTTGGTTGTGCAAATGAAGCTACGCAGGCGCAGTGGTGGATATGTATGGAAAGGGCAAAAATTATCCTGAGGGGTGGAGATGTGGGGGCAAATTGACACGAAACACTGTTATAGTATCGAGTAGTCAAGTGAAGACTTCCTTATTGCCTAGCAGAAGAGCTTAGGATGAATGGTATGCCAGGGTCTGGGCGAGGATAAGGATGAGAAGAGGTGAAACAATCTATTGAAGGGGTTCCACCGTGGGGAAACGAGGTCTTAGGATCAAGAGGCGAACTGGAGACTAAAAAAAGGAAGAGAAAGAAAGAATCCGGGGATGGATCACAAAGAAATGACCAGAAGTGGATATCCGCTTTTCGGGTCAAACCACGGACACCGGGCTACGGCCAGATATAAGGATCGCAGGATAACAGCGTCGTACCAACCAAGCCGGATTGTTTCGCTTCGTCCCCTCACTCCTCACGCTCCCCCGCTCCAATGGCTCCATGTACATCGTGATCCGGGCCGGAGACACTTGCTTTACACGGTGAATAGCGGACTTTGAGAATGTTTCTCTGTGTCAACACGGACCGAGGGGAAGCGTAACCAAGCGGATCTCGACTCGACTGGCAGTTAGAGGTTGAGCCCCGGCTGGAACTGCCGTTGACGTAAGGTGTGGGGCCACCCGATAGGGCACCGGTGGGTCACGGGGCCATCTAGTATTGGTCTGTACCCTGAGGGTAGTATGTAAGAGGATCAAACATACTCTGGACTATGCCCAGGACCCCAGGTTATGGGCCTGTTCTTTCCGGGGACAGCCACGGTCATCTGTTCGATGACAGAATACTAGTGCATGGCTGGGGGTGGCTGGTATAGCGGTATAGCTGGACAAGGAATCCCTGTCGACCAAGGAAACAGTGCGTAATTCTTCAGAGCTACTGTCTCACCCCTGCTATTAAAGTTCAAATGATCTAGTATTTCTCTATATATCTACTGGTGTAATCTTTTGTACTTCTTGTTTAGAGTATAAAAAATGGAGGGTGGAGGTTAGCTCCCAACACACTTGATTGGCCTCGCAAGTGAACTTGACTTTGGATAGATAGGATGTTTCGGGCTGTCCCTCGTCAAATTAGAATTAATCAGATCTACACCTAGGTACCTAATCAGCACTCATACAAAATCATTAATTTACTTTGCTGAATAAATCATCTCAAAATCTCACTTAACATTCCTCCCGTATACCATTGTCCTTAGCAGCAGCAGCAGCAGCTACTATCATCGTCCTTGTCATTTGATCCACAGCATCCCCAACTATCATCATCACAACAGCAGCAACAGCCACCACAACAGTCACTCTCATTGCCATCACCTCCACCACCTCCTCCCCCACTCTCAGGCTGTCCCCGTTCAAACGTATCCTGTTGGTTCCAATATCCGCCAGTGTTATCTTCCTGTGTCCAATATTGGTCATCTTGATTGCGATAATCATCATCATGATCAGATTCACTAATTTCTTGATCCGGAGGTCCCTGATTCTCGTCCCTTATATACTGTTCATGGATGTACGTCTCTTCACGATATCCTTCATAAAGCATGGCTCCACCAACACCAACCGCCGCACCGGCCGCAGCGCCAGCCAGAACTTTCTTACCACCCCCATGTTGCTGCTTTTGCTGCTGATGTTTCATAGCTTGTAGCTCATGGTTCGTGCGTGCGTTCTGCTTTTGTAGATTCGCATATTGCTTGGACATTTGTTTCTGGGCTGCGGAATTTTGGTTCGCTATCTGCTTCTGTGTTTGCGCGAACTGTTTCTGCTGCGCGGCATTGCGTCGATGCTGTTCTGCAGCTTGCTGCTGCAACGCTGCCGAATGGCGATTGATCTGGGCGCTATTATGGGCAATCTGGCCACGTTGGACATTCTGCTGGTGTTGAATACGAGCGAGTTGGGGGTTGGAATTGTTGCGCTGATGCTGGTGTTGTGGTTGTGGTCTATATTGCATCTGGGGTGCTGAACGTGGTTGGCTGGGGTGCAGATGCGCAGGAGCTGGATAATGTGGACCTCTGCCCCTATTTGCAGCTGTCTTGCGGTTGACTTGTGGCATGTTTGAAGAGAGATAGGTATATAGAACAAGTATATGTAGTTATTTCTTGGGTTGTATGGTATGTTGGATTAGATTATCACAATTGCTTGAGTGGGAGCATGACAGCATTTATATCCAACATATTCTATAATGATAGTAATGCATGAATCGTATTCTCGCAAAAATATGTGGCCAGTGCTCTCACTGGGGTCGTTCAGCGAGTCAGCTTCTCGGCTCGGCGTTCTCACCCAAATTAGAAAGCTAGAGCCTCATAAGCAAACATGCTGCAATGCTGCCACCACCCACAGCCCGAACTAAATTAAGACAGTAAATGGACCAACATTATAGGCTGCGCTGCTGCACAGACTAGGTTATTTGAGGACCATCTAGGACTGGATCAGGAACAACGCCCGAACAGCATAGATATATGCAAGCCCCCTCCTGCTGACTTACGGACATGGAGTTCAAGAAGGAACTAAAGCTATATTGTAATAGCCTTAGCCAAATATAGAGGTTTCTTGTTGCTATCGACTCGGCATTTTCGGTTCAGCTGAGCCTAGCATTCCTATCCTAACCCGGGTTTGGCCCCCCGAATACGAACGCCACAGCCTCATCCTCCATATAACCAACAGTATAGCAGTCGGGAATTAAATACAAAGCCGAAATGTTGCATAATTGATATAAAATGCGCTCAAATACCGAAAAGCGTTTAACTATCAGTCACGATAGCATTTGGATTTATTCATAAGCAAAAGCTGTACATATCCTACAATCGGTGGAATTTGCGATATGCTGATTAGCCAATATGGACTACCCAGCCATGCTTTAGGTACTTAGATGAACACCATGCTGCATGTCAGCAACACCCGCATGCAGTCGACCGCAATGAGAGACGCCAAAATAGAGCCCATTTGGTCTAGAACAGAATTCGTTTCATCTAGACTGGCCTGACAAACCATCCTGACTTCCTGTAAATTGAGTAAGCTAGCTCTCCACGGAGGCTTAGAAACATAGGTGTTCAAGGGTGGGGGCTAAAATTATAAGTAGCAGAAAGAATCCCGACGAGGCCAATTTATTTATTTTTAGTATCTTCAAATCTGGGTCTTCCAAAAGATGATTTGGATTGATTTCTGGGGTAACACCCACGTGTAATCGCGATATCTAATAATCCTCCCAGGGGCTGTGTTGCCATCGCGTGATGGACCAAGCAAGTATTTCTAAACAATACAGGACATTCAGCCATGATCATCCGGAGCGATTCATATGGATATACATGTGTCTATATGCGGCTCTTGCTCGTCTTCAGCAATGCGGATCATGTGATGTGGCCTCTCTGCAGGCGAGGCTGTGTCGCAAGGCTGTGTCAGCTGATTTACCTCATCCATTTTCGCCATCTGTCTAGTTCATACACGACGGATCTTTGAGTTATGGCTCCGAAGGAGAAGAAGCCCTCTCAAAAGCGGTCCCGGACAGGCTGTCGCACTTGTCGGTCTGTCAACATCAACTCCGAGCTTCTTCACAACTGCTAATAGTATTATTGACAGGGCCCGGCGTGTTAAGTGCGACGAGACTCCCATAGCCTGCAAAAGGTGTCTGAGCTCCGGTTGGACATGTGAAGGATATGATGCTGCTCGTCTATCCTATCTTAAGAAAGCGGATAGGGGAGTAAACTCCTCACTTACTCTTTATCGGATCTACGAGGCATTTCCCGGCGTCGGACCTGAAGAAAGAAGGGGATTCGCTTTTTTCCAGAACTTAACAGTGCCAGCTCTAACTAGCTTCTTTGATAATGGGTTATGGACTGGTCTGGTGCTTCCTATGTGCTACCAGGAAGCTGCCGTGGGCCACGCGGTTGTAGCGTTGAGTGTGCTACACGAAGACTGCGAAGTGCGAGGCGATCCTCTTCTCCAGGAAGATCTATCACTCAGTCGCCATCGATTCGCTCTTGGACAGTATAGCCGTTCATTGGCAATCTTGAATCAACGGCGCCACTCTCAGGATCCAAAATTCTTCGAGGTCATTCTGACTTGCTGCTACTTGTTTATCGCATTTGATCTAATGCGTGGTCACTATGATTCTGCTCTGCTGCATCTTAAGCAGGGGCTTACCATTCTATATGAAATAAATAGGCGGGATAATCATGCTACCGTCTCTGTCGCCAGGGCAATGGTAATAAGGTCCCTTGGAGTGGCATTGACACGTCTTCGGGATCAAAGTTTCTTCTTTGATATAGGTCCCACCTATAATATCATTAGCCACGAAGATTCAAATGCCGACTATGGATTCAAAACTTTGCACGATGCTCGCCTAGCTCTTGATGACATTGTCAGTCGTTTGATCGCCCTTACGACAGCGGAGAAGGAGTATATAACCGAAGATTTCCGATCGTAGCCGATGACCTTCGAGCTACTCGATTTCCCGCTCTATTCAGTATGAAACAAGAGATAACTCTCAATTTTGAACACTGGAAACAGAGGCTTGCTTATTCAGAGATTCATACTATGTCCATTCAAGATCAAAGAGATATACGAGGACTCAACATACTCCAGTTGCATCACTTGAACTATTTTGCTATTCTCCAGTCATCCCTACTTCAGGACGGCCAGTCATTTTGGGTGAATAATGTGGATTATTTCCGAAAAATCTTACATTTGTGCGAGCAGATCTCCAAAAGTTTTGAAGACCAAAATGGCCCCAATTCGCGACCAAGTCTGGTGTTAGAAATGGGGGTCAATGCCTCTCTTTTCTTCGTTATTTGGAGATGTCAAGACCCAAGTCTCCGAAAACAGGCCAGGAAATTAATCGAGGAATGGCCACATCGAGAAGGACTATGGGATTCCATCGACTCGTTACATTCGCGAAGCAAGTGCTTTTGGGATACACAAGAAGAAATTGAAGGCTGAAAAAGGGACTTTGGGAGTGGAGGTAGAACAAGGATAACCGTCCCTGACAGATAGATTGCAAGCAGAGCTTTATTTTTACACGAGAATTTATACAAACGACTTTCAATCATTCTTGGAGCTGATACTTTCTGGACTGACGTCATATCGCAGTGTACCATTGTGGTTTATGGAACTCCACAGGCCTTATAAAAGCCGCTACTGGTGGCTCATGTTTATGAGCACTCATAATGCTCCCTTAAAGGGATGCAGATGTATATCTTGCTACCGTATTTGAAGTGCTGAGCTGTTTTGAGCGTGCTGCCAAGACCTGGGTCACTACCGATTCCATGTGTCGCGGTGAATGCCCAACGTAATTATCATTGCACTAGTGTAGATACCTAGAACCTAGATTACGACACGGATTAATGCACCATTCCATTCAGCACAATCTCCATTACGTATACCGCATACGAGTGACTATATGATACTTACATCAATAGCAACGCTCAATGACCTATCTTCCATCAGCCAGGCACAGAGACAGAGGGGTTGGCTCTGATAGAAATCACCGAGAAAAGCGTGGTAGAAAGAGACTGAGACGATTCGAAAGAGAGACAGCCTGAAAAAAATGCAAAACATTACGACATCGTAACCATCAAGCGTAAGACACGCGAATTCAACGGTTGCCAAACGATCCATGAGTTCATGACGAATGAGATAACAGATATGAAAATGATGAAAAAGGTGTAAAAAAAATGGAAATTTCAAACGAAGAAACGCGAGAGATTCACCAGACGGCATTAGGAGTTTGGCTGCTAGGTAGTTGAATTGGCTAGAAGAAAAAAAATGAGAATCATGTAGTTGAGAGAGATTCGACAAAGGAGACGAATGGAATACATCAAAAATGAGATGGTATGAAAATAATAATGGCCGAACCGCAAATAAAAAAGATCAGCATGAAGAGTGAAAACTCAGAGATTCAGCACACAATGCAAGAGGGACAACGAGCTGAGTCGAAGAATGGAAAGACCAGAATCAAAGTAGGAGGAGGGGAAGATGAGAAGGAATGTCGTGACGAAAGAAGGGTAAAGAAAAGCAGAGAATTGGGGGGAGTGGTTAAAGGATGAGCGAAAAGGAAAGATATGAACCTGATCTATGTAAGTATGAAAAAAAAAATGCCATGCGAGTCCCAAAAATCGACCGTTCCCCGTTTTATATATTTGCGCCACATTCTTGCGGACGACAGTTCCTAGTTCCCTCGTCCATCATGTATGTTCGATCATTGGTCACGCTAAATCAAGAATGAGACTGAAATGGGAGTGGACAGATAACCAAACGAACAACAATTTCCACAGGTTTGACACAAATATATCCCAATAAGGAATTATGGTTCAGGGTGGCTGCTCTGAGTCCACCGGTTCGTTAAATTTCTGCCGTGCTTCTTCCACCCACAATTCCAGCCGCAACTCCCCGGCCTCCACACGTCGTACCGGTACTGTTTTGGCGCGGCCATTTGACACTGGCGGAGGCGGCCGTTGTGGCTCGCCATTACGTACTTTCGAGACGGAGAAAGGGGCCGTACAGGATCGGAGGTGTACCTTGCCGGGCTCGGCCACAATCCATGTTTGTTCTTCGTTGGTGGTTCCGGCGGGGGGTAGCGCATCCTCTCGCACTTCAATACAGACAGTAAAACTGAATTCGTCATCCCGCGGCAGCGGAGTTAGTCGCGCACATGCTGACGCGAGTCTGGCCAGACAGGCTCGGAATTGTGATTCGAGATCAACCGAGGTTGGAGCGGGCCCCCGGTCGGAGACAGGAGCACCTGGATTGGATGAATCTCCGTTTCTGTCCGAAAAGGTGGTGTTGATATCTTCGGCTGGAGCTCGTGGGAAGCCCGATAGATCAAACGCATATCGCTCGAGGGGCTGATTTGTGCGTAGAGATGAAATGATGATGCTGACAGCGGTGATTGTGCCTTTTAAGATCTCTGTCCCGACCGCGATTGATGCATCATTAATATAGTCACACACTTTGGGGTGACGGGATTGTCGGACGGGGTAGTTGTATGCCCGCACAGGAAGGAAAGTCGCGCGGGGGTAGACGGAGCGCAGGAAGAGTATTTGATGGACAGACACGGTAAGGAAGCTGGTAAATGACGCCGCCAGCGCCGACTGGTTGGTGGGCAGCGATCGGGTAGCAGGGACCGGAGCGGCGAAGGTGGTCATGGTGGTGGTACTACTGGTCTCACTGGCCATCGGCATTGCCGTCGAACGATCCGGAGTCGGTTCCACGGTGAGGGTGATCTTGACGGAGTCTCGAAGAATCTGAATGATGTTCCACCCTGAAGCTAATCATCGCTCTGCCTTTCTAAAATCATCGGTCAACGCAAGAGTCTTTTAGGGGAAGTGGGTGGTAGCTGTGTTGTGGTTTTTCCCAGATGGGAGAGAGCCGGTGTCCGATTATCAAGGAATTTTTTTCCCGCCGGTCCTCGGTCAACGACACATTGAACCGGGGAGAATGTGCGAACGGGTGAGACGGTCGGGAAAAGTGTAGAATAATTATGAAGGATACAGTGAGGCCAGAACAGGGAGGTGTCGGTGGTTAAAAGATGGTGAGAGGAGAGGGTAGAGTTGGTGGTTTGGTGATTGGTGGTGTGGATTGGTGGGAGGGGAGAGGGGGGGTTTGGAGGAAATCCGAGGGACGTACGCTTGGGTGGACAAAACGACAAGATGCAAAGCCTCAGAGCATGAGGGATAGAACCGATATGAACCTGAGCGCCGATCCCAAAGAAAGAAAATAAATATAACTTTTTGGGCGAAACGATGTACCCAGGCGAAGAGGGGAGGGTGAGGAGGGGCTTAAAGCGAAAGTGGACGGCGAGGGGCTCGAGGGAGGTGGGGGTGGAAGCCGTCAAGTGAAACGGCTAAAAAGAGGCTCAGGGGCCTGTCTAAAATCGGCGAGTGGTGACGAAAAGCAGATAAAGGGCGATGGTGGTTCACGTTGTACCCCGTATGGCTCGCTCGAAGGGAAAAGCAGGAGTGGAAGAGGCAGACGGTGGAAGTCACGCTGCCCGTCACGTGGTTGCGTCATTCTACAGTGAGTATCGACTTTGAGCATTGCTTTATTTTTTTTGCTTTTTTTACACTTGTTTTATTTTAAATTATCCTTTCATCTTATTGAATATTATTCTCCTTCTCATCTGATATATCTTGGGGGATTATTCTTATCGTCTGCACGGAGTAATAATCATTTTGAATGATTGAATGACGGTGGATGAGACACATCCCCAATAATACAGACCACTACTCACTATACAGTCCACACTTAGTGCATACCTTTTACCTTATTCTGTATTGCGAGCACATTTTTTTGTGCTGGCTTTGCCTCTTTTTTTTTTCTTTTTTTTTTTCTTTTCCCCACTGAATGGGTTAGTGAGGTGGGTGTACTCATAAGATACCTAAAGAGGGGCGATCATCACAGCCAAGCGAAAAAAAAAAAAATAAGAGAAAAAAAAGTGTAACAGATTATCAGTAGATAAAGGGAAGGGAAAAAAATACCCCCAACACCTCAAAAAAACTATCTCCATATATGGGCCATGGAACCATCAGTTCAACCGTGGAAGCTGTGCAAGAACCGATGGGGTATAGCCGAGCAGAAAAAAAATCCCCCAAATCTTGTGTGTAAGCTTAACTCTTCATCCTGGTGTACCTAGGGTACATTAGTGCAGGATTCTCACCCATGTCCCTCTTGTACCTGGATACGATGGTAACCAGTCATCGATGCAGGAGGGAGCCGAATTCCCCATCGGGTCCAGCAGGCCAACCCCAAAGAAAAGAGAATTACACCGCCGCCCCTCTTTGCCAAAGAGGGGGGGCGCAATACCGGGTATGCCTCCGTACCACATCTTACCTGTAGTACAGATCGTTAACTGCTAAAGTAGTCGCTATCATGAGTATTGAGGTACTTCGTACTTTATGGCAAATTTCTTTTTCCAGGTGGGGCTCCTCGATCCAACCCGCCGCTGCTTTTATGATGTCGCTTAGGGTCACAGTCACTAGGTAAATTTCATCCTAGGCTCAGGCTCAGGCTCAGATTTGGATCGCTCAGTGTCATGTGATGGGAGATCACCCCATTACATACATGCTCGTTGAAAATCACTCTGATTTCGTCCAGAGACGTCTATGCAGCAATGAACCCGTAGGACGATAAGATTTGCGCATACCTCTTGGGAACCTTTCAACTGTTCCGAGATCCGTCTTTCACTCAAGTCTGCCTTTGAAAAGTATGATCTTTACAACGCTACTAATAGTCCATCTTTCGGTATAGCTGCTATATCATGGGATACCCGCGATATTGTGATGGGCTCATCCCAAAAAGCTTTAGGGCCACACAATTCTATCCCCTTGTTCTGCTTATTTGGAGTTTTTTTTATGTAGTTCATAAATTGAACCGAATCTTCGCTCGGGATTAAGAACGCCTATATTATTGCTACTCGATGAACAGACCTAAGGTCAGGCCTGAAATCACAACACTCCCTGTACCCTGTAGGGATCGTCTTTTGATGGGTGTGGCAGAACATCAACTAGTTAGTGGTGGGCCCCATGATATATACAAGCAGAAAGGAATTCAACTCAAACTCATCACTCGATACGCTGTCAGAAGTTGTGCTATATCATCGGAATCTCACACCGACAAGGGGACAATGATCTCAAAAATGATTACTAGAACGAACACTCGGGGTTGGTTCCTTTTTTGGGCCAGGTAGCAAATGAAAGGGTTTGAAGAGCGAGGTTACAGGAGCACAAATGAATGAGTATGTGAGATTGATCAGTAAGAGACTAGTAGGGTAGGATATCGACAGAAGGATATTGGTTGTCACCAAGCCCTGTTTCTGAGATAAGCTCTATGATTCCGAGCAGCCAATGGGGTAATAAACTCAGATCTGGGTGTGTGTGTGGCTGATTGGTACTCCTTGATTTCCTAGCCCCAACACCATTCCAATTCTATCTGACATATTGCTTCTATTCCATTTTTACTATCTGATACTACCTGCTTGAGTTGATACCCTACTAAAAATGATACTATAAGGGAGGCCTACGACTACATTGCTCAGATGATGCACCCGATTTCAGTCCGTGCACTCGCAGGTGTACTCAGTTCTACCCTATGCATACTTCGGGGGCAAAAGCGGCGAGGCGCGGGGACTAAAATGGAATAGTACGGCCATGGGAAATCCGTTACAGAGAACGGATTCAACGGAATACTGATGACTGAACAACACAGGGCCCTTTGACCGATGATCATCCCCAAGTGACGGCAGTGGCGGCTTGGGATCTCCCCGGAGAGACACCCCTCCCCATGCCATAAGTGCGAGCTGCATGCTCATAGGGTCGTCCCTAACACCCTGATTATGAATGTTCTTCCATTCGTTTCTATTCCTTCGACTCTGTCACCGCCGCGATGATCGTCAGCCCGCCTTTCCTGATGATCATTGATCGTGGGGTGACAGTGAGGGGCACTACTCTAGCGTCTCCCGTAGCCTCCTCCGCCCGCGTAGTAATTACGCAGCCTGACCACCGGTCAATTCCCCTTCAACTAGCCTTATTATCTTTTCAAGTCATCAAATGTATAGAAGAGACACGGTGAAGGTCAGAACAAGCCCAGTATTGACAGGTTCAAATATTCAGTAGCTGACTCGAAAGCCAATCTGGTAAGCCTTGAGAATCCTTCCGAATGATCATGATCCACTATGGCTTAACATCATGATATAAACAGTCTTTGGCAAAACGTGATCTGCAACACTAACACTCTACTCCCGTCGTATGACATACTAGGTTATCCTTTGCATTGCAGCGCGTTGGTTGATACCCTATTCGTCCGATAATTTGTGTCGTGGCGGCCGCTATAGCTAAAACGTCGAAAAAAGGGTTATTTATCCGAGGCCTTGTGACGCGCGCCTAGTATTAAATTACACTTTGATATAATACTTAACTACTGCGAGGATACTACACTAGTTGATTGAGATTTAGAAGTAGTAAAATAATGAAAGTTATAGTCTTCTACTCAGTTACTTTCATAACTACTTGCTTGTAAATGGAGGAGTGACTCAGGAAAAGACAATAGTATGCTGCTCTCATCTATAAACCTCAACTTGAAGATCCCAGCTCTTATAACACTCTAACAGGTAACGGTACAGCACTGCCTACCACAAAGATGCTATCTAGAAACATAGCTTCTATCCGCCGCAGCCCCTTTGGGTCGTCCATTGAAGTACCGTTCAAAGAAGGGCATGCAAACACAAACCCAGACTATCATTGTACAAACCCATCCAATTCCGAATGCATATCCATTAGTCCTTCGGAATTGGGGTGCCTCCGAGGTGGGGAACATGAGCTGTTGGGATGCTGTCTCAACAGCACTGAAATTACCATATGTCAGTACTAGGAGATACGCAACAATTAGAGGGACTCACTATCCAACCGATATCATCAATGACGTGGCCAGAGCTCGCAGCTGCTTATCACCTCCACAGCAAGAGTTTAACCATCCGCTTATCAAAGCTGCGATTGCCCCGTAGGCACTACAAAGGTAATAAGCCGCGATCAGCAAATTATCATTGTTAGGCCAGATGAAGAATATGATATACGAAAACAGCTGGATGATGCCGAGGGCGAATATGACGACCGGAGGCTTTTTTGATTTGTCCGTGACGAGTGCACTCAGTATCATCCAGACGAGTTCCTGGAAACGCATGTTAGTGATGCCCAAAGGTGAGAGCTCAGTGTTGACGGGGATTACTCACGACACATCCTATTACTGTTGGCAAGTCGTTTAACTTGTCAACACTATACTTGGCGCGGCCGTCGACCTTCACTGATTTGAGGTACAATGTCATCCATCGCTGCAGATTTACCCCACAGGTGCACTCCATTGTACTAGGCTCGGTTAGTTATCTTCACCAGTGCGCTGGAATTCAGATCAACATTACCCCCAAGCTATGCAGAAAGCCCATAGCTGCCACGAAGTAAGCACTCGCTTGACCGCGCGCAAGTCCCAAGTCGCTTTCATGGCGTCACGATGCCCCTCTGCAAGACGCTCGATGGCCATCTCGCGTTCCTGTTCCGTCATCCACCAAGGTCTTACTGACTTAGGCTCGTCTGAAAGAGTAAAGATGTCAGAATTTGCGAGATGAAATTCGGACGGGACAATGTCTTACTGGGGCAGCAGAAAAATCCGAAAATTGCGACGGGGATGCTAATCAGAAAATCGAAGATAAACACCCATCGCCAGGATTCCAGTCCAAGAGCGTGGTTCATGTTCTTGTACCTAGAAAACAATCAGCTTTCCCCGTTTTATGTAGCTAATCATGAAGCGCTGACAGTCCGGCTTGAATATATCCCGAGAACATCTGCCCCCCTACCGAGGAGAACATGAAGATCGTCGAGCGTCGACCAATCTCAGATGACCGATACCAGCTTCCAATCTGTGCCCAAAAGAAATCAATAAAAATGCGAATGTTCTCAATGAAGGGCTCCTCACAATGTAGAAAGCTCCTGGCATGGCGCCGGACTCGAAGAGACCAGCGAAGAATCGAAGGATGTATATAGTTCTCGCCGTTTGGGCTTTGTACATGAATAATACGAGAAACGACCAACACATCGTGCATGCCGGGAGCCAGTAGCGAGGATGAACTGAGATTAATGCCATGGTGAAGAACGGACCTCCGATAATAATTCCGATGTTGAAGTAGGTTGTGAACCAGTTCAACTCGTTACCGACTTGACAAATGTCAGGAAGTCGATTCTTTTGCTATTTGAGAGACTGACTCACAAAGCTCCAGATCTTCTTTCATGCCTGAGACGTACGCATTTGTCACATTTGTCTGATCCTTAGAAAGAAATGAGCATAATTGCATTGATTTTGGAAAGGGCAGGCCGTACCAAGTATTTGACGAAGACTGTCTACGGAGACATTAGCAAATTGCGACTTGGAATGATCAAACCAATGTAGATAGTTATCTCACCAGACACGTATACAATAATATGAAAATGTCCAGTTTGAAAATTAACCATTTTTCCTCCTTCGATGTACCAGGCTCATGCCACTGGAAAAATCGTCGGAGTCCGTCCGTACTGCTAAAATTAACAAGTGCATGAGTATATTTGCTCGTTGTCATTGCTTTTGCCTGCAGATGCATTCTTCTCGGGGAATTGCCCTGGTGTGCTAGAGAAAGGTTATCTCGAATTGGGAACCATTTTATAATGTATCGCAGAAGGCACCCATCAATGAATTGACATCACCCCGATGAGTGAAGTGGAGCTCAATCTGTTTACTAAATGCCAGGATGGGTACCTTCTTGGGGGAAAAGCTTCTAGCTCGGTCGCAGCATTTGAATCGGATGATATTTTCTTAGAATCGGGTCTAGTGGCGGCCGACAGAACATCAAGGTCCTCAACATATTCAACGAAGTTCATTTTAACTTGAACAATACATAATAACATCATGATCTATCTTTCCATGCCTCCCATCTTTTTAAATACTGTACACTGAATATTAAGCACGCTCGTTGCCGTTTTTTAACATATGAAACTATACAAGAAGACGCGACAGCCCTGTCGCGATGCGATCCTGCTGCCATCGACCTCTGCCCTAATGGTTTACAAAACAGCAAAAGAATGAGGATAAGCGCATAGCTCAATCAGACGGGCAAATAGTACGAGGTTATCTTTTCTGTCATATACATCAATCAAACATTTCCTTGTCCCTGGTTACTATAACTTTCTGGGATAGTACTATATCTGGTTGTGCGGACCAGACAGGTTTGCTCCATCTATGCATTGATTGATAGATCCACACCAAGGTATATTAGTAAACGTGGCCTCCTTGGAAAATTTGCCTCTACAATGGATATGGTAAACCCAGAAAGCAATCTATCCTGGCGGGTTTAAAATAGGTGGGGGCTTGTACTAGTTAACTAGTACCTGATTGCTCTGTTGGCTTTCTTCTAGATAAGATGAGGTGGTGCTGGTGATTTTTCTAAGAATCATTAGCATCCAGAATAAAATTCACTTTGAGGAATCTCAGTCTTAGGACCTACTACCCTTGAAAAAACCAACTGTGCAAAGTGAGTGCTGGTTAAGGTTTGTTATATAGAACCAGTTCATACTCCTGGATGTGTTGTCTTACCGCCTCCGCTGCCCCTCCGCGTCTCCTTATCGCAGCGCGCGAGGGTGGGAACAAACTTCTTGATTCCACCTTACTTGTGACGCCCCCCTTCCCATTTGACCCCTCGGTGATCAATTGGTCATCCATCATCCACCGCCATGGAGCAAGAACTCCTGACGCTCCTGGCAAACACTCAGTTGCCCCAGGCAGACGCTCGAAAATCCGCAGAGCAACAGCTCCTCGCTTTGTACTCAAATGAATCCTTCCCCATCTCCCTCACCGCGATTGCCTCCCACGAGTCTGTCCCCGTGAATTTACGCCAATCTGCTCTGTCGGTTCTACGCACTTTCATCTCCACGGGTTGGTCGTCCAGCCTGGACGAATTCAAGGGACAGGTTCTCGTCAATGACACAAATAAGGCACAGATCCGCCGCGCTCTCCTCGAGCTTGCGACCACCGTCGAAACTCCCGAACGCAAGGTCAAGGCCTCTGCTAGTTATGCTGTTAGCAAAGTTGCTAGCGCCGATTTTCCCGATGACTGGCCAGAGCTTCTCCCCGCTTTACTTCACATCATCAACGATGCGTCCACCACCGACATCGCGCTACACGGCGCACTGAAGGTTCTATTGGACTTGGTGGATACTGGTTTTGGCGAGGAGCAATTCTTTACTGTCGCTCGCGACCTCGTTTCGTCTCTTTTCGCGGTAGCGACCTCTGAGTCCCGGAAACCTATCTTGCGAGCTCTTGCAGTCGCCGTTTTCAAATCTTGCTTTGATACATTGGAGATGGTTCTGGAACAACATAAGCAGGAAATCAAGTCATTCGTGGATGAAATGCTTAGTGGCTGGTCACCATACTTTGTTTCAACCCTGGAGGCTCCCTTGCCGCAACCTCCGTCAGAAGAGGAGGCAAACAAGTCAGGCGACGTTGCGACACAATGGCGTGGAATCGTTGCCCTGAAGATTCAGGTTGTCAAGGTTAGTTATAAACTGCCGATGTGGCGGATTTTCGTCCCAGCTAACGCGCATACCACTCTAGACTCTGATGAAGATCCGCATGGTCTTCCCTGGTCTTCTCTCAGCCCAGAGTCCGAGTTACTTTTCCACTGCCTGGACAGAACTGACCAATGCTCTGCCCATCTATCAAAATTTTTTCATCGACAACGAGCGCCAGGGTCGCCTGGACGATGTGGACGGTCTCGCCTTCTCGCTCGACTACCTTGTTCTAGAGGAATTGGACCTCGTTCAAACCCTGCTCAAGGCTCCACCTGTAAAAGCAGAGTTACAACAGCAACTTCAGAATGCTGGCGCCGCGGCTGGCTCGTCTGGGTGGGTGCCCGAAATCATGAAACTAGCCAGCTCTTATGCGCAGATTACGATGGAAGAGGAAGGCCTATGGGAGATCGATGTGAACTTGTTCCTCTCGGAAGAGACATCAATCACCGCCAACTACACTCCCCGAACTTGCAGTGCTGATCTCGCGATCAAGACTGGCGAATGGCTAAAGGAGAAGGCCGCCGAAGGGCTTCTGACTTATATGAATACCCTCTTCGCCGATTCATCAGTTTCGTAAGTACCGCCTTTTTTTTTCCAGATCTATTGCTACATACTGAGCTGAGACCTTGATTAGATGGAAATCCCGCGAAGCAGCTCTCTATGTCCTGAATGCCTTGCTGAGAGATTTTGGCGAAGTGTCTCAGCATATTTCCTCAGAGCTCGTAACTCGTTTCAACCAGTTCGTTCATTACGCTCTCCAGCAGGAACAGGAGCTCCTGCGCGCTCGAGGCTATCTCGTTGCGGGCTCGTTGGCAAAGGTTGCTGGTGATGGATCCCAGCAGACCACCATCTCATATCTGGAGGCTGCCTTGAAGGCAATTGCCGAGGATCCTGCAGAGGTCGTCAAAGTCGCCTGTATTCGAGTTCTGCAGGATCTTATCCCGTCCCTGCCGACCGAAGTGGCTCGCCCCTTCCAAGTCACCGTGATCAATGCCATTTCAGAATTTGTTTCAGCGCATGACCTACGCGACCAGACCGACTGCGACGATCTCAAAGTGACGCTGGCGGAGACACTTCGAGATGTCATCATGGCCGACTCGAGTGTGGTGCTTACGTCCATTGCTATTGATGTTCTGTTTAACATTGCTAGCAGTGGGGCTGAAAACTTCCAGCTCACTATGACCGTGACCGAGGCATTTGAGGATATTGTGGACCAGATCGCTGATCTTGGCCCCGACGCATATCGTCAACTGTGCGAGAAAGTCCTCCCGTCCCTTATGGGTGCCATCGATGTTGGCAATCTCACCGAAGAGAACAGTTTGACCAACTTCGCCGCTGATCTGTTGCGAGCTCTGACGGAGCGAAGTCTCGAGCCCATGCCGACTGGCTTTGTGGAAACAGTGATGCCCAAGCTCAACCGTCTGCTTCTGGACTCGGACGAGGCTGAACTTATTCGCCCTGCCACTGAAGCCGTGCGCTACATGCTCTCTCATGACTTTACTCAGTTTGTGGCGTGGCGAGACCCGCAATCCGGAAAGGAGGCGATTGAGGTTGTCCTGGTAATCATCGACCGTCTCCTGGGACCGGCTGTAGATGACAACGCGGCCACTGAGGTCGGACAACTGGCAGCCGAGCTAGTGGAGCGCGCGGGATCGGAACGCCTGGGACCTTACCTACCGCAGCTCCTGCAAGCAGTGGCCCAGCGACTGGCGACAGCACAACAAGCGCAGTTTATCCAGAGTCTCATCCTCGTCTTCGCCCGATTGACGCTTATTAGTGCACGTGAAGTGGTAGACTTCTTGGCTCAGCTGAACCTGGGTACTCAGAATGGACTTGCGCTCGTTCTGGGCAAGTGGCTAGAGAATTCAGTCAACTTCGCTGGCTATGATGAGATTAAGCAGAACATTTTCGCGCTGGCGCATCTATACGAACTGAATGATCCGCGTTTGGCTGAGGTGCCCGTGAAGGGTGATTTGATTGTGGAAAACACCGGGCGCATCAAGACCCGATCGCAGGCACGCAACAACCCCGATCGGTATACTACGGTGCCGGCCTCGTTGAAGATCATTAAGGTCCTCGTGGAGGAACTTTCGGCGGCATCCGGGAACAAGGAGATGGACGCGGCGACCGCAGCAGCACTCGACGACGCCGGTAGTGACGACGGCGACGATGACTGGGAGGATATGCCAGGACAGGTGCTGGATCTGGGATTGGGCATGACGAAACAGCAACTGATGAGCTTTGCGGAGGGTGGTACGGAGAGCGTCTTCGGGGTGCGACGACGAGATGACGAGACGCAAGCGTACCTGGGTGAATTCTTCCGACGAGCATCAACGCAACCCGGGTTCCAGGAGGTGTTTGGGGCGCTGACACCAGATGAGCAGGGAAAGCTGCAGAGTCTGGGATAGGTCATGGGTACGTACTAGGGGGTCCTCGATGGTACATCTAGATAGAACCGGGCTGAATCAGCCAACTTACACACCAAACAATTCACGAGTCAATCACGAAGCAAGAAACCCTTGGGGGGAGACGGGCCCACCGAAGTGGAGACTGGGCCCAGCTGAGTGGGAACGCAGGGATAGTTCCGCATCCATCGGGCCCATCCATCTTGCTCTCTCTTGTATCTCACTATTTCTGTTTTCTCTTTCTCTTTCACTCCTCTCTCACCAGTTAGGTACCTGTTTTAGCCCAAGCCCAAAAGTACCCTGCAGTCAGCAGATCCAGAAACTCTTGCTTTCTCCTGCTCTGTCCCCGCTGGCCGGAACTGCGGGGACTGCTGCAGGCCTGACCTATCGCCATTAGTTCTAGCCGGGTGATGCATCACTCGCCGCCCCGACGACCTTTCTCTCGGTATTCGGCGATATCTTCACCTTCCCCCCCATCCTACTTTCTACTTCTCGTTTTCTTTCTTCCCTGCCATCCCCATGTCTCAACCAAATCCTAACGAGAGCATTCAAGTCGATGTAAGCCGCCCTTGCTTGTTTCAGCTGTAGTATGGTTACGTTGTAAACATCCATCATTTCCCCCATCTCTCTGCCCCTCCACAAACTAATTTCCCCAATCACCCCATCACAAATGAATTGCTTAATCCTCCATGCAATAATCTGGAATCTAATCAGATATCCCAGACAAGTGACGATGACTCGCTCTTTGACACCAAATCTATTGTGGCCTCCGATCTATCCTTTGCTTCTTCGGTACGAGACTACTGCTATGAAAATGGCCGCCGCTATCACGCCTACCGACATGGCCAATATCCCTTCCCCAATGATGAAGAGGAACAAGACCGGCTAGCCCTCATGCACCATCTCTTCAAGCTTCTCAGTGGCGGTGACCTCCATCGCGCTCCCCTCCCACGCGACCGATATCGCGGGGAACGCGATCCAGACAGCTCGAACTCCACCCGCTCCAGCGCCAGCTCTAGCTCTAGCTCCAGTTCCAGTTCCAGCTCCAGCTCTCACTCCAACCTGAACCCCGACCATGGAAGTAACCACAACAGCACTCCTCGACGAATCCTGGACATTGGAACCGGCACTGGTGATTGGGCACTCGAAATGGCCGAAGACCTGCCTTCCGCCGACATAATCGGCACAGACCTCAGTCCCATCCAGCCAAATTGGGCCCCACCGAACTGCCGCTTCTTCATCGACGATGCCGAGAGTGACTGGACATTTACCCCCGGGGAGGCCTTCGACTATATTCACGCGCGCAGTTTAGGCGGTGGCATCGGTGATTGGCCGCGACTACTGCGACAAGCATTTACGCATCTGAAACCCGGGGGATGGTTTGAGGTGCAGGAGTTCGAGACAGTGGTGTTCTCGGATGATGATTCTCATTTTCGGGCTACAGCTATCATGGATTGGCAAGATCGTTTGGAACAGGCCAGTAAGAAGTTTGGGAAACCGGTGAATGTGGCGTCTTCAATGGAAGAGTGGATGTTGGCGGAGGGGTTTCAGAATGTGGTGGATGATGTTTACAAGGTGTGTTCAATGTTCACCCCCTGCCCTGTTTTCTGTTTTATTATGAATGTTGGCCCTGACTGGTTACAGTGTCCGGTTGGCGGATGGGCCAAGAATCGTCGACTAAAAGAAATCGGTCGCGTGGGCAAAGTGACGATTCTCGAAGTCGTCGAGCCGTATACCCTTGCCCTGTTCACCCGTGTGCTAGGCTTCTCTTTCCAGCAGGCGCAGGAATATATGGATAAGGTCCGCGCCGAGCTGGTGAGCAACCGATATCACCTCTACATCCGCTTCCACTTTGTCTACGGCCAGAAACCATTCGATACGAACGGCCAGATCTCATAGGCTGGTGAACAATCATCTACGACTTGACGACCTCAACTTTTCTCCTTTCTTTCTCTTTTTTTTTTCCTCATTTTTTTTAACGACTTCACGATTTATGACTTGCATTAATGTATAAAAGCATTATCTTTTATGCACTAGACCAAACCTCCTTTTTTATGAACAAAAGATGTTCGACGAAAACGAACGCAGTGGATCCAGCCGACCGCGCTCATGACTGCATTATTTACCATTGCCGCCAAGATGTCTCAATCTCTAATACACATTCATAACAATATCTCAGGGCATGGGCGACCCTACCCTGCTTGTCATTGATCCATCCCGCTGATCCCCAAAACTTGACAAATTCCCGAGACAGCCGCCTCAGGCGTGGCACTCGCCCTAACTACACCGATGACCTGTGCGACGGATTTCTCGTCACAGCTACTGATCGTCTCGAGCAATGTCTCCAGCAGCTCCTGTCGCCCTTCCACCTTCCACGATTGCGGGATGGCATCGGCTGGGTTCGGTGTGACGTCTCGCTGGAGAGGGTCTGGAGGATGTTGATTGATTGGCGCTATTGCTGACGGGATTTGGAATTGCGGGTTCGGCGGTGGTGTGGGATACGCATTGGCGCGTGCATCAAATGCATTGATAGAATTTAAATATGAAGAATCCGAATAAGGGGTCGCAAATTGGGACCCCATTGCATCGTGACCCCATGGATATGCAGGATGTGAATCCTGTTTCTGATAGTAATCGCGTGTCGGGATGTACCCTAAGCCCTGCGCGTCCCCGTACGGCCCGTTCAGCTGCATGGAGGAGATCCCCTGGAATTGTGTAGCGTCTGGATGCATGATTGGTTGTGAGGCAATCCCTTGCAGGGGAGCCGAGGCCGGAATCTCGCCGAAGGTTGGTAGCTCGGGCTGGCAATAGGCCACTGTCAACTCATCCGTATCTTTTTTACCATTGGTCAGTCATAGGGATTTTTGGAAAGCTGAATACTAGTGGATAGGGAAGAGGGGGAGAATTTTTCCCCTCGGAATGAAAATTACTCACGATTTGAATAGCTCAGCTCACCAAATGCGCCGGCGCCGGCGCTGGCCCGCACGCCTTCGGGTTCAGCTCCCCTCGTCCCATACGGACCAGCCGTAGGATACGAGAACATCGTAGACCCATTCTCACTCCCCGTACTATCGGGACTCGTCATAGTCACCGAATTGGAATATGTCATAGTCGTCGTAGAAGAACTAGGCGATGAGCCAGTCCAACTCCCCTCTTGTTCGACACCATTCACACTTCCTGTTCCACCACCGCCATTACTATGCGCAATGCGATTATTCTCCGTTGAGTAGCCATTCCGATTGCCACTGCCACTGCCACTGCCGCTACCACTTGGGCTGGCCTTTGCGCCTCCCCCGCCGAATTTCCGCGCATATTCATATCGTCGGCGAGCGCTGTCAGCACTGGGACGCTGTCGAGGGAGTGAGCTCAATTGTCCCCGCAACTGCGCGACCTCACGGCGCAGCCGATCGATGATTTCGGCCTGGCTGATTTGCGCGTGGTCTTCGGCGGTGGCAAGGTAGGTACATTCTGACTCGAGGCCGCGGATTATACAGGCGTGACAGGGCCGAGAGCGATCGCACTGAGGATTATGGGTTAGCAAGAGCTTTCTTTCGGGGAGAGAGATAGGGTGGCGGTGGAGATGCAGAGAAAGCAACCAAGTACTCCTCAGCTTAGGCTAGATACCTTCACCTTGCGCTCGCGACAGCGCACACAGGATTGCTGCGGTCTGATCTTGGTTTTGGCGTCGGTGGGCGGCATTTCTCTAGACATGAAAAAGCTAAGAGAGCTGGGAAGCTAGAAATTCAACATGATCTCCAGCCGTTGCGCCTAGCCAAGTAAGTGGGGGAAACAGTTTGCGGTGGACTCCACAATCTTGAAAGAGTTAAGAGCAAATTTTGCGTGCAGCAGCAGCAGCAGCCTTGACTAGTTGGACTCCTTAATCCATATATACTATACTAACTGATTATACTAACTACCATGACTTATACGAGGTACATACATACTGATTCTGAACTGACCTGAACTGATTCCTTCCCAGGTGGGTCTCTTCATCCTCAGCTGCAAAATGGGCATGTTTCCTTCTGGTGGCCCACACCCCCATCATCATCAGCAAATGTGATCTCTCAGATTATCGTCCGGCTTTTCTCCCCATTGGCAGCTAACCTGCAATGGAAATACCTGCGAAACCTGATCAAGTCTTCGCAGACCCCTCTTATCACCGGATGAAGTGTAAATGGACGCCCTTTTACTGAAGAGATTGAGGCGATGTTTTATTTCATGCCTGGGATTATTATTAGCAGAGAGCGTCTTCAATACCCCAACACTTCCTCTCTTGGATATGCCCCAGTCTCTATTCTCATAAATACTCCTACTTATACTCTGGTACCGGTCACCAGGTACTCCCGAGGCTTATTCCTTATTCTTGAAGAAAGATCGGAGTGGTCAGAAACTGACTAGTCGATATGTAAGAGGTCTCTGCAGTACCCGCGGAGTGGCACGGGGCTAGGGTACAGGTAACTACTGTAGGGTGCTCCATACTTGATGTGATATTAACCTTCCTTCAATCAACACTATCACCATGCATTCAACTACCGAGACCTGGACCGTGGGGGCCAGTTCCAGTTCCAGTTCCATCTGGGAGAGTCGGAGCTGCTCGCGCTCAGGGCGCAATGTCCAGACTGCAGATCCCACGCAGGGACAGGGCGAGAGTATCCTGATCGACCAAAGCACGTCCCATTCTTTAATAACTTGCTCTTATCGATACCACCGTCGCAGTTCCTTCCCAGAGTGTCGTCCTCAGTACGACTTCCCCCGACGTATGATCCGCGTCGATCGCGCCTCCGGTGCGGGGAATCGCATCCATGAATCGCCTCATCAGGGGGGCCCATAAAAGCTTTGCCCTTCATGTTCGTTGAGCTTTCGGGATTTGCTCAGATTTCTTCAGACTGATCTGTCAGAGTTGAAACTATAAGCTTGGCAAATCCGATCTGATCCAGGTTTTAGTGGTTTTTTCCCACTCCCTATTGATTTGATTTGCGTGGTTTATTTTTGTTTTCTTTTTTAAAACCAATTCATTCCAAATCTTCTCGGATCTCATTTCCTTGCGATATGCTGAGCTCCTCGACGCGGTGGTCCGCCCCCGTTAGCATTGGCATGGCTGGCCTCTTGATGGTCCAATCGCTCCCTGTTCAGGCGTCAGTATCTGACCCTGGCCTCCTTGCGGCACCGCCCATGGGCTTCAATAACTGGGCTCGGTTCGAATGTAATCTGAACGAGACCCTTTTCACCGAAACCGCCCAGGCAATGGTCAAGCGTGGTCTTCGCGATGCAGGTTATAACCGCCTGAACCTCGATGATTGCTGGATGACCCATGACCGCGCTAAAGATGGATCGCTGCAGTGGAACACAACCCTCTTTCCCCACGGCATCCCGTGGCTGGCCAAGTACGCGAAAAGCCATGGGTTCCATCTAGGTATCTATGAAGATGCAGGAAACGCAACCTGCGGTGGATATCCAGGCTCACTAGGCCACGAAAAACAAGATGCCGAGAGCTTTGCTAGTTGGGGGATCGACTATCTCAAGCTTGACGGGTGCAACATCTTCTCCGAGGACGGTAACCTACTGCGAGACGAGTATCATGATCTCTATAGCCAATGGCACAAGATCTTGAGTGGCATGAATAATCCTCTTATATTTTCCGAATCTGCCCCAGCCTATTTCTCCACCAATGCTACAGACTGGGCGATGGTCATGGACTGGATCCCCAGCAATGGCGAGCTGGCGCGGCATTCGGACGATATCATTGTCTACGGTGGGGATGGAAGTGCTTGGGACAGTGTGATGCTGAATTACCATTACCACACGCTTGTGGTCCGCTATCAGCAGCCTGGTTACTACAATGACCCGGACTTTCTCATTCCTGATCACCCAGGTCTTACGGGTGTGGAAAAACGATCTCAGTTCGCCCTCTGGGCCTCAATGGGCGCACCGCTGATTATCAGCGCGTATATCCCCGACTTGTCGGACAGCGAGATCGAATTCCTCACGAACAAAGACCTCATCGCCGTGGACCAAGATCCACTAGCTGAGCAATCAGCCTTGGTGAGCCGTGATAGCAACTTCGATGTACTAACTCGTTCTCTTGCAAACGGAGACCGCCTGCTCACCGTCCTGAACCGAGGCGGCAGCAATGCAAAGACCAGCATTTCCCTCGCCAGGCTGGGACTCAAAGACTCGGGCTGCAAGTACAAAGCTCGGGACCTCTTGACCGGAACCGTGTCGACGATCGAAGATGTCGTTGATATCACCTTGGACAGTCATGCCACCAGTGTCCTCCGTATCACACCACCACGTAAATGCACCACCATCACTCCAACTGGCATGATCCTGAACACAGCGACCGGTCATTGTCTGACTGCATCCTCCTCGAAGGTGACATTTGAGTCCTGTCAAGCTACTGATTCTCAGGTCTGGCACGTCTCCTCCCAAGGAAACAAGCTGACGCTGAGCCCTCTATCGGATACATCCAAGTGTCTTGCTGCCAGTCACAACGGCGGGGTCTCCCTTGCCTCGTGTGAAGGTGGATCTGGTACAATATGGTCGCACTTTATGACTGGCCATGTGCAGAATGCTAATGGCGGATGTTTGGCGGAGTCCGCCGGGGATAGTCGTCTGGGAGCGTGTAGGCTGGAGAGAGCGGGGCAGATCTTGGGATTGCCGAGTGGCGTTGGTTTGGCCGAGGGCGCAGCCAAACAGTAGATCTTCCATTGGCAAGTAGTATTAGTATGGAGGGCCAATGCTTCCATGGAAGCTGCACATAGTAGGATAGAGTACAACGTAGTGGTACATAGTTTATAGCTTGCAGCTTGCAGCAGTAGGCATGGGACAAGGAATGGAATGATTGTACATATCAATAAACAGCTCCCATATCAATCTTCTCATACTAGAATGACTGCGGCACATCCAGTGTATTGGAATTGAAGCTGGAAGAATTAAGTCCATGCCTGGAATATTCATCAAACAAAGCTCTATATGCGAGGCCTAGGCTACTAGTGATTCAATGACGGTACAAATAAGTGGAAATCCGACTAAAAGGGCATCATCATATCATGAGTCTATCAAGAGTTTGGGTTGTCATACACAATTTGAAGTAAAATCCTATGGCACATCCAATCATTCCAATCCCCCTCCAAACCAAATATACAATCCGTCACGAGTATGCAACATGCATCCCCCTCTCAAAAGAGTCCAGAGTCCAAACTATCCCTGCAAGGAAAATCCTACACCCTCACCAGTACCCATAGCCACCAAATTCGCGCGCATCTTCTCCGGCCGCTCTCCAAGTCCAAACGCCGCATCCTCAGTATGCACCCAAGCACCAACCCCATGCTGCAACACCGCCGTAGCGCGCACCTTCTTCTTCTCCGCATCCCCCGCATCTGCCGCCTTCAGCCCCAAACTTCCATGCAGGGTCAACCGCGTCTCCTCCCCACTCGCAGGCTTGTGTCGGTACACACCCCGGTGCAGGATATTGCTATCGTAGAAGACCGCATCACCAGGCTGCAACTCGACAACCAGCTGATTGGGCATGTTGGCCTCGTAGGGCGTAGCGTTGCGCTCGGCATCTGTGCGCGCACGACGGTGCGAGCCTGGGACAACAATTAACGAGGCATCCGGGCAGAGGGCGAGGTTATATTGCGCGTGTGACTGGCGGCCACCGGGTGACTTTGCGGCGAGTTGTTGAATCTCTTCTTCGGCGGTAGCGGTCTCGGGGACGTCATCGCGGTGCCAGCGGAGTTCGAAGTCCTTCGTTTCCGGCGCGACGAGGAGGTTGAAGAGTTCCATGACGAGCGGCTCGTCGAGGCCGTTGTCGTTGGGTTTCACGCCCATCAGTTCCTCGGCGACGGCGAGGATGGTTGGGGAGAAGTAGCATTTTGCGAAGGCGTCGCGACCTGGCATGGAGGGGTGCATCAGGTGCTGGACGCCCCAGATTCCGCCCTCAGAGGCTGGGGGTGGGGTTGAGGGCCATGGGGGGAATTGTTTGGGGACGGTGCGGAAGTGAGGCCAGCTGCCGGTGCGGGTTTTGGTGGTGGCTTCTGTGGCGATGGTGCGGTAGTGGGTGATTTCGGCGGGGGTGAGGAGGTTGCGGACGACAACAAAGCCGTCGCGTTGGAGGGCGTCGAGGTTGGGTGTGGTGGACATTTGGGATCTTGCGCTGGTTGAAGGAGGAGAGAGAGATACTGTGGAGGAGCTGGAGAAGTCTGGAGAAATCTGGAGTCTGAGGTCTGGAGGTTTATATGGTGAATGCGGGGTTATTTGGGTGGTACTTGGGGAGGTTATTGAGATGCTATGGAACTGCGACTGTGACTGTGACATGCAAAAATTGTTTGTTCGATGCTACTGTGGATCCGATGCGACCTCCACACTTTACGATAGTAATTTAGTATAGTTAGTAACAGGGTATACCGTATGGTAGATATATCGGAGGCTTGGAGGGCATTAAATTCCGAACCCCCACTTCATCACTTTATCACTTCATCGTGGTGGTGGGGGTGATGGTGGTGGTGTCGCCAATTCTGTAGAAGCTTGACTGTCAGGTAATCCTGGATTACCTACTGTTAGTTAGTGCTAGTACTAGCAGTGACTTTTTGTTGCCAAGATCCAAGCTATAGAACAAGCATTCAAGCAATAGTGCCCTATAGTAAAAGTATATCAGATCAGAAGATCATGATCATCGCGGGGTAGTTTACTGCGGTTAGACTTAGCAGTCTGCCATTCTCCCCTTCACTGTGGCTGATCGTGAGTCTTTGGTACACATCTCTACGCAAGTGAAACTATCCAAACTGAGGGTACTTTTGGTTTGTTTTATCAAACGATTTACCTCTGATCTGCCCCGCGGAACAGCCGAGGTTGGAACATGGAACAAGCGATAAACATTCGAAGTATCCCATACTCTACTACTAGAAGTATACACAAAGACGAGTTGTCTAGATATCTCGCAGTAGTTCAACTATCACTCACAGAGTACCCTACTGTAGGGTATGGCTTGCACAATGGACTCTCACAGCCCCCAACCACGTCATCGCAATCGGACTACGCCAAGATCAGTCTGTGCACTGCCAGATCTTCTCTTTCTTTCTCTCTTCCTCTTATACATTACTGATTCTCTGGTCTTTTTCTCTTCTCTTGAATTCATATCTCCTTCCACCCCCCCACCATGCCCCTCCTTCACACGGGCCTCCCCACCCTGGTCGTGTGTCTACTATTGCTACTCCCTCAAGCTCACGCTTTTGGTGCCGGAAGTAGGTCCCCTCTGCCGATCTGATGATAGCTCGCTAACAAAGACAAAAAATAGACATTGCTTCGATCTCCGCTGTTGAAGGGAAGAATTGGCGCCATGGCGATATTGAAGATGTCCTCAAAACAATCGCTTTCATCCACGGTCACAAATGGACTTCCACCATGATCAAGCGTGTGTACTTTGGAAATTGGCTACGCGACTAGTGAGTCTGCAAAGGATTTGGTGGGTGGAGGAACACGATCCTGGACTGACACGGCGCCACTAGTTCGCAAGCAATGGATGTCGGGACCCTGAAAAATCTCCAGGCCGAGACAATTCGTGTTCTCGTGTGGGTCCTCTCGTTCCTGAGCTTCGGCTATGCGACAGCCGAATTCGAAGTGACCTCTGATCGTCTCGGGGTTTATCGCCCAGAGGAACACATTGAGTATGGAAACTGAGCCTTCTTTTTTCCTTTCCAAACTCGAGCCTCCGCTAATCCATCTCTAGCAATCCCAAGGACTACGCTGACAACGAGGATGCACGCCAGTTCGATAAGCGCCTGCGACCTCCGGTCCGCAATGTCGAACTGGAAATCGATCCTGACACGGGTATGAAGAACTACATCGCTAACGAGAAGGGTGACTGGGCCACCAGCACTGCCTATATCAAATTCAGTTTAAGCCGCAGTATTCACTACGGGCGCATGTACACAAATGGTGGAGATAGCAAGGGCAAGGAAGAGGATCTCTGTGAGGCACTGAGATGTCTAGGCCAGGGCCTTCACACGCTTGAGGACTTTGCCGCGCACACCAATTATTGTGAGCTGGTGCTCCGTGAAATGGGCCTTCACAACGTGTTTCCGCACACCGGTACGGCCACGCAATGCAACGTTCGTGGGCACCACGTTTTCCCACTTGTCACAGGTACCTTTGGTATGGTTGACTTCTTTCATTCCGTGCTGGGAGAGGCCACCGATCATTTTACCCAGTCTGAGGTCAACGAGATGGACTTGGCGCTGGGCGATGCAGAGAACAATTCCCAGTCGAACAGCTCCCTTAATGCCCTAACAGGGCTTCTGGGTAAAGTTCCTGGTACCAGAGACCTGGTGTCCGAAGCGGAGAACTTGAAGCACCAATCTGAGGCACAGGAGACCCTGAATCGTTCCCGGGGATCGCACATGGGCTATGCAGAGGTAGCGGGATCCCGCGCTGCAACCCCTCAGCCCTCATCCGAGAGCGCAGGACCGGGCCCAGGTCTTCATGGTATGCCAGACTTTAACCCTCAAGAGACGGTGTCAAAGATCTATCCTATTCTGGCTTTCCGAGATAAGGTGGTTCGGAAACTCAATTCAATTATCGAAAAGATTCCTGGACTCGAGGCCATTATTGAGAAGATCTCGGAGACTTTGACCGTCTTCATCATGTCTCTCCTTGCACCTTTCGTAAGGCCCCTCATTAACGCCGCCTCCAAGTCTTTGCAGACCGGATCAGCTGGCGTGATCGACGCCTCGGGCAAGCACCAGTATGAGCCGTGGACTGACCCCCACTGCACTGATCCCACTCACTCGCTACTATCGAAGGATCACTTTGCCAATATTCTTAACGAACCGGCTGGACAAGTTGCCTCCGCCATCGTCAAGTATGTTGCCCCCCGTGTACTGTACGCTTGGCAGCACATCGATGTTCCCGAACATGAGGTTCTTGACGACTGCCTACGCGTCTTCCATCACCCGGTGCTCCGAGATATGAACAATGAGGCCCACCGAACGATGTTTGAGGCCGTTCAGAACTGGGCTCACTCTCGTCCCGATCGCGGCGCCAACTTGAATGACATTCTCAGCTCAGAAGGTGTCAGGTCTGGCAAGAACACTGGCGGTGTCCCTCACACGCATTGTGGTGGACAGGGTGGGTTCGCTGCTTTGGGTGGTAGCCATGGGCACGGCCATGGTCAATCGTCCGGCGGCCATCAATCATTCTTCGGGTTTGGTCAGTCGCAGCAGCATGGACAGCAACAGTCGCACGGCTCTGGTTTGCCTTGGGATAAACTCTCCAGTCTTCCGATCCCTGGTATGTCGAACTTGAACAAGTTGAGCAACCTCGAGAGTAAGATCTCCAACTTCATTCCTGGTGGGCTTTCGCATGGTTCATCGAGAGGTCTTGAGGATGAGGGGGGCGATAAGGAAAATATGAGCGGATCTCGGCAGAATCAGCAGTATTCTGGGTATCAGGATCAGTCTTATGGCCAACATGGTCAACCTGGGCACGGAAATGGCGGTTATGGGTATTGAGTCTGGAAGTACGATTGTACTGTGAATACTTTATGAGGTCATGATTGTTTGTGGAGCGAGGGTATGGGAGTAAGTCTGAGTGTAGCGAATTTAGCAGTGGATTTCAACATGAGAGAGGCCAGTTGAGATACGTCTTACTAGTATTAGAATAACGACAACCCATTATGAATTGAAGTCTAGTAATACCACCAGGTAATCACTACTAGTATATTCAATTGTGTGAGGTTTACTAAGAATTGGAAGCCTGGACATTCTGAGTCCAGAGTTTCTGTTTTCCCTACGAGTCTCCTGTCGGATGTCCCCTGGGCAACTCTTGTGGTTATACCTAGGTACATAGGTATGTACGGATAGTTGTTGCCGCGATATATGTAAAGTCCAACTTCCGTTCCGACTGAACATTACTTTCCAAGGTTTTGAATTCGCGTTGAAAAAATCCACGCTAATGCCGGTGGGATGAGAGATACTAGTTTCTTAAAAAATTACAAAAAAGCCTACATCTGACAAATTTTGTACATATATACGGATTGCCCAGGCGGTTCATACAGCATGCTATAACATGTGGCTAGGGCTGTTTCACTTCTTGCTAGGGTTCTAAATAGCTTTAGGCTGATAGTGTCAAAGATCTGACCGTTCTTCAACAGCCCTGCCGGGCTAGCTCAATCGGTAGAGCGTGAGACTCTTAATCTCAAGGTTGCGGGTTCGACCCCCGCGTTCGGCTATTCCTAAAAATAACCTTAAGATTTCTTTTTGCTCTTCTTTGCGAAATCCTTTTCTTTGTCCTTTTTCTGTTGAGATTTTTGGGGGGTATTTTTTTTTTTTAATATGTCCCCCATCCTGCCGAACCATGGAAGCTATAAAACTTTCCAAGGTATAATATCTGTAGGTATGTACATAATAACAAAATCATGAGTACAGCCTGGTCGGTTAGACCGAATTGAAACGAAAACAAGACTGCAAAGACAATACAAAGGAGTCCAAGCTCAACTTAAGAGGTCAACCTCTTCAATAATACGGTAAGACAAAGGAAAAAGACTCGTCATCGCGGCTCCAACGGGGCTGATTACTCTCCACATTCCAACGTTATACCCATGCCCAATCAAACGTCACCATCGACTTTTGCCTCGATGAAGTCAATAGCCCCGGGCGTCTCAGCCCAGGCGTCGTAGTTGTAATGCAGGACTGAAATCACTTCCTCTACGCTACCATGTGAGAAGGCCTCGGGAATTCCAGTCAAATCAAGGTCAGGATCGATAAGAGCGTACCAGAAATGCCGATTAGCCTTCTCGACTGCGCCGAATATGATATTAATCTGCGCCTTCAACTTGTCAATCATGCTCTCGCGGATATCGCTATAACCGAACATGATGTCGTGGGATGTATGCACGACGGGGCTCTGAGGAACTGATGGCTGAATCAGATTGAGGATCTCCCGAGGAATGACTGAGCCCAGGCTCGCACTCGACTGCTCCAGCCTCATAACCTCGAGGAGCAACTTGATCTTCAAGAGGCCTAGGCAGGCCAAGTGACCGAGATCAGGGAACCGGCCACAGAATTACTCCACAGGCTCGAAAATATCGGCGTTTTTGATACAGGTGTGCAAGATCAATGTCTCCCCAGTCGTACTGTGAATTGCCAAGGACGCCTTTCCACCACTTGATGAAGTCGTAGCATTCCTGGTCCTTGTTGAGACGTAGCGTGAGCCCGGGCACAAGGTCTCGCACGCCCATGTTATCACTGCGGCACAAACGTAGCATGTCCATAAAACGGTCCAGCTGCGCTTCGACGGATTGGGCATTGTCGACCTCGGCCATGGCTGTGACCAGAGCAAACAGTGCTCACATATAGCGGCGGGTTGGGAACAGGCCCCAGAAATGCCCGACACTGTTGGTGAAGGGGTCTCCAGACATCATAAAATCATCTTCAGGGTTATTTCGTAGGGTCTGCTCCTCTTTCTCCGTATGGCCACGTGCTCTTCTGATGGCACTACAAGCAGATTTATGGGCTGGGCGATCAGCGACTTGGTGATCGCGGCCGCAGTAAGACAACACCTTGCACCCAGAGCATTCGAGAAGACCTTCCTTCTGGCCACAGACGCCGCAGCCGGAAGGCAGTTCTTTGGCGACCATGTCTGCGATAATGGACGGAGAGCAATGGAGAAGTCAAGTACCGAGTATATCAAGGCAGAAAGGTCAACCCGAGAAGAAGCAAGGTGATGACTCTTAATGCTTGCCTTCGAGCCGGAGGAACGTGGATGAAGGTTGGGGATGCATTTCCTTGGAAGGAAGAAGTGGAATTGAGGGATTGTTATTGAATTGCTAGATATGACAATTTTCTCTTACGTTGACTACCTCGCTGTTTTTGCCCAAACAAACGACTGCCTGGATCAATAGATTCCCCGAGGCCCCTAGGGTCACTAAGAGTGATGACTATGATGTGTCAAAAGAAACAGTACGCAGTACTCCGTACACAGTAAACGAATGAAATTCAAGCCCATGCCATTCATCTGGTACATGTAGAATGTGATGCCTCAATTCTGTGTTTGTATTTTATGTAGGCGCCCCCACCTGCGTTATGTGGAGACCTCCCCTCCCTTTCTCCCGCACCTCGCGAGTTTACACTAATGTCCATTCTGGTGTCTACATCCACCACCATGACATCCAAATGGCCCAGTGTGCCTCCAATTGATGATGAATGTATTGATGTTCTTGGACTCATCGATGGCTTCAAAGACCAATACATGCATATATGCTCGCACACGCTGAAGCACCCCACAGCGGCCGCGCCTGCGGGCTATGTGATGGGGCTGATGTTCCACGCCAATAAAGTCATTACTTTGTTGGCAGAACAGCTCCAATGTTCCTCTGGTAGGAATCTGAAGTTTCTAGATCAGCCTCCCAAGTCAGAAGCCCCGACTCCTCGTGGACTAAATGTAGCGCCTTCCAGCTCTCCAGCCTCTAGGATTCCAGGAGCTGCCAATGGAATCGAATATGGCACGGTCAATGGAGGAGCTCAAGCTCCAAGTCGCGAAGAAGTTGAGGGGCCTGACCGGGAGAATTATCGGGGATTCATTCAAACATGCGTTCAGGAACGCGTTGACGACCCGATGGATGAAGATGAGCATGAAAAAGAGATTCGTATTGCGGATACGGTCAACGGCACATACAACAGCGTAAAAGACACAGCTAAAACAACAAGCTCGCCGATACTTCTATACGATGCTAGCATGACTGACAACCATATGGGTTATACCTCAAGAGCCGGCGCAACCGCAGCCGACATAGTGATGGCAGATATCAACATGCCCGAAAACAGCACGATCGAGAACCAGCTATACGACCCTCTTAGGTCAGAAATGCTGATCGAGGGGGAAGAGGACTCAAATGAACAGGGAGAGGACTTCATTTTTGAAGAGGACGGACTTGATGTCACATCTGTGTTGTCATCGGACACTGGAGTGGCTGAGAAGACAGTATCAGATGAACCCATGACAGCACCGATCTTGTACATTGGTCCGTCTTTCTTCAGAATTAGCTGGAAGTGCCCCGACCCCCCATATGCGACACCGGCATACCAGCAATATTATCAGGATCCTCAGAAGAAGCCACTGCCCATTGTTATCGATCTGAACAAAGCACTGCACCATGGCAGCGATCCCAGCCTGAAAAAGAAGCTGGTCAAGAATGTTCAACTTCACAGATCAGGGGATCTGGATGTCTATCCATGGGACCCTACAAATACAGAGTACCTTGTCCAAAATGCTCAACATTGGTTTCATTGCTTGAAGAGACCTGACGCTGCTTGGATTCCAGGTCGCTACAATCCAGGGATGCATGAACAGGCACCTTTATCCAATGAGAGCTCCGCACCGACAAGAGTTGAGCAGGTGTTGCCATTTGGTCTCAGAATCTGTTGGAAAGGCTCGCGTTCTCCGTATAAAGGTTGGAACTCTGACCGTGCTGCCCAGACGATTGCACCTTGCATCACCTCTGCTCTACGATCCAGCCGTGTTCCCAGGTTGTCCGAAATCAAAATCTTCTATATAGAACATGTCAGCGAGTTTGGGGATATTATCATATATCCAAACAACCATTTGGACAGGGCCTCCCTCATTGAGTATGCGTCTTCATGGATCCATCACTTGGACAATGGCGACTCCGCTTGGCTTCCGGGATTTTTCTATTCCAATACCAAGTTTCAGCCTAACCCCAACCCGATCGAGAATTTGCATTTTCAACCATCGTCGCTTCTTGGGATATCTTGTTGTCCGTACTACATTACACTGGAGGGAACGGCTGCTCATTTCTTAGACTGGAAAGACCAAGGATTGGAACCCGCTGAAGTACAGAAACGAGTCCAAATTGCGCTGAAGCACAGTCACGACCCGAAGGTGGCCGCGGCACAGATTTCGGGTGTCGTTCTTGACAGAGATACCAGGGAATTACATGTGCATTTCCATTCGGAAGAAGAAGGTTTGACGGCGCAAGATCATTTTTCACGCTGGAGTGATAGTCGGCCTCAGCCTTTCGATGACCCGCCTATTTCAGCACCGCCTTGGGAGAAGGATATAGAGACGAGGAAATCGAATCGGAGAACGACCATCTCAGATCACACCCATAATCGACCTCTCGTACTGGAATCTTCTTATACTCCGATTAATCCAGCGTTTACCGGGTTCAATAGTCCTGAACATCGGAAGCCCATGAGCCAGACTTTCAACTCATCACCCTTTAACGCACCCAGACGGCCCGTTGCACACCAGCAAAATGATGCACAGGGCATTTCAGAACGACGGGGACCTAGGGAGAATGCTCACAACCACCTGCCTTTCAACCCACCGAGAAGGCCTGCTGCATCTGAGCGCAATAGTGCCCCGAACAGACGAGGACCAGGACCCCGGGGGCCAAATCGCCGGTCCTTCAACCCACCGAGTAGGCCAGCTGCAGCCCCTCCAAAAGGATCACATAAAAGGAAGGGAAACCCAAATCACATAAACCCAAATCTCATAAAACCGAACAAGGTGGCTAAGCCACAGAACGCTCCCAACAACCCGGGGTCAAGAAATGGAGATGGGGGCAAGAAGACGGAAAAAAGGCGGATGGCTCGCCAGCGCCAGAAAGTTCGAAAGCAGCGGCCTCAACACGAGCGCTTTCACGAGTGATATAAAAAAGACACTAGAAATGTACATTCGAGGTTTCGTAGCTTTCCAACAGATGAGCTGGGATTGCGGGACGGGCTATATTAACTAGGCATCGTTGGCCCGGGGGAATAGATATTTATGTGGAATTACCCACGGACCGACACCGAGTCATTGAAAGTGCAACGTCCTGGGTTCCAGATCTGAAAGAAGTGTGAAAGTTCAGATCGCGTCCGTTTGTGACCGGGTCATGTATCTGGACGTGCCCGATATTCCAAGGATTCCCAGACCACCCTGGGCAGAACCATTGCCATCTACACCAAATGAGCCCCTATCCGAAACTACTGTGAAGAATGAACCGATACATGATTGTCCGGATAACAAACTTGACCATGTCACCCATGAAACTGCAGTCGGACACAACATCAGCGCCGAGCCGGGTCCGTACAGCAACAACGGCGTGAGAAGCGGCAGCGTCAAAAACTTCGAAGAAAGGAAAGGATGATGAGACAAGATTCTACAGGCGATTCTCTATAATTCAGTCGGCGCTACCAAGTCCAGGATGCATGTAAACATAGTTCATGGTGATGATGATATCAGTGATTAATAAATTCTGAATACAGCCCTGGAAATAAGGCAGTATAAATAAAAAAGACAAGGCCTATCTATCCAAGACACCTGCCTCAAAAAGGCAACCCTATCATCACTCGTAACCCACATGATACGTCAAGTCCGTCCCATACTCCCTTTCCCAGTATTGGAGATAATGCAATTCGCTCAAGAAATTCAAAGATAGACGCAATAAACCACAATGACACTGTTGTCAGATCAAAGTCCCGGAAGGGTTAGCTGGAGGGCAAGAGGCGACAGCACATTACCAAGGCCGTCAGCCGTGGAACTGTACCCAGCCAGCCTTAACTCAACGCCCGAGATCGTGTGTTTTACCACTTCATCAGCCCATTTTACAGCTTTGTTCCTTCGCGCCCACTATCGCTTGGTCGCCGAGGTCGGAGGGGTCCCAAGGATGGACCAGCGGCATGGCTGGGCCCCGGTGCCGAAGTCGAAGTCAACTGAGAGCGGGTCGTGTCGTTACCAGCAGTGCTGGCATTGGTCCGCATACCCCCTGTTCGGGCGCCGTTGTGAAGGCGGGGATTCATGAGCCACTGGACTTGCATACGGACGCTGTTAACAGCAGCGTTCGTGTGAGCCATGTCTTCTTTGATCCGAAGGCATTCGTTCATAATTGTCATGCTAGCACGAGCGTCGAGATCTGTGAGAGCATGAGACATTTGACTGACTTCTTCGCGCAAGGATTCATGGAGCGAGAGAAGGTAAGTCGTGGCGTTGGACGAAAAGACGTTTGAAGAACCCGCCGCGTCATCGCCCTCATCAACTCTGCTCTGCCGACCTCTTTCGCCATCTGTGGCGGATCTCTCACCACTGCGATTCCCCGCAGTTGCGCGGGCAGACTCGAGCAAGGTGGAGCGAATGCTCGAAAGCCCGTCCTCGAAAATTTCATTTCGTTGTTGGAGGTGTCGCATTGTCAGCTCAAGGGAGTTCAACCGCGTGTTCTGGGCCTCGAAGTATGGTCCGATGGAAACTAGTGGACAGGTTTGTTCATGGGTTGTAATTTCTGCCCGACGAACCTTAACTGTGCAACCATATTTGGATGCCACGCAGGGGCTCACGACTTCTGGGCAGCTTTCAATATGCCTTTTCAGCTCTCGCTGCGGAATAGTCGTCCCGCAGTCCACGCAGGTCGTTTTCAGGTTGGGACATAGCTCTTGATCATGTTCCTAGCACGCGCCTCGAGTTAGTATGCCAATTTCAACCTGAATTATTGGTGTTCAAGGGGTACAAACCTCGTAGTCCTGTTCCATTATATCTTGCTCACAGCGTGAGCACCGGCAATAGCTATGCATGCATCTTTGTTCCGCCTGGAGATCCTTTTTCCGGGTCATCTTATCGCATGATTCGTCTGGACACGGCATAAGCCGATACCCACAATACTTATCGACATGCGACTGAACATGACCGCGCGGTACAATCTCCTGGCAGCCCTCCGTAAGGTAGGGGCACCGCACTTGGATCTCATCACACATATTTATCAGAAGGCGGGGTACATTCGTCGATACTTGGTTGGTGGGGGTTCGGCAGGAGGGACACGGGAACTCATCCGTGTCGGCCGAGCGGAAGGTAGTGATGGCCGATCGAAGGCACTTCTGGCAGAAGACATGATCACATTGTAGGCGTGCTGGTTGTATCAAAGGGCAGTGGCATATTGGACACATCAGATGTGAGTCGTAGCTGGAGACAAAATCCAGGGAGCGCAAATCAACCAATTCGTCATGGTCGTGATCGTGGTCGTCGGCTTTGAAAGCCAGGAAGTCTTGGATATTCATGATGCGCGGGAGACAGAACCTTGCTAAAGGGCCCTGGATATGTCTGGCACGGTCAAGAGTTCCCAAGCGCGAATGTTTTCAACAGTAAAACTTTTCCGAAGGGTGTGGTATCAGCTCGTGAACGCAGTGGATATCGGTAGATGTAGATGCCGAGGTTGAGGTCGATCACAGGGAGCAGTGAGCCCCTTAAGGGTGATGTTGGGTCAGAATTAGTTCATGCGACAGCGGGGTATAAAGAGGATCTCAAATCCGAAGCTGACGAAGTGCAAATCTAGGGGGTGCTTGTAGGTTACAAGTTGCGCAGGGAGATGTTGCGAAAGAAGGGTGGAGCTGCGGGGGGGCAAAAGACGCAAAGGCAAAGGCGGAAGCGGCAGATCGCAGACCCGCGGTCATGTCGGGGTTGCCTTAGCTTGCAACTCTCGTCTCACCTCACCTCAATATCCTCCTCAACTACCTTTTTATCCGAGCGAATCATCTGGCCAATCTGACTGGCCGTCCCTCGCTTTGACCATACATCCACTCGGGGTATTCAAATACTCTATTTCACAACGCCCACTCCCCCCGTCTCCGTCTGACGCCATCGCAATGTCGAACCCGTCTCAGCTCTTTCTTCTTGCTGATCACATCAAGCTCTCGCTGTTAGAACGACAACGTGCTATCTCTCTTGACCTTGAGCCCAACGCGCAAGATGGTGAGATCTCTCGATCTCTCGAATCCCTCCGAGAGGGCATTCAGGCCGTTGAAGCCGAGCAAATCCATCTTGCCGAATCCAACGATAGCACCGGTGCCGCCGCCCTGAAGGACCAGCTGGGTCCTCTAAATGCCCAATTCCGAGACCTTTCTTCTCAATTCTACGGTACAGATCCCGCGGCCTCCAACCAGGATGCGGGTTCCACCAATCGGCCCGCAACATCGCCTGATCTCAAACAGCCTGTTCCACAACACCCTCCGTCTAAATCGGTGCGCTTCATGGATAATTCGGCAGCAACAGCGGCTGCCGCAACTGAGATTGAGGAGGAGGAGCGTGCCCGCCAGAACCTATACCCATATCGCGATGAGCCATCACCAGTTGACCAGTCTGATTGGTCCAATCAGCAGATCCATGACCATCACTCACAGGTGATGCGCGATCAGGACGATCAGTTAGATAGACTAGGCGAGTCAATCGGCCGTCAGCACGAATTAAGTATCCAGATTGGAGACGAGCTGGATGGACATGTTGCGTTACTGGATGAGGTGGATGGCGATGTGGAGCGCCATCAAGGTCGCTTAAACAATGCGCGGCGACGAATGGATCGGTTCCGCCGTCGTGCGGGTGAGAATTGGAGTATGATGACTATTGTCGGTCTGATCATTATATTGGTCATTCTCATCGTGATTCTGAAATGAGATAACCGCCCTCCTTGCCAGCTTTGGCGTCTCTGTTTACCCATGTTTGTGTTTGTTGCGAGCGGGCGTTTTCACCGGGTATATTGAATAGTTTTGTTTTGCCCCTTGGGTTCTTATCGGGTGGTTCTTTGGCGTTTGGAATTGAGCCTATTAACATGTCGCCAGTTCCACTGGTTGGCGCTCTACTTCTACATCTACGAGCACGCTGCTGTGTCTCTCCTATCTCATTCATTTGCATGCAACATCGTAAAAATAACGTAGACGGAAGCCGTTTCACAAATTGACTCCTATTCGAAAGACAAGGCCATTCCATAAGTGGGTTCATTTTCTCATGATATTGTTTCCCGACACCTTCAAGCTCCCGAGTCCCTGATCAAATACTAGCTCTCAAGCGGTCTTGCCTTTCTTAGCTTTCTCTCTCTGTTGCACCTCCTGGAAGGCCTTGTCACCCTCCACCTCGCCTCGGTCAGCCTTGACCTATTGATTCGGTGACTTATTAGTATGTGTCTTGAGTCGCTGGCAAAATGTGGGGAAGAACTCCTACATCTGCCTCGCTGTTGCTAGCGAGCTCAGGCTCCCATTTTCCTTTCCCTTCCTTGGACCGTTTCACTTGGGAATCTTTCTGTGACTCATAGATATTGGGAAGATCATCACGATCTGCAGAGTACATTTAGTATCTTCACCTGGGAGCTGGGGTGTATGCGGATTTGCTCACTCCGGTCGGTTTCTTTGAGGCTAAATCGCGGTGCGGAGGTGTGGATCGAAGCAGTCGTTGATCGAATGGAGAAGGTTCGCGGAAGCTGGCGGGTGCCACTTCGAATGGAGGTGAGGAAGGACATGGTGCACTTTCACTGTGTAAAGTTGAAGATCTGAAGGGAAGTTGCGGACAAAATTAGCTGGGAGCACAGAGTCGGTATTTATATATTCGGCAGAAGATCACTCGGATATGACGACTTCACATCAAATCGCCAAGTAAAACACTACTAGCACCACCAGGGTTCCGTGTACCTTGAATAATCACAGTAAATATGCCCTGCCAGTATGATATTGGGGGTATTTGGATGGGGTGTAGCGTGAGTGTAGAAGGCGGAGATGAACTGTTTCAAGATTCAAAGTAACCTGTGCCACCCTTCTTCTCTAGAGCAATGCCGGGGAAGGATGACAGTCATAGCGCAAGGCCAATGAAGAGACATCCCATTCGTAATGGCAGACGGAAGTCCATTTGACTGGCCATCGGGGACATGGCAGTCGTAGCGGTGACGTCAACAACAATTGGCCGGGTTGATGTCAGTTGGTGCAGTCCCCAGTAACCCTATGGTAGTTAGTCGGTAATTATGTATTCCTTAATGGGGAAGCCCAATTAAATGGCATGACCCGAGAGAATCGTAAAAATTAACCTAGGTGTTTAATTGTACATACTGATCCATATTGGTGCCACCATGATCCACGCTGTCAGCCTGGCAGCATTCCTACCATCTAGGATCATTCTCCAGCCTTGGGGGATTTGCAGCATGCAGTAGTTATGGGGTATCATGACATCATGAATAACAAGAACAATCGAGAACATGCAGGGGTATGAATGTCCTGGGGACATTTCTTTTTCTTATTCATTTTTGTTTTTTTCTCCATGCAGTGTAAAACACGGTGGATTCCGTTCCCAATAGCCCATTGAAACATTGGAATCTGTCAATGAATATACTTGTGAGGATCATACTCTGGGATATTTCTTACAGAGACTGGAACCCTTGAAAGGTAGGCAAGATGAATCGTTCCCATCGATTTGTCCAGAATATATCGTCAACAGTGCAGAGCAAGCTATTTGAGAATATAAACAAATGAGATGTGATTGAAAATGACAGTGTGCAAGAAGGTTCAAAAATGGTAATAAGAATCATACAACGTATTCAACTACTCCGGGAGCTGCTCCCTAGACTTTGTCAAAAAGATCAGGGAACCGGAGGATGAACCAAATGAGTCAAAAAAAGCGCGAAGACATGAGTAGCGAAGGGAATGATGTCAACAGTGGCCAAGAGGGCCAGAAAAATAGAAGACATGATGAAGAATCCAAAACCAGTGAAAACCATTTTCAACGCATATGGTCTAATAACTCGCCAAAAATTCCGCGAGAAAGACCCCCAGGATATCGATTTCAAACAGAAACAACTCCGCATCCCATGGTTTCGCTCGCAACCAAACCCAACCAGCCACATCCCGTGGCAAGGAAGTAATGAGTATCGCGTATCACCCATCCCCCCTGAACAAACCGATGTACAAGGAAAAGAAAATATAAATCCCGATAAAACAAAAAAACACAGAACCAGGGAAAAAAAAAAAAAAAACCAAGAACACAACCCAGATATTTCAACAATGCCCAAGCAATGCAGACGTGTATCGTTTCCGCCTCTAGATCCTTGAAAAAAAGTGAAATCCATCCCGCCCCGAGAGCAAATAACCCCAAGAAATGAGAATCCAAAAGAGTAAGGAAATCGTGGAAAAAAATAAGTCACAGCATAGGTGAGAAGAGAGGTTCGGGTCCAAGTCGCTCGCGAGCGACCCTCCCCCTTTTCCAAAAAGAACAAAAATCAACTCCGGTTCCAATGGAACATGCACGTCAAGTAGCAAGTCACCGTTCTATACACCATCGGAAGGCCTCAACCGGAAGAAACCGAGGGTAAAAGAAGAGAAAGGGGTTTCTCGTCCCTACCCGAGAGACGGTCGGTATCGTAGGTGGAAGAGGATGCAATAAGAATCAAATCGCAGGCGCCGTCGCTCGCAACAAGCTGGAAGCATCGCAAGAGATCTAGATATATGGCGAAAGATAGGCGTAGGTCGTAATCGGCGAAAGGTGAAGAAGAGAAAGGACGATATATACAATGTAGCCGGATTTTCGAGAAATTTTCGGATTTTTTGAAGAATTTTTTTGTCGATCACCGTGATCAATCGCCGTAGTCGTAGAAAGGGAAAAAATACCCTCCAGTGGTGTCGTATCGAATGCAAAGGTAGCCCGTATGAGACAGAAAATGCAAGATGGAAAATACCAAATCAAAACAAGATATTAGGACCTGCGATTAAAAGACCATCCCGATGATGCAGAGAACTCAGGTGACGTGCAAAACATGCCGCTAGGGCGGAGGACGCAAGCGCCCGACAAGCCCGAAGGCTCTCACCATCGACGCTGAGCCGCCTGCATCATCGCGGGAGAGATGGACGAGGGCGGGCTGGCAAGAGTCATTCCCGTGTTGGGGTTGACAATGGGGATGACTTTGCGGGTCCGGTTGGCGGGATTGGCCGACTGGTTGAAGTTGGCGTGATTAATGTTACCAGCAACGCTAGCCTGAACATAGGAGTTGGTCTGGGCGGGCGATAAAGAGATAGCCGGGGTGACCTGCTGCACCGGCTGAATCTGGTGTTGCAGGGGCGAGGTGTCGGGCGACCCGCTGGAGAGCGAGGAGCGGTCGGATGAGGCGGAGTGAATAGAGTGCAGCTGCAATAGGAGCAGGAAACGGTTAGCTCACACTTTGTCCATTGGGTGACCATGCCCTTTTGTTGCTGGACAAGCCCCAAGAGTTAGGATCAATAGAACATACGTCGTCCTCAGTCAGTAGATTGGGACAGAACTCTAGGTCATCGTCAAGATCAAACGAACGACCAGCCTCGAAACGAGCACGGAAAGCAGTGACGGCGGGTGCCTCGGCCAATTCGCGCATGCTCTTGACTCCTCGGAATTGACGCTGAGCGTTCTGCTGAGCCATTTTGGGAGCCCGACGGCGACCGTGGTGGTGATTTTGAGTGGTCATGTGGGCGTGAGGGTGTTGTTGCTGGTAGTGGTGGTGGTTGTAGAAAGCAGACATCGTGACAGGGTGGTATGGGGGAGAAGCCAGCACCCAGTTAAGACAAATAATAGAGAAGTGAAGGAAGAGATAGAGAGAAGAAAAAAAGAAAAGTCGAGTTGTCGAGTGAAGCAGTTGGGGGGAGGGAAGTATAGCACACAGAGTTGGTAAAGAAGAGAAGAATTACAGCCGAGTTGTGGGAAGTGGAAGTGTTTCTCAGCAATTGAGGGGTGTTTTTTTTCAAAACGGGGGCTACTAAGGCAGAGGTATGGTCACGTATGGTCACGCCCTGCACAGCTAGGGCCATCTGGGCAGATCCTGTGGGTGATCTAACCGGTATTGGAGATGTAATGATACTGTCACCGAGTGATTGGAGCTGCCGCTAGCGAAAAGAGAAGCCCCACAGGAGTCAGCTGACCAACCACATCGCAGTGGCGAAGTTCAAGATTCACTCTTGCACCCAATTATCCTGCAGCACTGAACCTCTTAAGGCCCACATGGGCGCTTCCCACCAGTTTTCCCCCTACTGATTGCATTCACTCTTCACTGCCGGAAACAACGTGACGTCGTCGACCGTGGTGGCTCGAATCCTGATGTAGTAAGGATTGTCACAGATCTGCCCACCAAACTGCGCCAATGGGCTGTGCGCCCTTTGCCTCTGGAGTTTCGTTGCCCGTACATACGATACCAAGTATTGTGGCCTCATTACCCAGGTCAACATGGGCCGCTTTCTTTCATGAGTAATGTCATGACGCCCCTCCCCCCGACATCCCTCGATACCTTCGTTTTTCCCGCCCTTGGTGGTGGCTCGTGTGTTCTCCATAGTAGGGCTATGCTATGCACAATAAGGATTGTCCCCTCCATTTTTCTGTTTTACATGGCTCCACTCATTTTACCTTGAGGATTCCTCTCAAAAAAGGACATTCTCTTCGGAGGTTGGGTTGGCCTTGGGTCGCTTTCTAATTCGCTTCGACCACGAACCTTTGCAGACGGACACTCCGTCCCTCAGCATCTAAAGTTCAGAGCTTGCTCATTTAACCGTAGTAGTGCTTACACCCGAAAATGTGCAGGGGATCGCAGGTCCCAGGCACACATTTCCTTCCTCTCATAGGGCCCCGGTTGTGGCTGCTGATCACTGATCGCTGATCGCCTCCCCTTCGGATTCCTGGATTCCCCAATCCTTCGACTCACAGGGCGCAGGGACCACTGGGGAAGATTCTGGTCGATTTTGGCACGCCACGACTGATGTTGGTGGTGAAGTGCATGCACCACTTTCTCCATCATTGGCCACGCCACCACCTCCCCCAAAATGAGATCCAGCCTGACCCATCGGCTTCCCAAACCGGCAACCGGGTCCCCATCAAACGGGTTACGGGATGCGGCGTCTCGCTCATCTCGCTGGGTAGCATCGTGACTCACGACCCAACCCTCAGAACGGCTCCACTAAGCATTGGCAGGTTGCTAGTTCTGTACTCCGTAGTGAGCATCCTACTTTCATCCTGTACCTGACAGACCCGGTTCTGGAATGCCGGCGCCTGCTGGAACACACCCCTCCCATCGGACCCCCTCGTGTCCAGCCACTTCGTGGGACGGGCCCCTCGACGGTTCCCCCATGAACATACATACTACTTACGTCGAGGCCATTGCTACCTTCACCGCTCCTTTAAGAACCGGCTATCCCGGAGTTCTATTTAGAGCACTGCTAGCGAACCTAAAATATTATAGGGAGGGGAGGATGCGCAAGAACCTACTCAGAACGAGTACTGTATGTGTACTATGCACCGAACCAACGTAGACTTTTGCTGGTGTAACTCCCGCAGACTCGAAGCTTGAATTATGCATTTGCCGCATCAAAGCTTTATGCTCGGTGCGCGCCATGCGATCCGATCTCTCAGATCGTTTGATCTGACTGCATTATGCACAGCCCTGACCAGGATCAGTGAGGGGTCAATAGAGGCCCTGACTAGTTCGGCTCGCCTTCCCCAGACACCATGCAAGGAGATTTGAAAACACCATCTGGTTGCCACGGTCTCGTTTGAAACTTCGCCACGGGTACTGTGTTCATGTTGATGCAATGCATCCATGGGCTACCCCGACTCCAATTCGGAGATGGTTTCAGATGTTGGCCCATATTAGAATAACCTCCGCGTACAACGGCATGCTAACTTGATCTCATCACCTGACATTTCTTGTCGAGTAAAATTGAATGGAGAGAGCAAGGGGTGTGCCATAAACAAAAAAGCATCTTGAGAAACGCAAGTCATTAGACTTCGTACGACCAAGTACATCTGCCGATCGTGGCAACTCGAACGGTGGGTAGTAAACGGTGGCAATGTAATGCTCATTCTAAAGCCAATTTCACCTTGTCTTTGGTCCTAGACAAGTCCCATTTTGGAAGTTGTAAAAATCCTCATAAAGGAAACTCGGAGGAAATCGAGGATGAGTGTCTCGCTCCACTGGCGCTCGGCGATCCTAAACTTAGCACTTGATCTCTAGCTCTTCCACTTCTGCCGGCTGCGTCCAAATTAATATCAAGGCTGTGTATCTTCCAAGTTACCTATAAAGTACCTACTACTAGTATACCCTAGGCGATGCGCTTTGAGATTGAGGATCTGGGAATGTGTGATAATGCAGTATTGATCCAGAATATATGTAATAGTGACTGCTAAAAAAAGGCAATCGCAACCATCTACATACGGATGAAGTAGAAGTTGCTCTAGTCTCCCTCAAGATATCCCTCGAGATCCTACTTAGGGTAGTTCATGCTGATAATTTTTAACTAGTACTGGTGACTACTAATAGATTGCAGATTGGGAATCTATTGAAAAAATGCCAGACCAAGCAGTTTCTCGAAAAGTGTTAATTTATATAAGTACAGGGTCATTAAACTGATTTTCATCAGAGGCATCTCCTTGATGAACTCGATTCCGAGTCTCGAGTCTCGAGTCATAAGAATGAGGGACTCGGTTTCATATACGGAGTTCCCGCTTGAGCATAGGCGCGCGAAAGAATATAAATAAAATGCAACGGCATGAGATAACCAGAACGCCGAATAAACAAAAACACCGTGCAGTATCATGCAAGAAAACGGTCCCACGTAGATCGATTCATTTATCCAAATTCTTGCTCTTCACCATTCGTCCAATCAATTCCTTGCAGTGCTTTTCACTGTACTGCTCCCATACCTCGTATAGCGAGAGCAGCTCTTGGGTGCATTCAATGACAGCCTTGATGTCAATCTCACTCTCTGCTAGCCATTGTACTAGCTTCTGAATTCGAGGAGGACCCGTTCCGGACTTGTCTCCCAGAGAAGCAAGCATGTTCATACCGGATCCATCTCTCATCACATTCGCCATGGTAGATTGGGCAGAGCTAGAGAATGCTCCGCCTGGATGAGAGGGCTTGAATACCACCGCAACGACGATTGCCATGACCGCAATGATATGCGGCGGATTTAATAGAGGCAGGTCAGTTAGATAATGATCGTTGATAACCGACCACGCTAGAGCCACTTCATCTGAGCTGAGAGGTAACTCCGATTGAAGTTCTGACAAGGTCCGATAGGGATGATGGACAATGAGCTGGGAACTCATCTCGGAGATGAGAGCGAATTCACACTCCCCAAGCTTTGCTACATCCGGGGTGATGTATTCTGTTAAAAATTAACTATTAAATACACTGTCATGTTTCGGAGGGCGGGAGGGTGAGGTGGGCATGCATACCTGGCCAGAGACCCCGTGCCTCTCCGACTACAAAGCGGATGTGTTGGGGGCATTCTTCCATCTTGCAGGCCAAATAGAAAGCGGTGGTAAGTACCAAGTAAGGGTTGGTTTGACGAATTTCATTCTTTGTATAAAATCTTTTGAGGTATACTTGGGCGGTCGCGATTGCCTGTTGTCGGGTGGACATACGTTTTCCCAGTTTGATGAGTTCTGAGCATCATCAGCAGGAGTTCCAAGACCGCAAAGGAAGAAGATATTCATACGCTGATTGAAGTAGATATTCAGTAGGCGCTGGTCTGGGAGTGGGAACTGTGAATGTGTCACTTTATCTCGATCTCGCAGGCGGTCCCGAGCTTCGGCCAGCTTCTCCCGGGAGAAGAGCCAATGTCGGCGTTGGGTAGATGCCCAATAGTTGGCTGCCATCCTGAAAAGGGACGAAGGAGAAAGAGAGCAAGATATTTCAAGAAGGACGCATTTTTCTTTTTCGCATACCAACTCGAATCCAGTGCTACTTTCCCCAGGGCTCTCGAGTGTATATAGATTGGCAACGTATATAACCGGCAAAGCAGACGTCCGGTCAGGCGGGGGCAGTCCCAAACGGGGAAAGTAGGGCCAGCCCTGGTCCCGTGCTCGGAGGTGATGGCGTCAAGGCGGCCTGCATCAATGATCGGGCGCGGATTAATCATTCCTTCCTAGAGAGTCCCCACCCGCAAAGCTCCTCTTTATGCCTGCTTTTATGCTTGACTGCTAAGGACGTCTGCACGCCGGTCGCTGCTTCCGCCATAACCCCCAACAATACCAAGAGGAGATGCTCCCTTGAAGCATGCCGGGTGCTCAATAACAATTTTCCTCCGAATATGGCACCCGGCGAGTCGAAGGATGAGCGGGACGAACGAGTCTCCCGGCTCTGGGAAACCCTGGATGCGCGCAAGGAGGGCCATGTTGATATGAATGAGTTGAAGAAAGGCCTGAAGAAAATCGATCACCGTGAGTTCCGACGATATCCCGTGCCGAACGCCCCGGACTGACGCGGTCGTAGCTCTTAAAAACGCAGATGGGATGCTGCGCAGTATCTTTCGCGAAGTCGACACGAATGGAGACGGTCAGATAGACCATGCCGGTAAGATCAGAAACTGTCCTCAGGTCTGCCCTTGGAGAGTGTCTCGCTAATACATCCCCCTTCTCTGCTCTGCAGAGTTCCAGGCGTTTATCAACCATACCGAGTCTGGCCTATGGCAGATGTTCCAGTCCATCGACCGCAATAAGAATGGCGAAATCGACAAAAGCGAGCTGCGAAATGCGTTTGCACAATCGGGAGTCACTGTATCGAGCTCGAACCTGGATCAGTTCTTTGCCGAGGTTGACAAAAACAACGACGGAGTGATATCTTATGCAGAATGGAGGTTCGGCTTTTCTACCCCCTCTCCCCCCTCTTCTCTCTTGAACCGGTCCAGTAGATGAATGATCGACACTGAAAACAAACCGGCTCGTTTGAAAACTAGAGCTGACTATCCAAACTTTTCCCAGGGACTTCCTTCTTTTTCTACCGCTTCACTCCTCGTCCGACCTCCACGCAGTCTTATCCTACTATACGGCCACGGGCAATCTAAACCCGGAAGGAGATGTCCACATCAATGATCTGCAGGGTTTAGGTACAGAGTCTCCGTTTCTTAACCGTTCTCTTCTGGCCATAAAATGCCTTTTGTACAATATTCTCTCTTTACACGCCCTCGCCTCCCTCCTCCCATCCGCCCAGGCGCAAACCAACCCGCCCTCTGACTTGACCACCGCCAATGACGGTGATATTGAGCTGGAGAATCTTCCCATTTCCAAGATCGTTGCAATGCGGATGTCTCTGCGATATTATGAACGGAAGTTGACCGAGAATACCCCTCAACTAGGCTATTTTGCTGCAGGCGGAATTGCAGGCGTCGTGTCCAGGACGGTCACTGCTCCTCTTGACCGTCTGAAAGTTTTTCTCATCGCTCAAACGGGTGTAAAGAATTCGGCAGTTCGCGCGGCCAAGGAAGGAGCCCCACTTGCAGCTGCTGGGAACGCATCTAAAACGTTAGTGGATGCGATGAAAGAGCTTTGGCGTACGGGTGGTATGCGGAGTTTGTTCGCTGGTGAGTCGATCATGTAGTTATGGCCCCCACACGGTACCAGGATCCTAACGCCGCGCAGGAAACGGGTTGAATGTTGTAAAAGTCATGCCTGAATCCGCCATCAAATTCGGAGCCTACGAGTCTGCCAAGCGCTTTTTTGCCCGTTTAGAAGGACACAACGATACAAAACGACTTCGTCCAACTTCCCAGTTCCTGTCCGGTGGTCTCGGTGGAATGGTCGCTCAGTATGTTTGGCTTGGTGTTTCCAGAGGATGGACATGAGTTTTGACAGATTTCTAGGTGTTTCGTTTACCCCCTCGATACGTTGAAATTCCGCATGCAATGCTCGACCGTTGAGGGCGGGCTGAGAGGCAATAAGCTCATTGCAGCAACAGCCCGCAAAGTGTGGAATGCGAATGGCCTGTTGGGCTTCTTCCGTGGTCTCCCTCTTGGCCTAGTTGGAATGTTCCCGTATGCCGCAATTGACTTGACAACTTTTGAATATCTGAAACGTGCGCTGCTCGCTCGCCAAGCTCGCATCAAGCAGTGCCATGAAGACGATGTACCACTCAACAACTTTCTCACAGGCGCCATCGGTGCTGCAAGTGGTGGGCTGAGTGCTTCGGTGGTTTACCCACTCAATGTCATGCGAACTCGTCTTCAGGCCCAAGGGACCGTTCTGCATCCATCAACATACTCTGGTATCGGGGATGTGGCCCGCCGTACGCTTCAAACAGAAGGTCCCCGCGGCTTTTATAAGGGACTTACTCCTAACCTTCTGAAAGTCGCACCGGCCGTTTCGATCAGTTACGTTGTCTACGAGAACTCGAAACGGTTGCTCGGCCTGAAGTGATGGAACACTAACCTACAGCATTAATCATCCCATTACTTTCTTGCTTCTCCCTCACCGCGAACATCATCTTATCCTCACTTTGATCTCTGTATAGAGACAATCACCCGACCACGATACCCACTAAACAAAGTCATACATGCCCAATACTGTTATATGGGTGTACATGCTCCAAATCTCTCGGGCTTGATCGGATACCCATCTATTCTGCCGCTTGGCTACCATCATTTTGCATTTACTTTTTGGTCTTGCTCGTTCTCTTTATCTTTCTAAGTAGCCATCTACTTGGAGAGAGCTGCGTTCAGAAAATTTCTTACCATCAGCATGGCAAGGCGTCAAAAGCATGTGGATTTCACGTGCAATACCACTTGGAATTTGTCTTTTTTTCTGTATATATTAAAAGAATACTACATTTTGATTAGATATCCCACTCGCTAGATTACCCCGGCGAGCTTGGCTGACCATTGAATAGAAATTTTTGATTATTTTTTTTATTTGAATTGCATCAAGTAAATTTCACATTCCAAATTGCCTATGGACCAATCTCTTACCTGCACAACTCGGAAAATTTACTAGGCCTTCACAGCGCGAACCTCCTCGTCCTTTGGCAGGACATCAGGCACCGGACCAAGCGGCGTAATCGCAAATTGATTGATTTGCTTATGCGACTTGGTATAGTGCTTCTTGATATGTTCAAAATCGGTCGTTGAGCGGAACGCATCCAGGTCCCAGTAAAGACCACGCACCCAACGGTGAATAGCCGGAAAGCCGGAGCGGATGTCGCGCAGATTACACTTAAAGTGCTGGACGTAGACAGGGTCGAAGCGGATGATAGTCGTGAATAGTCGGATATCTGCCTCAGTGACGGCATTTCCGAAGAAATACTTTGAGGAAGAAGCTTGTTGCTTGGATAGGTGGGCCTCGATCTTATCCAGCGAGGAGAAGAGTGTTACTACGGCCTTTTCGTAGGCTTCTTGGGTGGTTGCGAAGCCGGATTTGTAGACGCCATTGTTGACGTCGTTGTAGATCCATTCATTAGAAGTGTCGATGTCATTGCGTAGAGCAGATGGGAAGAGATCGACCTTCTTGTATTGCTCGGGGAGAAGGTCGTCGAATTCATAGTAGAGCATGCGGATGATCTCGGCGCTCTATGTTGTGTTAGTGAAATCCGGACATGTAAGATTACATGGGACTCCTTACCTCATTGCTGACGATCCGGTTTGTCTTCTTGTCGAAGAGAACGGGAACCGTGAATCGACCAGCATAGTCTGGGTCGTTGGAGAAATAGAGATCACGCAGATGGGTGAACTCCGGATGCAGCGGATCGGGGATGGTATTCTCCCCGGGCAACTTTTCATCGGAAGTGACGAAGCGCCATCCTTGAGAGGGTCAGTAGACGAATGGATTGCAGGGAACAACAAGCCTTACCCTTTTCACCGAGATGCCAGTGGACTGAAGAGAAAGAGATGATATCTTCCAGACCCTTGAGCTTGCGGGTGATCAAAGTCCGATGGGCTACAAAGAATGTGTGTGAGTTGGGGCTCTCTAGGCTATAGGACAGGCTTCATCTTACCCCAAGGACAGGCGTAGGAGACATAAAGATGGTAACGGCCACTCTCTGGTGGGAATTCGGCGCCAGACTCGCGGGAAATGAAATTGCGGAATGCCGATACCTGACGCTTGAACTCGCCCGATTTATCATTTGGGTTCACCCAGTCGGTGACTTTACTAGCATTGCCGGTCTGTATGGAAAATTAGTCAACTTTCTTTTTCACAATTTGAAATCCAAGAGGGATGCCCTACTTACCGCCATAGTTCGAAACTTGACCAGTGATATTGTGGAGAAGTTGGGGTTGGAAGCAGCTAGGAACCTCACGCGGACAATGGAGCGTGGAACTTGGAGATGATACAACGCCGATGAGCGCAGCGCCGCTAAGAGCATGGGAAGAAGGGATACTTTATACCTCGCACCAAGCTATACTGCAATTGATAGAAAAGAGTTCCAGAAGGCGGCTTGCGGCGGGGTGACGTTAACGAGATGACATGCTTACTTGATTCTGACTGATACAGTACAGTACATAGTCTGTAATCGTAATGCGAGTCTAAACTCGAAGAGGAAAGTGGTCCAAGTGCTCCCAGCGTGGCTGTCTTTAATTACCCCTAAGCGTTACTAGTACAATACCATTTGGCGTATCTTTTCAATCTATCGGTCAGCCCTGATAAAGCATGTTAAATGCCCGAGGGTACTCTACACGATGGTCCACCGGGTAGGAGCATGAATAAAAATGAGCAATCAATTGATGGTGGTAATTTCTAAGCTGAGACTGGGTCATTGATGATAATCGTTACTCTACTATTCGCCACTTCGTTATATGGTACCATCTTGGGCTTTTAGGGTGGATGGGGTTCGATCCGTAACCCCATTTACTTCGACAGCTTGACCATCACATACGGGACCTCCACATCCTCCTCGGTCTGGTCTTCGGCCGTCACCTCGAAGATGACATTCTTCTGGTGATCGGGGACTGGCTTCTTGCTGACGTGCTCAACGAGCTTGCTCATGCTGTGGGGTGGGGTTAGCGTGTTTTTGCTAAATATAGACAAGGCAACGATGCTTACGGTAGAGGGAGACGGTCCTTGACCTTTGAAGGAGGGTAAAAGCTAGCATAAAGCAAGCTAACTCCCGAGCTGACCATTGTGATGTCCAGTCCCTTGTTGGCAAAGTAATCCAGGAACTCCTGAAGCGGAATGTCATCCACCTCGAATCGATCCCAAAGGCGATCAATCGTAACCTCGCCCTCCTTGCCTTGGTACTTGCCCTTTTCGCTAGCGATAGGTTCACTGAAACCGAAGAATGGTAGCGCAAGGTTGATAAAGCCATTCTTGTACTTCTCAATGTCATCGTTGCCGTCTACAACCTTGAACAGTTCCAGCGCTACCAGACCGGTCACTAGGGCAGTGGCCGTAGCGATGGCGGGGATGATCTTGCCGGCAATGAACTTGGTCTTGTGACGATCAGCCTGGGGGATTTCATAATTGTCGGCACGGAGGTTACTGGCGGCCGTGATGAAGTCGATGTGGTGGTTCGTATCATCATCCTTCTCGAACTCAACGGGATGCAGACGGAACCCGGCAAGGGATTTAGGCGATGGAAGAGTAGATACAAGCTTCTGAATTTCCTCGTTGTCGTTGGTAGATCCGGAGGGCTGAGCATTGGGATCGGGGTCGTTCTCATTGGCTTGAATCTTCACATTGGAACTGGGAGTGAACTCGGGGATGATCATGTCATCAACCACCTTGCGGTAGTAGCCCTTGTCCGCACCGGGGTTCTTGATATCGTAATTGAAGGCATGGAGGTTGGCACCCGCAATCACGAAACCGAGGTGAGTGGGGTTGGAGCTATCAAACTTGAGAGGAGTTGGAGCACGCTTGGGGCCTGACCAGAAAGGCTGACCAGAAGAGGTCTTCGAATCCCGTGGGAAGTTGTAGAGCAACTGCTGGATGGCATTGTTGTACTGAGCCTCGAACTGCTGACGAGCCCACACGATGCAGTCATCAAAGGTCAGAGGCTTCTCCGTAACTAGGAAATCACGAAGGTGTTCCAAAGTCTGCTTCTCATTACCCGCCTGCTTGAGGGTCTGGTCAATGTAGTCGGCCTGTGAGAGATACATATTGACAGCCTCTGGCGGACCCACGAAGTAGGTCTGGAAAAGATCCCGAGCCCAGGCAATAGTGTGCTCAATACGGTTAGGGAAACTCTTCAGAGTGCACATCGGGAACGACTTCTCGGGGGGATCCTGGGAGCTCGAATAGGACTCGGTGATGAAAGGCAAGACAACTTGGGTATTGCCCTTGGTACCAAGAGTACCGCTCTCCAAGAGAGGCTTGCGGAAGAAGACGCAACGACGGTCCACATATGTCCGCGCATCCACATTATCCAAAGCATTGGTCACGCCGTCCAGTCCATTCCAGAATTCCTCATTGAAGATGTGCTCCGTATCGGCCCCGACGCGGTCACGGAGGGTGACGATCTTGTCGTTAAGTTCAGGATTCATGACCTGAACGGCGGCAGAGGCACATTCGCTCTTAAGACGACCCACATCCTTAGGGCGGAAGAGAAATTGGCGATTAAGGTTACTCTTCTCGATCTGGTCCATGTCGGTGACAAAGATCTTGCCCTCGGGACCAGTACCCAGACCCATCATGGCCCAATTCTTCAGAGTTTCACAACCGATGGCACCTGCACCAACGAGGAATTGCTTCACGTTGGACAGCTTCTCCTGGTATTCCTTTCCGAAAACCGCAATCTGGCCATCGTAACGGGATCCAATAGGCTTGCAAGTCTCTTCAGATCGAGTACTCTTAGAGGGCAACGATTCCAGGGAGTCGAAATACATCCACTGGTGCACGGGGTTAAACTTGCCAGAGACAGCCTTCAGGACTTCTTGAGCAGCAATGCCACCGAAGAACGCAGCCAATGGGTTCAAGTCACCACGGGCCTGGTAACTCAGCTCTTTAATAATCTTCTCATCGAGCTCAACCTTCTCCTCCTCTGCCGCCGCAAGCTCAGTGGCGATCTTTAGAACTTCCTGGGCATCAGAGTCATTGTGCGGCCGGGGAAGCTGTCGTTCATGGGCCTCCGCGAACTTATGGAGAGCTTGAATGCCGATGTGAAGTTGCTGCGGCCGATCAAACTTGGCGTAGTCGGAAATCAGGAACTCGGGCTTCTTAAGCTGTTCCTCCAAAGACTGGAAATCGATAAACTTGGGCATTTTAACCTGAGTGTAGAGGCCGCCGCCCTGGTAAGATCCAAGGCCAGACACATCGCCAATGGTGAAAGTGTAGGGCCCCTTAACAGTGACCTTACGCGGAGCGCTGTTATTCAAGCCATCCAAACCCTTGACTTCGGTGAATGTGACGAAGTCGCCGTCCTCTAGCCCATGTCGGGTTTCGTCCAACGCGGAAACCAGACCATCTTCAGAGATGTCCGCAACGATTCCATGAACAGGGTCCTCGCCAGTAGGATCTCCAACAGTGAAGTTCTTTCCAAAGTCATTGAAAATATAACCGAAAAGTCCGAAGGTGTCGGTGATTGTCAGGTAAATTCCATTCTTATGACAGAAATCCGCGATCGCCAATTGCTCTTTGAGAGGTGTCTGAGTCAAAACCACGGCTTGATAACGCTTGAGCTGTTCCAGATCGCCCACGAGATCTCCGCCCTCATGGATAGTAACCGGAACATAAGAGTTGAGTTCGGCGACTCGCGGGGCAGTAACTTCGGCACGCGGTTTGCCGATATCTTGTTGCTGGAGGAAGAATTGGGAGGAGAGATCGGAGATGGCAACGGGTGCGGGGTCATAAAGGGTGAGGGATTTAACTCCGGCAAGGGCAATGTTCTTGGCTGCGAGAAGTTAATTTGGCAAATTACAATGGAGCTTTAGGGGGGAGTAGTCAGTCACCAATTTCAACACCGAGGCCTTTGAGACCAACGACAAGAACGTTGGAGGAGCCCATGCGCTTCATGGCCTCATGACCGAGCACATAGCTAGAGATGATTAGAAACCGAATTCGTATCCATGTCGGTTAGGGAAAGGGTGCTCACAGCTGTCGGCTGTACAAGCTCTCGTCAATTTCCCCCTGTTTGATAAGTTCCACAGTCTCCTGTGGGTTGTCGACCTGCATCTTGCCGTCCTGGGAGAAGGAGGGGTCAGTGACGAAGTGGGATGTTGAAGGGTCGCTCAACATACGGTCATGTTTTTCTTCTGAGGCCGACCTGAGGTGTCTTCTTCAGACGCTCTGCGCTTTCCCGGCTTAGCCGCTTCACGAACAGCAAGATCCGAAGGAATGATGGAAGTCAGAGGCTGAAAGTCTCACTCAACGAGTAAGACCTTCGAGAGTGCTGGAAGAAAAAGGCCCGGCGTACCAACGAGACAGGCAGAAGGTCAGATCCACTACGTATGAAAATACGAGTAGAGAGCGAGAGAGTGGCGGTCGGTCTGTACAAGAGGAAAAAATTGACGATGGAGAGGTTATGAGGTTAAGAGAGAAAGGATGGAGTGGAGGGGATGCGTCCTGCTGCAGCGACGTAATGGGGACAGCTGCGATGACTAATACCGCAAGGAAGTATATAGAACCCTCGATTCCCCTACTGAATCGATTTACACGAACTCAATCTCACAAGCTGTAAAGCAACTCATACTCCGTAAATTGGGGTATGATTGAGAATCTTCTACATGTTCAGTACATGAACTGATGCCTTTGTCTCAGACCTACCAGCTACGAAGCTTCAAGTGGGGTAATTTTGGGCGCAAGTTTGTCAATTTGAACCACAGCCATCCTGCAGGGACTGTGGCAAAGTGGAACAAGGATTTTTTTGAGCCGCCATAGAAGAGGTAAACAGTAGCTGTACAATGGCTATATAGTAGCTCCGTTGCTATTTACTTTGTTCCTACGTCAACATTTGTCATGGAGGTTCTGAGTCCCAATGCAGATCAGAAGTGAACTCTTACGCGTGGCACTCAAGGAACAAATAATCAAGTGAGTTGATTAGTTTACAAAATACGTTAAATTCAAAAATAAGGATAGTGAAATTATATTCAAATTGTAGTTGCGCAGTGATCATATCAAGTCCGTATGATGAGGTTGAGTGGGGCGGGAGAAAGAGCAATGGGTGCCTCAGGCCATACAGATTCCCACTCTTCTCTTTCTCTCTTTATCGCGACGCGACATCCGGTAATTGGACTCAGAAAGCAAGCATGGCTTGTGCATGAGATCCCAGGTGAAAGCTTCTTTCTCAACACTGGTGGCTCGCAAACTCTTTGAAATGACCAATATCCCGTCACATCTCACCCAGGTAGTTCGATGTGTCGTTTCGAGCTGCTAGGACGCGTCCTGCTATACACTCAGTCCCGCAGGTCAGTGAGCTTTTGAATACAAATCTAGGCACCCCCATGCGCCTCTGGAGACAGGGCAAGACTGACAATATATCATCTTCAGCGAACGCCGGTCAGGATGCTCCACGAGATCCTCCTCTCCCTCTCCGGCCAGCCATCGCCCCTCCTCGATTCTCCACAGGTGGAAGATGTTGTCCCGCAAAATGACTTCACCCTTTTCTCTCCCCCGGAGAAAGCACTCCTCAGATCAATTGCCCGCTTGAGTCAGCTTCACGCCAAACTGCGCTCGCACACCTCTCTCATCTCTTCATCGCATCGCTCGGTGATCTGTTCCTCCGTGTCTACCGCGATTGTTACGACACATCTTGGCGAATTCCAAAAAAAGATTCTCGAAGTCGAGAAGGCAATCCTTGCTGAAGATAGTGGATATGTCGGCGGCTACGGAATTGTTCCCTTGTCCACCATCGTTGGAGAATTCACGCCTTGGATACGACGCATGGAGTGGCTCTGGGAGATTGCTTTATTCATCCGACCGGAACCCCCTCATCTGGCGTATCATGGGTGCTCGGGAGCTGCGCTTATCAATCACTTGCGGGATAACCTACAAACCGGATATCTAGACATCAAAGACATGGTCGTTCAGCTCGTGACCGCAGCAGAGACCGCATGGATGAAGCAGCTCTCTATGTGGCTTTTATATGGTAAGCTGCCCATGTATGGCAAGGAGGACTTTTTTATCCAAGAGGATCCCAAAAGAGAGCAAGACGACAATCAATTCCACATACAAATGGACCTGCTTCCAAATTTTGTCTCTGAGCAAACGGCGGGATCCATTCTGTTCATCGGAAAGTCACTGAATCATGTTCGCGCGAGGCGTAAAACCTCAAGTGGGATAGCAGCGGCACCGGTGAAATTATACCAGGAACATATTGGGCAACTTTCTGGACTGACATTTCCGATATCATCCCCCAAGCTTTCTACTTCTGTAGACTGCATTCGGCTCTCGCTGTCTCAATCTACCTTATCAAAATTGCTTCCCTTGCCCAAAATACTTGAGATGCTGACATTGCTCAACGACTTTCTACTTCTGGGACGGGGCGAGTTTGCTGTGGCACTGGTGGCACATGCAGATTCCAGAATCGAAGAAAGCCGACGGCGAGGGGCATTGGCTCGGATCCAGCAACCAGGTGCACTGGATAGCTTTCTTATTAAAGAGGGGGACGTCGGAACTGCCTTGGCCCACTCATGGGCTGAGCTCTTCTCTCTACAAAAAGAAGAGGATCCGGCAGACGAGGGATTGGAGCTGGCTCGTGAGCTCCTTCGGCTGTCGACTAGTGACCGAAAGAATGACAGGCCTATGACCCCGTCGTATAACTCCAACGCCATCCCCGAAATTTCCAAGATCTCATTTGAGAATCTTCTTTTTCCTACACCCACCTACCTAACCGCCCAGGTACGAGCGCCTCTGGACCTCTTCCTCTCAAGCTCCGATATTGCAATCTATTCCAAAATCCACTCCTACCTTCTCGGGATCCGGCGCTCGCAAATACGCCTCGGCGATCTATGGAAACGAACATCTCTTCGAAGAAACCATGGCAGTTCACGAATGCCGCCGCGTAACAATAATGCTTTTTTACAGAATAAGCTCAAACAGAATCGCGAGAGGGCAAACACTCGCACGCAACTTATGCGACCGATTTGGGCTACGGCTAGTGCCGGCCTGTTTGTTCTTTCAGAGATAGGGAGCTTCTTTCAAGGCGAGGTCGTACACGAATCGTGGCTGCATCTCCGTGAATGGATTGAAGGAGAAAGCTCACCTGCCACAACTGCTCTGCACTCTCGGCCTGGGACGGCAGCCTCTTCAAGGACTCAGCCAAGCCCCGGGGCCTTTTCCCAGGATCCGTTGTCAAGCAGACCATCTTCACGACCAGGTACAATGTCCATGGGGCGTCATGATCCGGAAGCACTGACTGTTGCCCATCGACGCCACTTATCAACCATCATTCAGGCCTTGTTTCTGACAGACTTGACCTTCACCAGCGTGCTTCGGACTCTATTGACGAGTGTAGATCGCTTCGTCGCACTCACAGTTCGCCTTGATACCATTCAACGAAACATGGATCTAGAGACGGACGAAGGTGTTGTCGATGCACTGGTAGACTACGCACAGGAAGAACGAGAAGTCTGGCAGGAACTGCGGGAGACACGCGATGACGTGAAGACGGGGATCCAGGATCTTGTCGCGAGTCTGCGAGACATTGACGACCGACGCTCGGGCTCAGGATATACCATGAGTAATGGTACAACAGGACCAAGGAGCCGACCTGATGGGAGCAATAGCTCTGGATTCAGTCACTACCAGCCGCGTCAGCCGGCTGGGGTGGACCGGCTGCTCATGAAGCTGGACTTTGGCAGTCTACGCAGCGCCGGGGGTGCAACAATCACACCGGGCTTAGTTGATTTGGAATAGCGTAGAACAGACGCAGAAACCCTTTCTTTCTTTCTTTTTTTAGGCTTAATTTTTTTTATCAATGACCATTACTCTGAGGATGTCTCGAATTCCATGGAGTGAGCGCCAGGAGCAATCCTCCATATACAACACATCTGCAGTAGGACACGTACTCAAATGCCCCAGTGGGAGACCGGAATTGAGTTCTGTGTATCCGCGGCTGCAAGATAGGGTCAGGTGGCAGCTTGGAGGCGCATGAAACACACCGATACATGCGAGGACAGACTGACATGGCCCAAAGAAGGTATCCGATTTTTTCTCCGGCCGAGGTGTCCAGGGTCTTTGGAACAATGGTGTGTCCTTAAATTTGTCACCGAAATTTTCTTATCTTCCCCACCAGGCCAGGTGACCAGGGACAGTTCCTTCGAGGGTGTTCGAGGCTGAGTTCTATGCATCGACGATCCTGGTCTTCACTGCCGACGAGCCAGCAAATATGTGAGCTCCGAGCTAATCGGCATTCCCGGTGGGTCGCGGAAGCTTGATGCCGGGCCAAAGTACGGTTCCACAGAATTTGGAACAGCAGATTGAATCCCAGTCCCATGAATTGCGCTAAAATGGGTCGGGACTCGGGCCTAACACAGAAACTGGGGAAGCCGGGGTGTCAGACAGAGCCCAGATAGGCCTTTTTCATGCCTTTGACAGCAAACAATATGCAGCACAGTGCACACCAGCCAGATTGTTACCTCCGCCCCCCCAAAAAAAAGATCAATCGCGAGAGAAAGACATGTCGTAACGTTCGCAATCGACACTGTTCCTGTTCCTGTTTCACAGGGTCCAACTACCTCCCTACTACTGCGAGATCCACGGCGGTGTGTGAATTCGGGCTTCCAAGGGTTACCCAATCTGGACATCCCGGAGATCTCACAGCATCCACTCCCCGCGCCAGGCCCGTAATATTTTTAGCGGGGGTGGCTTCGTGCAGACATTCCAGTCAAGTGACCTGTCCCAGGATCCAGGATCTTTTCGGATTTTCGCTCTTGGTGGATCCAGACCCTCCGACGCCGCAGTCTTTGTTGCTGCTACTGCATCCACGGTGCATGCACGGAGAGTACGGAGTCGACAGGCGAGACTATCCCGATCTTCTCGTTGGCTATCGCTGATGATCGGAGGTTCAGGACACGTCCTGGAAGCGCCTAGACTCCACCGCTATCTCCACCCCAGACCTGCTTAAAGCTGGTGAGCAAGGGCTTGCAGATCTGCCATACTTCGGGGACCCGCCCAAGTGGGCCATTCCATCAAAACGTTCGAAGCATCGCCGTTCTCAGGATTGGTGAGAGGTCACGATGTCGATGAAATTACGCCCTAGTCCAGGGGGTTTTCGAACTGCCAAGCGGAGGATTTTCCCCCTTACCCCATAGTGTTCGCCTAATACTCTTCCGGCTGATGTGGCAACCGCCTAACCCGTGGATGCTCTCGGTCGATTTGTCTGGATCTTGAGTCATTGTGAAAGCAGTAGATGAATCCACCGCAGTGTCACGCGGTGCTTCCTTTTTTTTAACTTTTTCTTTTTTTACTTTTTTTTCTATTTCAGAATTTTTTGTACTGTAGTACCCCTTCGAGTTGAGACGGCTTTGCTTTCGGTAGCCTTTGATGGGAAATACCGCCCTAGTCCCCCTTAGACATAAAAACCCATTCCCCCCAGGTTGACAATGGATTCAGCGTTCAGATAGTTTGCATATTCACGGGTTGTCGAATTTTATACCCTCGACTCTCAACTACGACTCGCCTTGATTGTCTATCAAAAGTTATCTCTTGTATCATTTTGAAACTCGACAAGTCCACCTTAATTACAACGCCTAATATGTCTTTCTCTCTCTCCCGAGCTTTCACTCCGGCTCGCGCTCGCTTTGCCGCTACGGCTATCTCCGCCTCGCGTGTGCTTACATCTTCCTCGACCCGGCTCTACTCAAGCACCAAGAGCGCCTATAGCCCGCAAGATATTCACAGCATTTCTCACAATCCCGATCACATTCAGTCCAAGCTGCCATCCAAGAAGCAACTGCGCAATGCTAACCGGTTCCGCGAATTTGACCTTGAGGACCGTGTATTCGCCATAACGGGTGGTGGCCGAGGATTGGGATTGTCGATGGGGGAGGCATTGATTGAGGCTGGTGCCAAAGGTATGCAATTGACTCAATCTCTTGGCGTATTAACGAAATTTGATATTGATACAAATCTTAGTTTACGCATTGGACCGCCTTGAAACTCCGCACCCCGATTTCATTAAAGCCCAGGAGAAAGCTGCCACGTACGGCGGGACTCTGGAGTATATCCGCATTGATGTACGCAATAATACCGAAGTGAACAACACATTCGCTGCAATTGCCGCTCAACACGAGCGCCTTGACGGCCTGATTGCCGCCGCCGGTATCAACCACCTCTCAAGCGCTCTGGAGCACTCCCAACAAGCTCTGGACGATGTCATGACCATAAACTACAACGGTGTCTTCAATTCTGCCACTGCTGCCGCTCGCCAGATGTTCAATTACCAGGTCAAGGGCTCCATCCTGTTAGTTGCTAGCATGAGTGGCGTTATTGCGAACAAGGGCATGACCTCTCCCGTGTACAACTCGTCCAAGGCTGCTGTCATCCAGCTAGCTCGATCATTGGCAATGGAATGGGGCCGCCATGGGATCCGTGTGAACAGCCTGTGCCCAGGTCACATCATTACTCCGATGGTCGAGGAGGTCTTCCAGCAGAATCCCGCTGCTCGCGCCACCTGGGAGGCCGAGAATATGCTTGGTCGCCTGGCAATGCCAGAGGAGTTCCGCGGTGCCGCCCTCTTTTCCCTCTCCGATGCTAGCAGTTTCATGACTGGTAGCACCATGCTCATCGACGGTGGCCACACCGCATGGTGATTTGCCTTGAATGATAACGATTATACCCAACTATAGAACGCAAGTCAACCAAAGCGCCAGTACCACGGACATCAAACTCGGGAGTCGGAAAACGGCCATCGATCAAAAAATGAACAACACAAGAAAGCTCGGCGCTATCCCGGATCTTGGGTTCTGTAAATAGATACATTGCTTGCATCTTGCATCAGCCGGTCGACTCCAGCAACCCTCTCTTTCAGGCCCTAATGTTTTTCCTTCAAGCTCTCTTACGGCGTTCGATAATTCGTGAACTGAGACGAGCGGAGGTTGCTCAAGGTTGTCGAGTCCGATGCGTGAATTTTGAAACTCTCAGTCGGGGCTACACCCGTTTATTCTTCTTTGTTATAGAGCATCTACAAAGCTATAGTGAGAAATCACAAAATTTAATCCTGCATCGAGTCTTTTCGGATTTTATTTGTCAAATTTCCTTGGTTAAAAGAGGAATCCCTATTGGAAAGCTAATCCGAGGCTGACATTCCTTGGAGGACTTCATATTTCAATTTATTCTGACAGGGCCATGTCCAACTTGCTCATATGAGTCAATTACTAAGTAGCCTCTATAGATGTGAGGATATATATACTGCGTGTGAACAAAAACGCCAAATGCCAAACATGCTGCTCTAGATGAATGGTTAAATGATGTACACGAGTCTTTGATCTCCAGACTCTTCAATGTCGTCCCTTCTTCCGCCACCCATAAGCTCTTCTCGTTCCTCGCCAGGATGCATAACTCCATCCTGCTCATCATCTATCGCAGCGCGGTTCTCTCTCTGGTATAGAATCCGCAACACAAATGCCAGAACAGCAACGACAATCATGAAAAACGAGCAGGTTGCCATACCGCTAACATACCAAGGTCCGTCAGACTCGGGGTACAATCGTGTTCCAAGTAATGGACCACATTGCCCGATGATGTTCAAGATGGCGATGCTGGCTCCTTTGCCTTCTTTCTCGACTCGGTTGTCCATTGACCAGGTGATGATTAATGTTATCGCCGAGAAAAAGCCGGCGGTAGCTGGAAATACACAAATGTACCGGATGAAGATGTGCACCTCTGTAGAGAGGTGGTCATGGAAGTACCCTGTTGCTGCGATGGCTAAGTACGCAGCTGAAGAGACTAGGGCATGCGCGATCAGATAAGGGCTTCGCGAGCGTGCACGGTCAGAGGCGTAGGCAGTTAAGAGAACGACAACGAAGGCGACAAGATAAGGCGGTGCAGATCGGGCTTGAGCACGAATGGCATCATAACCCATGCTACTGAAGTTAGAAGGTTTTCTTTGGAGCTCGTATCAGGAGAGCTTACTCTTTGATGATGGTAGGGAGGAACACTGGCATGGAACTGAAAGCGACGTTGCAGCTGAAGAACATAAACTGCGGAAATCCCAATGGATAAGCCTCGGCTTGACGATCATGATAGAAAAAGAAAAAGAAGAAGAAAGGAAGACTCACAGCAGCCATGTAGGCCTTCGGATCAGCAATCGTCTTCTTTATCTCGCCCCAGTTGAAGCGTTTGTCCTCCTGTGAATGCTGGAATTCGGGCTTCTTTTCCTCAAGGCGAAGACGAGCAATGACTCGTTGTCGGCGGGTAAGGAACCGAGCACGACCAGGGGAGTCTGGTATGATTATCCAGGCAAAAACGGCAACGATGACACTGGGGAAGCCCTCAACTAGGAAGAGGGTACGCCAGGGAGAGATTGGACCACTGCTGCTGAATTTGACAATGATCCAAGCTAGGGTGCTCGCGAAGGAGGTTGCAAGGGGAGCTGCCGAGATGAAAAGCCCATTTCTGAACGCAAGTTCATCCCTCCTGTAGAATAATGACAAATAAAACGGAACACCGGGGCCAAAGGCCGCTTCTGCGATTCCTAGGAAAGCACGCAGAACAACCAGCCCCCAGAATGAGGTGGCTAGACATTGAAACGAGGCAAAAAGACCCCATGCAAAAACACAGAGGGAGATGTAAATATGCGGCGGGACAAGACGGTACATAAGGGTCATCCATTCGAAGAGGATGTAAGTAATGTAGAATGCGGTAAGTAGCCATTCATATTGGGAAGATGAGAGATTGAGATCATCCTGTAGACCGGCAATTTTGGCGTTACCGATATCTATCGTCACCAGTTAGTGTCAAGCCCTCAGGATTGGAATTCCAGTTCAAAATCAGGCATACTCGAGCGGTCCAGAAAAGCCAGAAGATAAAGCAGGCCTAAAAACGGCACTAAACGTCGATCAAATAGTGAGATCACCTTTTTCTCTTCCTCGGCTGTATATTTCGGTCCCTCCCCAGCTGGCCCGCTCTTCCCCTCTAAGCCCTCGTCTGAATTATATGCATTCTCCTCATCTCCAGAAACAGGCCCGCCCGTCTCCGCATCGTCTCCAAAGTCGGTCTGCACACGCAACTGTCCGGCGGGTGGTTTCCCCGAGTGTGAAGCCGAGGAATCCTCCCCTTCTTGTTGTCCTTCTGGATTATTGGAGATGGGTCGGTAGCTGGCGTTCGAGGAGGAAGCGGTTTCGTCGTATGGGGTAATCCCCGCGGCGGGAGGAGGAATGTGAGGAGAGCCCATTATGATCCGCTTGTCATAGGGCTGATTTGGAACTTTGCACGACAGTAATATCGAGAGTCATTCAGCAGACTTGCCCCGCGATTATTGTCTTCGTGCCAGCTCCATTCATCGAATTTCTCCTTGTCGAAAAAGATATCATCGGATTCGCAGCTGACTCCGACTCCGCCGCACGCTGTTATGTAATCCATGCACGTGGATACTGGACAAAAGTGGTTTAGCGTGGATCGACAGTCATCGGTGCAGGGCTGAATTATGTATACGAACCGCTTAGTTATACAGTGCTTGGAAGGAAGTTTGACGCCGCTCTTTATTCCCAAAAAGTGTTTCCTATTCTAAGAACTATAATATATCGGGCTTTAATTCAATGAATTGGTATAAAAACCAATCCAGTCCTCGTATATCTTACTAGGTAGCTAACTGATTTCCTACCGGGTTACTTGATCTAAAATAATACTTAGGGGACCTGGAGTGGTGTCAAACTTGTTACCAAGCACTGTAGAGGATATCAAGGAAACCCTGTAGAAAACACCAGATGTGTCTACGTTTTTAGTGATTAAAAATTGTTCGGGGTATCTCAAAGGATGACGGCAGTGGTAAACTTTTGTATTGATGGAGGACTTGATGTAGGAATATGAAAAGACCTGTCTGACATCGCTCAATCTCCGAACTCACTCAGTTGAAAATGGCATACCTCGACCAAACTGTCACATAAAGCAAGCTGCACGTATACGTGTGGTAAAGATTCAGTTTTCAGGGCGATACGAGTCAACGAGACCTCGATCCCCACGCCGTCGCTTGTGGGTATGACGATTGGGGCGGCCGTAGGTGCCATCATTGCGCTGTTCGTAATTACGCTTGCAGCCGGCAAGATGTTCAGCATGCCCACGGCTTGCATTTGAAACTTTCTGGACCTCCCCCAGCAGTGGGTGTTCCTCATACCCCTCAGATATCATCCAGCGAAGCAGGTTCTCGGAGCTGTCCCGCAGGAAGCGAACATTACTAAACTTGTCGGTTTTCTTGGTAGAAACACCAGACTTGTCTGCATCACCAAGGTAATAGTCGGCCTTTGCAACCTGATAGACTTGGACAAGGTTGTCCAGTAAAGCCTCCTTCCGAGGCGAGGGTTGTTTGCCCTGCTTGGAGTCACTTCCTTTTCCAATTTTGAAGCTGGATGTCTCGAAATTTCCGTTGAGTTTGTGCTCATCCTTGGTCGAGTTGTGCTCGTTCTTGATCTCAGCTCCACAGCGGGACTTCTTCGCATTTCTTTCGCCGTGGAAGTCCTTATCATTGTCCTGCTGGAAGACGTAGGGTCTCTTGGCTCCCGCTGAAACTATGAAGACTCATTAGGCCAACCGTTGGGTTATCGGAGATAGGCACGAAGGGAGCAAACTGACCGTTGTGCTTGGTGGCATAGGGTGCAAGGAAGGCATTAATAGTCGCGTCTTCCTCTTCGACGCAGCCGCAAAGATGGAGACCGACATATTCGGCCATAAAGAGCTCAAGCATACCGATATTTTCGAGAGGCACACCATCTTCGTACATCCGAAGTAGTGCCTTGTCGTAGATGGTCACCTCGCCGTCATTCCAGTCGGAGGAATGAGAACAAATCAGTTGAACCTGTCGATTGATCGCATAAAAGAGGGCCGTGGATTTAGTGCGATCCTCCAGTACTCGCGCGAGAACAGCAGACGGTGCCTTGATCTCATCGTATCTGGCTCGCAACTCGGCCGCCTTTCGACTGAGTGAGGACATTTTTAGCGATGGTCGCAGTGCCAGAACACAAAATTGTTAAAGGTGAAAACTGCAGAAGGAGCGGCAAAGGGTTTTACAGAAAGTTGTCTGCCAGTAACTCATTTGTGCAGGGAGCGGGAAGGGGAAGGGGAAAGAGGACGCGGAGAGGTGAGCGGGTAAGGTGTTTGGCAACCGACTCGGAAGAAAGAAAGGTAGTGAAGTGGTCACTGAGATCAGTCGATTCCCAGTTTTAATCCATCTATAAATTGAAACCAAAACAAAAGGACTTAAGAGCCTGCGTGTGCGTATAATCGAATATATATTAATAGAATAATGATTACCATTTCGAGGCCGTTCTGTTGGGGTATCAATGGGCATCGTGACATGAATCCTAATTGTTCTCTTCATAGAGCTTGTTGATCTCATCGACCAATACTTGTGCTTTACCACCCTCGCCATTCTGGGCACAGTTCTTCCATTCACCATCGTCCCTAATGCACCAGACCTTGTCGTCCAATCGAACTGTACAGCTAGTAGAGACGTCGAGCTGCTCGCTTCGTTGAACACTCTCTCTTAGAAGAGCAATTCCACTAAGCGATTCGCCAGGGCGATCCTCCTGTTGACTAGCGCAACGATTCAGAGCATCAAAATCAATACCATGCTCCAAAGCACACTGTTGAACGAAATCGCGTTCCGGTATACGGTCGTAATCATCAATCAAGCAGTTTGCAAAACCCAAAGAGCGAACAATAGGAGTACGAGGATATGTTGCGGGGAGGGAAGATTGGCCAAACATCGCAGGGAAGGGAAGATTCGCAGCACAGAGCATGAGCATGTTGCCGATGCATTCAGTTGGGCCATGCTTGCATTCGATTTCTTCCGACGCGGGGTTCCAGCTAGATATGCAGCAAGTGAGTACTTGAGGGTCCTAAAGGCGGGAGATGCTTCTGGAGGTGCGCTTACCCCCCAATAAATGATAACTGGAAATCCACTTTGTCATAGACCTGCTCCATAGTGGGGAGGATCAAGTTCTGGAGACATTCCTTGGCATCGGGGCATTTGCTCATGATGTGAGCCTCCAGCGGGATCTTGGAAGGCTCGGCCAGGTGCAGGTTATTGGAGTTCAACTGGCCGGAATGCTCTTTGTTGTCCGCCAGCGTTTGCTCTGTTGAGAAAGCGGGATATTTGTCGGTCGATATATTCGGGACAGAATGACCGAGTTTATGACATGGAACAGCATCAAGTCGCTTGGTAACCAGGTAAACAGCGACAAAAAAGAGGGAAGCAATTAGGATGCGACGAAGCAGGCAGTTTCTTGGAGGTCTGTTTTGCCGTTGCTCTGCGGTAGCCCAAATAGGTTGAGAAACGGGTTGAGAAGCCACAAGCCCCTCCCGATTATGGATCGGTAATTTCTCCATATTGCTCGGTGAGTTCCCCGCGAAGACAGGCTTTGCTGGGTCCGCTATGTTGTGAGGAGAGAAGGTGTGGGGAGAAGTCGCGGTCTTCGGGCTGCGGAGCCCCCTTACGTAGCGTGTTACATAAGTCTGGGGCTGGGCCTTGACAGCCACTGACAGGCTCAAGTACAGTGCCTAGTAACAAGTTTGACACCACTCTAGAATCTCTAAAGATTATTATATATCAAGTTATATAGTAGGAGACCAGTTAGGTACCTAGTAATGTACATGAGAATACGAACGGTTTTGATACTATGTCAGATTTGATGTATCATAGTTCTGGGGATCAGCAACAGTTATTGTGAACAAAGAGCGGCGTCAAACTTCTTTCCAGCCACTGTAGTTAAACCGTCATCTAGTATAGACAAACATACATTGATCTCGCCGCAGTAAAAACAGACCCACAGACAATCCCATAATTATCCCTCCTTGAGAAACAATACTGACAGTATCCAAACAGATTTCACGTAAGTCTTGGAGGGGTTCAGTGGGATCATATTGTTGTGCTTACTACATGGGATGTCTAGAGCACCTGCAGGGACAGAATCTTTTTCCAAGTCTAGAGCTATCAGGTTCAGTGAAATTGAGTCTAAAACCCAGAAATTCGGATTAAGAGCAGATGGTAAGCATAGTTGCCGCATCTAACTTCTTGAAGTACCCCCCAGATGCGTTGTCAATTTTACTACTAACTCGTTCGCTCTCATATCTGTAAATTGGCTGAAGTAGGAGCCTAGCTTTTACTATTATTGCATCACGTTTCATGTATCAAAAAGAAGGTTTTTTACCGACATAGGAGGCGAAGAACTTCTCCAGGTGGTTCTACTTCCAAAGCTGTAGATCGGTCCACGGAGCATGCTGATATATATCCATGGATCAAGATTAGCGTTTCAACTGGCACTTGTTAACACGAAGCCATTGGTAATTTCGACTCAGAGATACTGACATTGCGAGCAGAAAGTCTTGGGGGATACGGTCAAAATGTGTTCTCTATCTATAGATAGATCGCCTGTTTTGAACTCTCTATTGTTTTGACCTCTACCGTGGAAACCGCAGATGTGCTCTCGGTTTGCATAAAAATCCACTTCACTCCAAGAATGGTATTAAATTGTATAAAAGTGCAAAAAAGTGACAAGAGTGGGATTCGAACCCACGCCCCTTTCGAGACACGGAAATCTGTAGAAGATCTCTGAGATTCAGGTAAACCTGAACCGTGCGCCTTAGACCGCTCGGCCATCTTGCCTTGGTACATGACGTCACGTCAATTGTTGACAATATAGGCAAGCGCACTTAAAGCCGTCAAGCATAACCACCGAAATATGAGTGCCTATCTCAACAGGCAATACAAGCCTTCCTACAAGATTCTCAAACCCAAGGGAGAAATTTACTTCAAGACGATGCATTAGCTTCTGCTCAGAACTGGTAACATGTTCTCTATACTATAACTACCATGTGGACAGAAGTTAAGGCTTACCACACCAAGGATATCAAGACAGTCAAATTACCTGGTGGAGTGTCAATATGCCAGGGCTGTATTGACCAACAAACGCTAGGCTTCATTATACCGACTTGAATATCGATGGGATGTGATAGAACTATCCAGTCTAGCTATTTTATAAGATACAAAGTAAGTACCAAATATATGTAAATCGAGGTGTCAAGACGCCTTTTGAGACCAACTCCTGCCATCTGCTAGGATCACGATCTAAAATGAGGCAAATGGCTTAGGGTGGTCAAAGATGTACGTAAAGAAAGGAGTGTACGATCACTCTCAGATGCCTATCTCTGGGCACGTGTAGCGCTCTGTCGATAATTTTCAACATGCTTGAGAAAAAGAAAGCCTACAAAGTTACTTTCATAAGATACTAGTACTAGTACTCCTAGGAGTGATTCATGACACGGAGAAAGTTGTCCCAAAAAAGTATCAAAACACGAGCATCCAGAACCCAAATGACGTGACCTATCCTACTATGCTTCATTCGATCCAGGTGGAGTTTTCTACCGTAGAATTCATACTCGGCACGCTCGCGTAAGCCGCGGATGCGGTTAAGGAAGTTTCCATCGCAAATGCCACCACTAAACATGTCACGCAATTCAAGATGCGCGTAAAGCACCATGTGTCAGCTGTAAGGCAACCACAGCCACCTGATCAGCTTCATGTTCCTACGGTGCACTGGTCTCTAGCCCATCTATTAGGATGTAGTGGTCAGGGAAGGAAGGTTAGTGCTGCCGATCCGTTCGTGGATGCTCGAAATTACCTGTATTGTCCATTCCTGATAGGCGAAGATGTATGGGATTCGATCACATTTCTTGTCTCAGCCTGAGACAAGCGAAGGATACTGATGACGAGGCACTTGCTACAGTGCCCAGCCAGCAGTTTGACACAACCCTGGAACTTCTAGACATCTTTGACGGTTTAAGTAACCCAGTAGAAAACTATTAACAAGGCTACCGCATCTAGTAGGATACTTGGGACACTGGATGGTTTTGAAAGTCATCTTAGATCCGATTTATCAACGTTATTAAAGGACTAAACAGTCACTAGAGAGTGATGACAAACTACTTTTCCAAACACTGTCCAGAGTCCAGACAAGTTCAGTTCGCTTTCTTCTGGGATGCGAAGTTTATACGTGGATCCATATTTGGTGAACTCAGCTCCCGTCTCCCCTGGCTAGGAAAGGAAATGTTAGTGGACACACTCCGTACTGATTCACAGATCATCTTATCGTGCCCAGGCCCTTTGAGCCGAACGAGCCTATTATTACCCAACCCGAGACACTAAACCCCCCCGTAAGACTCAGCTGAGCGCCCCCTCTCTCACTCCCCACCGCGACAAAGACAAGGGCGTCGAATTAAGTACATGATCCGTATGCCTGAACTCCGATTTCGGAGGCCCTACCTAGCTGTCGGTGCCCAAGCTTTTTAAAGTTCTCAAATTTCCCAAGAGACAGGACCCGGATTTCAAATGCAAAATTCCCGAAGGCGTTTCCCGGTTAGCGCCGTCGGTGTAGTACGGCATGCACCATGAGGCTCTCTTTTTTTGGTGCTCTTTGTGCAGCCCTGATGACGGGATGATGGGATGACGGGGGAACAGGTGATAGACTCCGGGTCTGTGCCCCCTCCCATTTCGAAACGAGGTTCAACCAGTCGCGTGGGAGCTGACAGTTTTCTTGGTGGCTGGCCAGCAAACGATCGAGACCCATTAGTCCTAGTTGGCCATGTTGAACTGGCTCAGGGTGGGTTTGTATCCGCCAATGTTAGTGAGTGATGCACACGGTCATTCCCGAGTTGGGCCACAGCCACGGCAGTTCGTAGGGGAAAGAAGAAGAAGATACGGAGAACGGAGTCGACAGGGAAAAAGAAAAGAAAAAGAAAAAAAGAAAATAATAATAATAATAATAATATCGCAAAGAGGATCTCAGCGAATGACGCGATGAGCAAGATAAACTTGGCACGTTTTTGTTGCCCCACACTTTTACTCTTTTGCCGCATGGGCATGGGGCTTTTTGGCTCGCAACCGTGCGTTAATTTTTATTATTATTACTATTATGATTATGATTATGCTCGACGGGCTAAGCGGATGCCTGGACACGAGAAAGAAGAGAGGTCGTAGCCGAGTTCTCTAACCGAGGAGACACTTCTCCACGAGATCAACTCATTCGGATGGCCTGGTAGGGTTACATAGTTCCCGTCAGGATAAGATGGCGGGGAGGAGGGGGATATGTACGGCGCATGGGAAAGCAGAGTGGAACTATCTCCGACCGCGATCGTCGAACTAGCTTCGCAGGTTGGATTGATGTCGTGGTAATTTTCCCAATACGAATAGCCGCCTTAAGTTATGATGAGTGACGAGTGACGAGTGGGGACGGGGAAAGGGAAGGGAAGCCAAGGGAATTTCAGAGGGACAAAAAAAGAAAGAGACGAGTATGAACAACATGAGCGTAATTAGGGTGATGAGGGTGACAGGGTGGTATTGCCTCGTGTCCCCTCCCGATGGTCGCATCTCCGCCAGCTCGTGCTTAAATTTCGGCGGTGACCTTCAGCCGACTTGTTCTGGCTGCGGGGGAGAGAGAGTATCCTGATCCTGTACTACTACCACTACCACCGCCATCAATCTGCATCTCCAACTTAAACCGGGTGAATCCGCGAATCCGTCCATTGATATTACCGATTGCCCCCAGGGACCACAGGGGCAAAACGGGGCTCCACTCGCTTCCCAACCCCATTTCAGCCCATTCAAACTTGCCAGTGAACTTGAACCACATATACCTCCCGTTAAATCAGTAACCCAGCAGAGTGATCTGTTCTGAAGGAACGGGGGATCGGACAGGCAGGTAGACTGGACTGGTACAACTACGAATCGTAGTATTCAAGTCACCACTGTCCTCCAAGTCTCAGTCTCCAGTGAGGGTTCAAGTTGATATACTAGTAGTCGTGAGTCTACAGTGACACTGAACTACCGTGACTTGTACCCACTAGGTACATATATATACCCAGAGCTCATCGGATCCCTGGCCGATCCCGGATCGCATCATATCGAATCGCAACCCCTTGATAGAACAAGGAATCCACCGTACCTAGGGTATGTACGAGAAGGAAAAAAATTCCCTATGACAGCTGAAGATCGTTCCCATGATCGTCCCCTGTATTTTTGGTCCCTTTCTCTCCTTTCCCCCCTCCCCGCACCGCACCGTACCGCAGACCGCGTCACCATTTGGCAGTTTGCATTTTGCATTTTGCAAACTTGTTCACCCGGCCGACCCGTGAAATTGCAACCTCACTAATTCTCTAATCACCACAGATATTTTTAGCCTCCCTTTTCCCTTGTCACTCTCTTCAAAGAGAGCACTCGAGAGCAAGAAAGAAAACGCAGGGGTGTGCGGGACTTCCTAGATATTCGCTAGCAAAGTCTATCGCCGCTAATTGCTTATTTTCTTCACTTCTCTCTTTTTTTGGCCCATTCATTTTTGTTTTAAAAAACCCTTTTTACTTTTCTATTGTTTTCAATTCTTATCACTTCGGACAAAAAACAAGAAAAAGCCCAAATTTAGGTGGTTGAAATTCCACCTACTTTCCCACCAATGGCGTCGGTCAATTCAATATCGTCCGAGAAGGACGAGGATCATGACATCCTGCACGAAGATGTTATCGAGGACGAGGAGCCAGAAGAGCCCAGTTCCGAGCTGGATCCATCCCAGAGGGAATATCTTGAGCATAATCAACGACTAAATGAATTTCTTGCCCCCTTGTGCTTGGACGAGGCCGTCCTCTACAGGCTGGCGCGTCGCTTCTCCGGTACATACCGCCACTTGGCTTTGACCTCAGACCAGCAATTCTTGCCGACTCCGGTCACTCAACTGCCAACCGGTCAGGAAACCGGTCGCTATCTGGCCATCGATGTGGGTGGCAGCAACCTCCGGGTCGCCTTTATTGAGTTACTAGGTGAAGTGGAATCCGACAGTGATGGCCGCCCCGCAGATGCCTCAGAGAGATCGCGGAATACTATTCGCAAGGCTCAGCGGCAGCGAGTTAAGCGAACCCTGGAGCGAGCTTGGCCTATCCAAGAACATTTGAAGATGGACAAGGCCGATGATTTATTTTCTTGGATCGGTGATTGTATTGCAGAGGTGGTGGCGGAGAGTCTAACATCTGACGATACCAAGAAGGATATCCCGGCGGAACTTGACATGGGAATCACCTTCAGTTTCCCCATCATGTTAGTATCTACCATACCTTCTTTCTTTCTTTCTTTCTTTCTTTCTTTCTTTTTTCACATCTAGACTCGGAGTTCTGTACTCGTCGCATGATATCTTGGTCCTTGAATACGGGTTGGGCGATGCTAATTGACTCTTAGGCAAGAATCTCTAGCCGAGGCCACCTTGATGCCCATGGGTAAGGGATTCGCCATTACATCTAACTTAAACCTGGGGAAAATCCTACTGAATGGATACGAAAAACACACGAGGAGGCCCGACGATGAGGACGAGCCATCCTCCAAACGTCGCAAACTCTTCGCTCTGCCTAAATTGAAAATCCAGGCCATCACAAACGACACCGTTGCGACGTTGGCTTCGCTAGCATATGCTGTCAAATCCCTGCCCAACAGCAGAGTGGCCATGGGTATCATCGTGGGCACTGGATGTAACGCAACCATTCCGATGAAACTCAGTGAGCTACACGAATCCAAAGCTAAGAACGTCAACGCCATGAACGCAGAGGCCGTCGAAACAATCGTCAATACGGAATGGACAATTTCAGGCGCAGCGCCACCACTCCGAGAGCTGAACATCACGACCAAATGGGATGTCGAGTTGGACCGGGCCTGTGCGCGCCCAGGGTTCCAGCCATTCGAGTATATGACTGGTGGACGATACATTGGCGAACTGATCCGATTGATCCTGTTCGACTATCTAACCGAAATTGCGGGTCTCTCAAAACGAATTCTTCCCGCAAACCTCATTCAAGAATATGCCCTAACTACGACCTATATCTCCGACCACGTCGCGCGTGCCCGATCAGACACCCACCTGGCAACTGAACTCAACAACTCCCTCCCCCCTCCTGAGAGTAGTGACTGGCGCTGGGATGCCCGCACTGCAGGCGCCTTCCGCCGAATCGCCCGAGCTGTACAACAAAGATCGGCTGGTCTGATCGCTGCCGCGGTGATCGGATTACTTGCCTGCTGCCGAGAGATCGAGCTGAAGGAAGATAGCAACAGCAATACGCCTGAGAACGCGGCGTCACCGCAAAGTAACGGCGACAATACAGTCTCCGAAAGCCCAGCAGACCCAGTATCTGGTGTTCAACCGAACTTTGTTAACAATGGATTTCATGGTCACGTTGTCCCGGTTCTACAGCCAGTTCCTGTCGATTGGCAGTCCGGCCCGGAAGAGCTCGTGGTGGCATATACGGGCGGCATTATCCAGCATTACCCGCAGTTCAAAGAGATGTGCCAACAGCAAATTGATCGCTTGATCATGCGAACTGGTCCGCAGCGGGGCGGGAAGTCGGTTTTCTTGCGAGAGGCCTCCGACGGAGGAGTCATTGGAGCGGGCGTCTTGGCTGGCATGGTTTCTAACAAATGAGAGAACCATATGTCCCTTTTTTTTTAACGAACTCAAAGCACCTGGGGTTTGTTTTTATTTTCATCGATTTTTTTTGTGGAGTCTAGTGGTGGGAAAAGAATTAGGATGGCTCAATGACCACTTTGTTTTGCTTTTATCTGGCAGCATCGTATAGAAATGGGATTTTTCTTTTTACTGAGATTTCCATGGTAGCATTTACTTGTTTTACTATTTTTTTGAAAGCACTAGCGCTCAATTGATGAGAAATACAGGCTTCGAGCACTTGATGAAATCTTTTTATATTGTTGTTTCTCTCGAAGATGCGCTAATGTATACAAGCGGAAAAAGTGTCTGATAGTCGAGTACTACTGAGAAACCGAAAGTCCAACCATGGAATTCGACGCGTACTCTTGATTCAATAGATCTAACTACTCCGGGGCCTTCATGTCCCATCGTGATGATTTCACAACCTGCCGGGGTTGATACCTCGTTTATGTCAATAGTTCTAGAGCACAGTCTGGCTAACTGTGACTGGCAGTTTCAAGCTGATCGTCAGACCCAAGGGAACTACCAGATCATTCTGGTATGCTTTAGAAATTGCGACTTTCGATAAGCCGCGCAATCAATCACTGCAGTGTCTGAAACCTTTACCCGCCTTGCAGAAGAACGCGCCATCTCCACCATGGGATCGGAGAAGCATGTGTCAACCGACCTAAGCGCCGGTTTGATTGCGCGGCTCAAATAAAGGAAGCGTAATGAGGAATGCTAACGATTAAGATAAGGGGAATATCCCTGCAATGACGCACATTTCCCGCTTGGCACGGGTTCCTGGATCCCCGGACTCGTGGGGCGACCGTGTTTAGACTTAGCTAAGAGGGTGAAAAATTCGCATCCCCGACAAACTGATGCAGGGCTTCGGCGAGTCAGGTCACGTCACGGAAGACTTTGCTCCTGGGGCAGCCGAAGGTGCATATCATAACTGATATTAGCACAAGAGCCAGAACCAATCGAACGGCAGTTTTGCTCTTTCAATATGTTCCTCTGGCACAATACAACAATGTGTGAGCAACCTGATCCTTGCAGATTTGGCCAGCGAATTTCATTGTCGATCACAGCAAAGACCTCATTCCCTCTCTTCGCGATTTTTCTAGTCGCACTGCTGGTTGTCGTCGACTTGAGGGCGACTTGAGTGTCTTGCGCCGGGCTTGCGACGGAACTGCTGGTGAAGAGGCTGGCGCATAACTGTTGACCTTTGGCATAGAGAGATGATGATGACAAGGTACAGATGTTTGGAAGTTATATCCAGTAGTGCCTGTAGCACCAACAGTACCAATAGGACTCTCGAGGTGGGAAGAGGAAAGTCAAGGCGGAAGGGACGTCCAGATTGTTGATCAAATCAATCGAAACATGTTGTTTCGCACACCACGCTTCATAGCGCTGGGTTTACCATCTTCGTATTCTATCCCGGCCGCACCTCCTTCTCCAGACATTTTCTCAAGTCGCTCGCGAAGCTCGGCATCGGCTTGGGCGACAGATTTGACCTTTTTGGCGTTCGGAGGTTCATTGGTGGCCTTTAAGAGGGAGTCGTGTGACTTGGGTTTCGGTGTTTCTTTGGATTGGTTCAAGGAAGAGTCTGGATGAAGCATATAATGAGCCCGCAAAGTTCAATAAGCAATGCGATTGCCTCTCATGAGTTACAACCAACCTTTTGATGTTATGATGGGAGAGGCGGAAGAAATGGTTCGAATAATTGCCTGGCCATTGGGAGACAAAGCGTTTTTCTTTGGGACCAAATTTAGAAATTGTCTGGTGATCATAATGAATGATCTCAGGGATAAATGGGAAGGGGAACTCAAAGGATAATGAATGAAGCTATCGAGACTGACGTAAAGCCTCGATCGCCAATAGAGTTGGAATGCGGTCTGGACCGTTGGTTAGGCACGTGACCCTAGATCGACCGTCCCCGCCATCGCTCGGAGCCAGGCAACTGACCGTTCGACACCATCTCCATCTCCATCAAGTCTCTCGTTATCTGCTCGAGATGTCTGCCACGTCCTACTACGAGCTATATCGTGGGAGCAGGTAGGGAGAAGTACAGAATTTGCAAGCGGAGGGAATATGGAACTGACCTAGACCTGATTAGCCTCGGCCTTGCTTTGACCGACACTCTCGATGACTTGATCAACGATGGTCGCATCGAACCGCAGCTGGCGATGAAGATCTTGTCGACATTTGACCGAGTGGTCACAGAGGTTCTGGCCGATCGTGTTCGGGCTAGACTTACGTTCAAGGTATATACTTTTCGGGACCCCCCTCCCTGGCTAAGGAGCACACCGATTTAGGGATATCTGAAAGCTGACTCTTCATTCTTTCTCTTCCTCTCAGGGTCACCTCGATACCTACCGATTCTGCGATGAAGTTTGGACCTTCCTGATCAAGGATGTTACCTTTAAGCTGGACAACCAGACTTCGGTTACCGCGGACAAAGTGAAGATCGTCAGCTGTAACAGCAAGCGACCGGGCGAGGCATAGACGAACATTTGTGGCGATGAATGACCGGCGTTTTCTTCTCTCCTGGGTGGTTCAAAGGCGTTTTGCTGGCCCATTCTTTCATACCGGGTCTTGCGATTTGACGGCGTTGATGAGCTCACTGTTATTTCTGCCTGCCAGGCTTTTTCGCATAGACAAAATTGTCAATATTACACCAGATACCCAATAAGATTGAGGTTGCTTTATATAGGACTGGGCTTGATCTTGAACTTCGCTTTGTATCCTACTACCGTAGACTGACTCACTGGGGTCCCGGGCAGGCACCAGCGGCAGGTGACCTCATCTCTTATCGCGTAGATCTAGTTTCCCGCGACCTCATGGAACATCTCCTCAACACCCACTGCAAGTTTCTCAAAATACCCTGCTCTTCTCCAAAAACTTGCCCGAATACCCCAAATTAAATTTTCTGAATGGCCCGCGATGTCCAGAAAATTACCATGGACTCCAGCTGAAGACACGGTCAACTTGGATTGCGACTCACCATCGCGAAAGCGCGTCAAGCGAGAACCAGTTTCAAACAGCCACCCCATAAGCCCAGACGGCCTACCTTTGACCGAACCGAAGCGAGAACCCTTTGAATATTGTAAGCTACCGGCCAGATCTGATCTGGATGTGAAACTAATCTCTCGTTGGTATACTAGCACAACACTCCACACCAGCCAGGTCATCCACGGATGACATTGAGCGCCCAACAGATGGCCGAACGGTTATGCCAAAAGAACTGCAACTGCAAAAGAGCGCAGAAGCAGTCAAAGCCCGCCAGAAAGCTGCATTTCAGCAATTGAATCCCGAAGATGAGAGGAGGTATGAAAGCGACAATGAAGTCAATGATAATGATGAATTCGCCGGAACACATTTCCACCATTTTATGATAACAAAAAAGAGTGTATGGTCTCTGTCCGGCGTTTTCGGCATAAAAATCAAATCGTCCACCAGAGCTGCAGCCGGATTCGGGCCACCAGCTCCGGTTGTCATAGATCGAAGCAGGATCGCAACTCCTTGGCCTTCTTCACTGCCAGAAACAAAGAGAATACACGAGTCTAGTGGTGCGGTGACTGAATCTTCGGATGAAGATGATCTCGATGGACCAGTTCACCCAGTTCCTTCATCTACAAGGGTAACGGAGAGTCAGAGGGCCAGGGCAAAAGTGGAAATGTCCAAGCTACAAACAGAACACACCAAAACTACTACACATAATGATTCTACAAATTCTATGGTTGATAAAGGGAAACGGCCATCGGGCCAGCAGAGCCAAAAGGCGGCCATGGGGTTCAAGTCAAAGATGCAGTCGTTGATTGACGACCTTGATGAGCTGCCAGAGCCATCAAAGTCAAATCCGTCTCTATCTGACAAGAAAAAGAGCTATCCTTCCACGAGAAATTCTCTCGAGCAAGGTACTGCCGAAAACAATTTGGAGTCCAAAAAATCCCGCTCACATAACGTTCCGACATTTTTGATGTGAATATCATATCTAATCTCCAATATCTCATTATTTTATTTTCCTCGCTTGGTCTGGCTGGACTGGTAGAATCCACGATGGTTCATCCAACAGACAATCGGAAGTCGTGTGTATATCTCAAGGCACGTCGACTTGGACAGGTTTGAACCACCGGGATGGCTTTATGCGGTCTCGGAAGCGGGCTGTGATAGCTTGATGCTCATCCTTCGAACGTGGTTCTGGAACCTCTCCCTGGGTGATAGCGGGCAAACAACTGTCTCGATCGTCGTCTCGGTCTTCTCCATCGTCGCTCCGTAGCTGTGCTGGGACGTCAATGTGCTGTGGCTCTTTTGTCAGAATTGGTCGCTCGGCTGGAGTCTGGCTGGGCGAGAGAACTGACTCGGCATCCGAGAAGCAGGCAGGCAGCTCTTCCTTTCGGAAGTTGGTAGGGGGTCCCTGTGTCATAAATTTTTGTCAGCCAACGATTTTGCAAAATATACAGCTTGGATGAGGCGATAAAGCTCACAATTTCAAGCACTCGCGGTTTCTCACGCGTGAAGGGTGCTTTTATGCACCTGAAGATTTGTCGAAAACATTCCATGTTGAATAAATAGAGCTATTTGCTCGATCAAGGATCGAAGAGCTTCTCGAGTTTATGAAGCGCGCGATCAATGTGCTCCAGATGTGGCTTGGGACAAGAGTCCTATGTCGAAACCTGGGTGCTTGGTATAATCAAAAACAATAAAAGGGCGAAAGGCAACGCATTTGGCTGGTTAAATAATCAATGCTTAACAACGAGTGACAATAAACGAAAGACTGGTGGCGAGATGAGGCCGAAACAAGGAACAATAAAGAAAGGACGCCAAAAGCTGCAGTCGCTTTATGCCATTGATGCGCTGTGGAAGAAGAAAGATGAAGCGCAGCAGCACCCGGGCCTCATATACAACGCGGCCGTGTCGGGCCAAGTTCCAGGCGGTACATGCAGTATGCACATCCATACTATCCACGGCTTGTCAAGGACGAACTGATCCACCGCCCCGCCCATGCAGGTTGAACTGGGCGACAGTCGGCCACTCCTGTGGCATGAGCCAGGACCACTGAGTGACAGGTTCGGGAGGATTCACCCGTAAATCCCTTTCATGGGTCTGTGACACATTCCAGTCAGGCCGAGCCTTCGCTGTCCCTGGCGGCAGCTGCGGGCTAGCATTTTCCCTGAGATAGGATTGGCCGCCTCGATGAACAAAGAACCATTCTCCCGGGACAGGGTATCTGAGTTCAGTTCTCTATGCAGACAATATCTGTGAATGCGCAGTTTGACCTTTGTGACGAGCCACATGTCATTCAAGATTAGACGTTGTCGCGAAATCTATATGCCCACGGAATTTCATTACCTACAGGCGGCAAGGCCAAGATGACCTGCAGCCTGCAGGGAATAGCTATGCGTCAGAAACCCGTGCATAATAGGCACTCGAGGATTGAAGTGGAGAGATACTGTGGGGGGTGGGTGCTTCCGAAACAGGCAAAAGGGGTCGCAAAGGATGTACCTCGTGTGCCAATGGTCTTCGGGCTTCATTCTTGGGCCTCGACCATGTTGTGGTTAAGGTTTGGCACTTTTAGCGCAGGATATTTTGATCGCATCGAGGATCAGACATGCGCCGTTTGTTGGATCGCTTACGTGCATGAGGAGGCAACATCCGAATGCCGGCACTTTCAGAAATGTCGTCCTTGACGACACCAATTGGAAGCGAAGGATGCAATTATTACGACCCTCTATGTAACTCTCTGTCTAACTTTTCATAACCCGTTTACCAGCTTCGTACTCTATCCAGGCTCGCGGGTTCAAGATCCCTGGCGCGTATTGATGATCTCGCTGAATGTATAGTCGATCGAGCATCTCCCTGGCCTAGCGTTGATTCACCAAAAAATTCATCACTGACAGGGATGATCGCTCCCCGGTACTATTAATACGATCTGTGTAAGATATGTGCTGTATAGTCGCCACTTTGTCCCGACGGCAATGTCATCCTTGTTTACAGTATAGCCACTCCACGGATCCAATCTTTTACCTATTTGACCAAATTGATTCAAGACATTTTGGAACAACACTTGGGTTGCTGGCCGTAATCGCTGATTGGGATTCTCGTAGGTGTGATGTAAAATATTGACTATAGCCACTTACTCCTTATCCTTATGGCTGTCTTTGTCTTTCGGACTATCGGCAGCCCACAAACCTTGTTCCTGGCTACTGTTGCCACGAAAATCAATGACAGCAACGATGAAAGCGATAGTCCTTGCGGAATAGTAAAGGACCAGAAACTTTTCGTATTTTTAATTTTTCGTCTTTTTTTTTTTTTCTCGCGCCTCCCTTGCGTCGGAGCAATGCCGACTCAACGAACACCTCACAAAGGCAATTTCGGTCAGCTGCCGGGCTAAGATATCGACGTAGCCCGACATTCCATACTTTGACAGTGCAGTCAAGCGATAAGAAGAAGCAAGAGAAATTCCGAAAACGGTTTATGTTGAGTACGAGTTGGTATCAATTCAAAGTCCTTGTATTGCTTCAACAAGAACCGACAAATCCCCTTGTCTGTCCCCTTCCCCAGCCTTAACCTAACCCAGAACGGAAGACAGGGATTAGAACTGTCGTCATCTCAAGTACAAGCCTCACGGATCAACCGTAATTAGATGACAAAAATAGTCCATAGTCTTGCAATTTTACTTCTCTGCTAGTCTTCGCTTAACTGAGTTCAGTGGTGAGCTGGCAACCAACTCTATCGCATCAATTCTCCTGGGTAACGCGTTCTCGGTAGAAGAGGCAACTCGTACCGCCGTCAACCCTGCAATTCATAAAAATGGGAAATCTCGATTAGAAATCGGAGTGACTGGTATGTTGTGGAGAATCATGCAAGGCCTTTTAGCTATGCTGGTGCGATTTGTCCCGAGCAACTGGATCCCTGTCCTGCATTCCTCCCTCCATTCATAGAAAGTTCCACACTTCGCTCTAGGGATTGCCAAATTTAACTATTCCTTGGTCTCCTTTGGTCTTATTCTTGGGGCTTAAAATGAGTTACTAGCAGTTAACTCACCAACCGTCTGTGGTGATAGTATGAATTGTTCCTTCTATGATCCGCCCTTATCTACACACTATGGACCGAATTTCAACGACCATTGAAACAATAGAACGTCCTATATAAGCTGCTCTCGTCATGATATTCTCATCGTATTCCCAGGTTGTTCGTCAATGAGCATGTTGTGTCTCTAAAACTGCGACTCCCCATCTCTCATGGCCATCGTGTTCATCTTGACTTCCAAACCAAGCAATGTCAAACAAAGCCCAAGTAATTGCTTCGATTCTAAAATCCTCAGAAGAATTCGACTAATGTAGCTGTTCCTCTAGTCTTTCTTCCTTATTAGGGTGATGCCTCCCTTGGCTCTTGAGATTCCCGAAATGATGCTAGTGGCCCTCTACAACCAGCCTATAAGCTGGTTCTAGCTGTCTACACATTGCAATCCCGTACGAGACGCGCCCCAGCCCAGGCATACAAATAATTGTGCTGGTACCAATTGACACTACAATTTCGTGATTAGTCTCGTTCCATTTGGTCCTTTGATGTCACTCACAAAGTATTGCGTCCCGCAATTCGGGGTAGAGTAGCCCATGACCCGCCCTGGATGATGTTGTGCTTCCCATCAAAGAAATCCGCTACAGCTGTATTAGTGGCAAGTCCAAGAATTTAGAAAAAAGGTTGCTCACATGTGTAGCCAGGATAAATCTCCATTGCATGGAAGCCTTCGTGTGGCGCCAGTGGCGTACTTGTCCATTCCCAGACACCCCCAAGCTCACCTTGGCCAGCGAGTTGATCTCCATTTGGTGTGACTGGGACAGGATGCCAGTTCCTAAAGCCCACATTGCATCCACTCAAATTGCGAAATACAGGGAACTCCTCGGAGATGGATTTCTTGATACCGTTGACTCCATTGCTATAGCTCTGGGTTAGTGTATTGTGTTTCTCAACTAGGCGACTGAGTATGCTGACCTGTGACCGTTGGTGCTCTGTTGAGAAGACTTCTCTCGGAGCTTCTCAGAATGCATGTAAATGCTCCTGGTTTCCTCGAATGTGGGAATTCGACATCCCATCCATTTGGCGTAATTTGCGAGCTCATCGTAAGAGGCAATCAAGGGCCAATCTTGAGCAAGCATAAGAGGAACTGGTCCAAATACAGTTCTCACAGCAATATCCTCAATTTGGATCTGGGTTGCAGCGGAGCTTCCGCCCGAGTTAGATGTGGTGATGCCTTGGGAAACCGGATATTCCTTTCCTGAACCAGAGTGTGTCCAAGAAGCTGGTAGCGTCTGAACACGCAGGGCTTGCAAATATTGGGCATATTCACCATTGGTTACAGGTCTAGCTTGTGATTCAAAGGAATGCACTGAGATGGTTCTCTGTGGCTTTTCGTTGTCCCACCCAAAAGAGTCTTTGGGCAAGATAGTATCATCAGAATCCTCGAGCCCAATACTCAATGTTTGTTTGGGAATACGGAACCATTGATTCGGCTTTGCGTTCTTTTTTGCGTCTCGGGCAATCTGTGCAAAATCAGGGCGAGGCACCCCCACTGGTGGTAAAGTTCTGTCACTTTGGAGCAACATGTAGAGGAAAGTCTCTAGGTGCATCGCTTCGTGTTCAAACCCAATCCAGAGAGCTTCAGCTACGCTGCGATTCAAGTCTGTTCCTTGCCGGAGAAGAGAACGTGCCCGGTTCCTCACCCGCTCCTGGTAATCCAATATGTCGTCTAAAGGTGGCCATTCATCAGGGATCTCACTATGGGTATGGCATTGCTCTGGGTCTTCAACATCCGGGTCGACCCCACGCTCAAATATTTGCTGATAATACTTGGGATTTGTAGGCTTGCTGCGCAAAGCACGTGTAAGATGAATGTCTATATTATAATCATGTTAGTAAAATAGGAGCACGCTTATGGCTGTCTCAACAAACCCACCAAAAAATGTTGGGATATGTCCAAGATAGAAAATCAGTGCGTTCCGAAGCTTGATGGGTTGAGTAAGGAGATCTTCTCGTGGGATCATGGTTTTCGTCGCGATATCCCATGCTGTCCACAATGACTGGAAGTCCTTAATACTGGGAACTGGATGCGATGCGTATTGCATTGGCCGTGCCGGCTGATCCAGGGTAGCAGGCGAGAAAAGGTGAACATCTGGGAGTTTTTTCAGTCCATGAGTTTCATCAATTCGTCTTACAGAGGTCAACGGGGCTTACGGTAGTTGTCGTCGAGATTTCCAAACTCGACTTGAGAAATCAATCCTGCTTTTCGACATAGCTCGTCACGCTCCTCGCGATCATACTTGTAAGCCTCTTCAAACAAAAGTTTCGTGCCCTTCCGGATTGTGGTACCGTTGATAGTCACATCAACTGTTGGAGAATAGAATGCCTGATGCCGGCCTTCATGTTCATCGTATCCTGTCAATATTTCCCACTCATCAGGCTTGAAAGCTTCGTAGCCCATAACTGCATTTGCATGTAACAACCCGTTCTCGTAGAACTTCCGAGTAATTCCTTCCGAGTCATTATAGGCCTTGTATACCCGATGAGAGATCTTGCAAGCGTCAAGTGCTATCAATAGGAAGTCCGACGGCTTCAGAACCTTTGACCAGTTACCGAGAAAGTCTGCCGCGGCAGCGCGAGGGAAATTTCCTAGGGAAGACCCCATTGACATAACAACAGTTGGCCTCGTCGAATTTTCAGGCATTTGAAGCCAGATGAGAGCATCGTCATAGGTACCATGAAGGCCATGAAGGCCAACGTAGGTAAAGCTTTCTGGTGTGATCTCCGAGAAGGTCCGCTGTAGCTCCACCAAGGACAGATCCAACGCGTAGTAATCGACCCGTTTCTCTACCCGCTCACACTCCCGAAGAATTATTTCGATCTTCCGCAGATTTCTAAGACAGTGCGTTAGAAATGTGCGAAGCGCAAGGATCCTATCGGAAGTAGTTTTCTGGGCCACGGATCCGGAGTACAAGGACTACAAACCCACTACCAAGCTCCACCAACTGAGCATTCTCCGGAATCCGTTCCACAATCCGCTTTGCATGTGCTGTTAGGATCTCAATCTCGGTGTTGGTAAGGTAGTATTCGTCCAAGTAGGTGATCTTCTCGAACAGTTTGAGACCCTTGGTATCGTAAAGGAGAAGAGTAGGGAACGAGGGGGGTTCGCCATTTGGCGGGTTCAAGCTCTTGTTCAAGTCATCTGTGAGCGAGAACTCCATATTATCTTGGTGAATGTCGACAATATCGACGCAGTCCATATTAGAGAGTGCTGATGGAGACATCGTGCTGTGATGGTGCGGGGAAACCGACTGGGAAGCTTCAACAGTAAGAGAGAGGAGTTATGACGGAAGGGAAAGGACCAGGAATTGGAGAGAAATGGAAAAGACATGCGACGACAGGGGGGGATGTGGAATGGTTTTAGGTTGGCCAGGGTACCTTGGACCCAGTTTATAGAAGCTCAAACTCTATGACGAAAGATCAAGCAGGAAAAGAAGCAAGAGCGGCCCAACTCGGGGGCATATGGGAAGAAAAGCGACTCAAGGAGAAACAAATACAGAATACACTTTCTGCATCAAGCTAGCTAGGCAGATAGCTTCAGCAACGAAAGCCCGATTTGGTCCGTGAGACAGGTTTTGGCTCATAGTACATGTTTGCACCAGGAACCCCGCAAGTCTAGATCGCGGATCAGCCAATGGATCGCGCATATCCACATTATCAGATTCGGTGTTGAGTCATCCGCAGGCTGCCGGCTGACGTCGAGCGATTCCACTTTCTGTTTGCATTGCTCCCGATGCGCCAGTCGCGGAGTGTCATGGCGTGTCACAGCGATGGAAGATGTGGGGGGGGATCCCGGCGAGCTGAGGTCATAGCGGGATTTGCATGTTTTGCAGCGGTTGCATTGCATGTATGCAACAGTGTTTGCAATCGAATAACAGTTTCAGTAGCAGTGGGGTCTTATTGTTTTTAGTAATAAGTCTGTCCAGTCACAGCTAAACACTTGGAGCTTTCTACAGTACTGTAGTAGGTAGAGGCACAGGTTATTGTTCCTTGTTCCTTGTTCAGCCGAGGATAGCGCAGGCTCAGTGCCAAGATCCGGGGCAGCCAATCATATACAGTATGTATCTGCAGTATGTACATGTCTGTTGTGTCTATTGGAAGCCTTCAGATCTTCGATATGTTTCGGAATACCATGGCCAAAAGCAAGTGAAAATAACTCTTACACGGAGGATAGAACACACCTCCTAAAGGCTTCCAGTTGGATTGGGGCTGTTAAAGACCTCTGCGAATGTGTCTAGAGCTGTAATCATTAACAGGATGATCAGATAGAACCTCGAAGAGTGAAGCAAAGCGAAGGAGCTACTACAGGATTATTGGATTCACAATTATTATCCACAACTATGAGGCTATTTTTCATCTTTGTTCAGCGATTGTTTTGTCAAACCCAGCGATGGTAAGCTAACGAATGGCCTGGGCATGTCCATCTCCGGAAATGTGATGGACGAGAGCATCCCTATTAGAGACAAGCGGGAAAGAGGACTTGCACAATGCGTATGATGGAATCAATCTTGCTAGTTCAGTTGGTAAAAACCTAGCGAGCGCTGCAGAATGGCGGGCACTTCATCGTGATCAAGGTGCGCTTCTAGTTTAGCGAGCAATGTATCAATCGCTGCCTTCGTGTTGGCCCCCTCGAGAAAGAAATCTCTGAATGTGCTTATGTATCGTGCAAGCGCATTTGAAATTGGATTAGCGTCCTGCAAGCTCTGCAGGCAGCGTGCCAGGTTTTCCTCCTTCGAGAGCATCATCCACTGGCGCTGAAGTAGCGTTGCCGGCAACATCATTTCCATCTTCATGGATATAGATCTTTTTCTTGTCAGGCTTGGAGAAGTAGGAGTCAATCCTCGGACCTGTTTGGGTGGGATCGATTGGCTTCTTTGCCTTCTGGGGGGCTTTCTTCTCCCTGTTACGCTGGCTCGGAGTCTTGCGAGTCGGAGCCATTATTTGCAGCAATATATAGCTAATGCCGTTCTGGAAATGAATTGAAGCTTTTGGGGAAGAAACAATTGTATTTCGTGAGCAGCAGAAGCGTGATGGTAAGAGATTCTCTTGGGTGCGAAAGTCCCCTTCTACGGAGGAAAGTGGCTCTTCGTTTCAGGACCGCGGGGTTAAACGCATTCTGCCTTGTCTGTACTTCGAAGCAAATTTATTTTTGAAGTTCATAACGAGGTCGAAGCTGAAGCTCCCTGAGAAAGTCGGTTGTATATGCCGTTGGTAGTGGTGGTGGCTATCCAGTTGGTAGATAAACCGACCTCCCCTTGCCCTTCTTGGTCGTTTTGCGTTTCTTTGGTGTAGGTTCGGCGTCCGATGTTTCGGCGGCAGTGGCATACCAACCCTTGGGAAGTATCTTTTGGTATGATCGGATTTTCGTCCTCCTTGTGGTTGTTTAAAGGTAAAAAGGAATTTGAGGATATCGAAGTAGGCAATTTCAGGAATGTGAACATCAATAGTTCGGCGAGGGTTCCATTGTCGTATTTCAAAGTTTTGAATGGGTGTTTACTTTCTTTATCGTTGTACCAGTCAAACCCAGCATGAAGGGCTCGGGCGAGTGGAAGGGGCAGGTAATTGTCGACGCGGGTCCGAAGAGAAGTCTCCGAGTTGAAAATGGGCTAGCAGACACATTCCTGGCTTGGATATGCTCAGGCTCAATCATGTAGTTCGTGAGAACTTGGTTAAAGGCTTGTTGAATCTCGGCGAGGTTAAAGCTGGCCTATTGACCGCTGTGTCGAATACTTTTTGTAGTTGTATTTAGGATTCATTGTGTTGCAAGTCCCTTGGCCCTGGTTTATAAAATGGAGAGTTGGGGGAGCACACTGCAAGTAGGTCATCAAGGTGACCTAGACAATTATGGTGCAAAATGGTTGAAAGAGAATCACAAACCGATGATGATGATGATGATGATGATGATGATGATGAAAAAGAAGTTGGGAAGAGCAAGGTGGGAGGAAAAGATTAAGTAGACAGCAAGTGCCTACCCTAGGGTAATGGAGAAAGCACCTTCCATTTAGGGAACAGGATAATATGGCTTGACATTGGTGACGCTAAGAAAAGGTCCAACAGTCTTTTAATATACCGCAAACGAAAGGTTTTGCGATAATGAACATTAAATGCAAAGGATATCAACTCTATGAAAAGATTATTACTACAACCACCAATCGAGTACCAATCGGTTACTCTAGAAATGAGGGGCGTTGAGGAACAGACCCATCAGGCAGCCACCAAGGGTACCGGCAATGGGAATGGTCATGATCCAAGCGAGCAACAAGAGACCGACACGCTGGAAGTTGACAGCCTTGAGGGTGCCGTTGCAGAGACCGACACCAACAGTCGCACCGGTGATACACATCGAGGTAGAGACGGGAAGGGAGTATTGTGAGAAAACGAGGACAGTGATGGCAGCGCCCATTTCCATAGAGGAACCACGGCTGGGGGAGTGGTAGGTGATCTTGTTACCCATGACTGTTCATAATTGTAAGCGATTGTAAAAAAAAAAAAAATTAAGAAGTGAATTCCAGCTTAGCTTACCCTTCATGATGTTGTAACCGTAGGTGCAAAGACCAAGAGAAATGCAGATAGCAAGAACAGCCAGTTGCCAGACGGGGACGGTAGCCTTAGCAGCAGCAGTCTCACCGGTCGACCATGCGGCGTAGATGGCAGCCCAAGGACCGACCGAGTTACCGATATCGTTGGCACCGTGAGCGAAGGAGGCAGTGCAAGCAGTGATAACTTGAACGAAAGAGTAGGTGTGCTCGACTTCATTGGGGTACTTCTCGGCAGCGGCATAGACACGCTTCATACGCTCACCTTCGGGAGTACCAGCAATACCGGACTGGGCAGTGTGGATGTCGTAGTGAACACCGTACAGAAGGCCACAGACGATCATGGGAGGAATGCGCTTGATGAGAGTCAACATGTTGCGGACCTCGTAGATCTCTCCGGCACCCATAGGGTTGTCCCGAAGGAAGCGCATCGCCCAGCCAAGAGGGCCACGGCTCTGCAAGAGCTTTTGACGATGGCGGGCCTCGGACTGAGCCATGATTTCCTTGTAGCTAAGTTGGGCTGACTCGGCAGCGACGAGCTGCTTCTCCTTATCGGTGGCGCGAGGGTTCTTGTCATTTTCGTCGATGGAGCCGGCGTGGGTGGAAGTCTCGTCCTCGTCACTGTCCTGGACAACAGCATAGTTGGGAACCTTGGCGGACTCTCCGTTGGTAGGGACAGGTCGGTTGAGCAGCAGAGGACCCATGATGAACATCCACCATTTAACCGAGTGATCCTTGTTGAGAATGCGAGCCTTCAGGAAAGGAACAAAGAAGATAATGGATAGAAGGCAGACACCAAATCCGGTGCCCAGGGTCACCGCAATGATGTACCAAGCAGGCTTCTTGCTCAGGCCCAGGTTAGGTGAACCCTTGTAGACAATGGACAGGGTACAGATTGTGGCGGCGATCAGGAACCAGAAGGGAGAGCTGTAAACAGCCCAGGGAACAGGGTTCTTGCGCATATGGACGATGACCTTGATGAGAGTGAAGATGATGGCTCCAAAGCAGCCTGAGATGACGGGGGCCATTCCCAGACCAGCAAAAATAGCACCCAGACCCTTGCCCTTGTTCCATCCCCACTGGACCTCTGAGGCACCGACAGTAGCAACACCAACACCAGCGACGGCCGAAATGAGAGAGTAGGTCGAGGAGACGTGAGCTGAGTGCTTGGTGCACCACATCACCCAGGAGGAGGCGGCTGCCAGGGCAATAGTAAAGGCCATCATCTGGACACCAGCATTATCCCGGAAGGCAGAGCCAGGAATGATACCGTTCTTGATGGTCTCGGCCGTGCGAGAACCGACTGTAACTGCACCCAGGAACTCGAAGATGGTACCCAGGACCATGGCCTGTCTGTAGGAGACGGAGCGGGAGGAAACACTGGTTGCCCAGGAGTTTGCCACATCGTCTATAATAAGGGAGTGGTTAGTATGAAAAGAGAACTCAATTCCTGATGACAGGAATGAGAATGGCTCTGAATTGTTTCTTACTGGCTCCGTTGTTGTAGGCATCGAGGAAGGCAAACAGAGTGCCAATGGCGAAGACGTAGTCGTACTGGTGGAGATACATCTTATCTTGACTGGAAGGCTCTCAAGGGCCAAATTCGATGGATTTGATTGATCAACAGTAGACAGTACGATTTCAGGAACAGGGGGCGCAGAGAGAAGGGTTTATGTACAGAAGGTATCGCAGGGTGTTCTATTTCTCACAGCGAGAAGCGCCCCATGGCGCGCCGCATGTTGCCACGGACGCACCGATCAGAGCTTCCATAACACTGTCGACTGGCAACACGTGCGGCCGTGACTCGCGATATGAGCGTCGCAGGCATCGTTCGCAGACATCTTGGCATGTTTCTAGTGTCGAAGTCAGAAGCTCGGTGGCGCGCAAATGGGGGTCGGTACCGGGGCGCAATCACGCAATGGAAGGTTAGCCAAGGCGAAAAGGTAGAAGGCAATTTTGGGTTTCAGGGAAGCTGCTTCGTTCGAAGCAAAATTGGCGACCTTGGCAGACCTTGGCGAAGCTGGGCGCAGGCGTTGACTTTATATGACAACCGGGGAATATCAAAGTGGATGCGGGTTGGCATGGTTGGATCTGGCAGAAAGTGGAGCCACTAGAGAGATTTGAGGTTGTGATTGGTTCGGTGCTCGGCTTGGCAGGACCGGGGCCGCAGGGACCACAGCTTCCTATAAGATGGAGCAGACGACACACGTGCTGTGGAGACTGGCCCGGAGTGAAGTAGACAACATCTGAGCTCTCGTGTTCTAGAAGGAGGTCTAACATCAGCAATTGATAAATGCAACCGAAACACGAGGCTGCACTGAGAACGAGTTAATGATTACCATGGTCGTATGGTATTGGTTATGAGATCTCGACTTGGTAGAGAGATCTCTCGTGTATTCGTTATTGTCCTAGGTATGCAGTAAATATCCGAAAGTCCCCATTCCTCCTTTCACAGTCGAACAGTCGGAGAATATAGATTGACTCAATGCAAGCACATTCCATACTCCGTACTCTCTCCACTTTCCTCTTTCCACATGTCCCACTGGCATGCGAGCCATTACCATAACTCTTGAACATTGACCCCCTGAACCCACTGGGTAATGCCCATCGCCCCCACACTCATTAATACTGCCATCAGCACGTTGACCCCGTTGTTGTCCAACCAGTCGTGCCCGGCCTCAATTCGACGGCTCTCATGACCTTCCTCGTGCGCCCGGCCAGTCTCACTGCTCCCCACAGAGGTACCGGTCGCTCGGCTTCCCCGAAGCGTTGCCGCGTTTGCCACTGATTCGGTCTTGCGCAGGGGGCTGCTGCTGGTCGCTTCTGCCGACGGGTTAAGAACGATACCCATAGGCTTGGTGGATCCCGGGTGAATCAAAACCTGCGTGGATGTCAGAAGGTTTGCACGTGGCACACGCGACTCAGGAAGCTGGACGGGAAAAAAGGCAAAAACGGAAGCAAAGGCAAAAGGAAAAGCAGAAACCTACTTTGCGCCCCCCACTACCTTCAACGACTTTACCACTTCGTTTGTCGACCACACTAGCTTGCAAGAGACCTCCCAGCAGGCTGTCTAACACACTTCCCAACAGACCCCAGAGGCTCAGAGCTACTGTCCAAATCACCCGATCTCGGACTCCAAATTCGGGGCAGAAAGGCAAGAAAATGGCAGACGTCAAGGCAGCCGTGAATGCACCAAGCAGTCCGGCCGCAAGCCCTGTGGCAGTTACGCCGCCATTTGTTCCAGGGGGTACTTCACGGAGTGTAAGTGAGGTGATCAAGCGTGGCTTTGATTTGGAAAGAATGCCCAGCTCCGAGGAGAAAGTATCAGCCGAGACCGCGGCGTAGTTGCTATTCAAGTTCGCAGGAGATGTCAGAGATCCAGCCAGAAACCATCAAGGTGAGTGTATTAACATACGCAACGATCCCGACCATCAAGATATCCGCCGCACTATGGCCGAATGAGAAGCATGATTCGGCGGGGGTCCTGGACAGCACCACTGCGTGCGCGATACTGAGAACCGTTCCGACTATCGAGTTCGCCAGAACTTGGACATGAGTTCGAGGTCCCTCTCCCCCTTCTGTGCCGGTCGCTGAGAGTGTCAGACGTGCCTTGACGTCGTGTTTGACCTGTTCCGATGCGAGAGAGTCAGTTAACATTCCTTCACATAGAGGCCCACCGGTCGAAGCACGCCAAAGAGGAACCTCCAAAATGATGTTGATCTATGTCGAGAATACCTTTGTAGCCTTCGTCCCCCCATAATAAAAGACCGCGAGCAGCAAAAAAGGTGTCCACCACGGATGTAACGCGTGTGCAGTCGCTGACACGCCAGCGACCACCAGGCCGAGAGGGGTGAGCGACTTGCGTGCCCAGGCACGGTACACCAGAGCCGCGACCGCGAGAAGCCCGATTAAGGTTTTCATGGTGGTGGTTTGGATGAGGAGTTGACGGTGGAAAGACAACTCCAAGTGAGTCGCACGAGGAGAAGCTTGGGTGGGGCAAGTGCCGCGGCCGCCACCGCCGATTGTTCTTCTCCAATTTGGGGTTCTTCATGGCAACAGTAGAGAAAATATAAGAAGCCGCCGTAATTACAGAAAAAGAAAGTTATTTCAAATATATTCCAGTATATTTCGAAATGCAAAACATCATTCCGCCTATTCCGGCAGAGGTTCTCCTCCTCATAGCCCAACTCTTAGGCCCGTGGGACTTGATCCATCTGGCTTGGGCCATCCCAGGCATAGAGCGCCACTATAAACCGAAGTATTGGCTTCCGATCAAAGATGAAGCAGGCAATACAATGTTCCATATAGCAGCCACTAATGGATGGATCGATATCATCGAAGCGCTGCTATGCAGGAATTTTGATCCTGCGGTACGAAACAATCAGGGATACACCGCACTGCACTGTGCGTGCCAAAGTGGCCAATATAGTGTCGCGCGTGTACTGCTCGATGCTGGCATCGATCCTAATATTCCCGCACGAGGTGGAGTCAGAGCGATCCATTCGGCTGTCAAGGGCAGACATGAACGGCTGGTCCGACTGTTACTCGAAAATAAAGCCGATATATCGATGCTGACTGAGGGTGATTATTCGATCCTTCATTGGACAGCTTCAACTCATGACACAGATATCGCTACTCTGCTTCTTAGTCAAAAGGCTGACCTTAGAAGAGAAGATATCTTTGGGCTAACTCCACTGCATTGGGCGGCAGCGGAAGGGAACATGCAACTTGTTATGATATTCTTGAAAGCCGGTTCGGATACCTTGTTCACCGATCACGATGGGAAGACTCCGGCAGATACCGCGGAGCAACATGGGTGGAAATCAGTATCAAAGCAAATAAGAAGCTTTCAACAACCTGACAGAACCTCTCTGTCTCTTCAGGATGTCCTAAGCTTCATGAGGAGAAAGCTAGGGTGGACATAGTCCACAATAGTACTAATTGTTTTGAATTTGTTCTCGTTATGAATTGGTGTTTGAACTAAGAAATAATTTGATAGAATGGGATGATGTTTATGTATTATTATAATCTCTCAGAATATTCTCTTACAAGTGGAATGCGCTGTTATTCTCATTCGGTTCACAGAAGCGCCATAGTCCAGCCTTGACAGCAGCATCCCGCACAGAGCTCAGTTCCTCATCTTGCACAGCACGATTGATTTCCGCGTATCGGGTTTCCTCCGTGGTCGTTTCCCCTGTTTCTCCCATGCGTACGCGTCTAGTGACTCGTCTCTTCTTTCCAACATGTGCATCGGGGTGATACTGCTCCATGATATGCACGTAGAGGTCTTTGGATACGTTCTCTGCGAGCCAGCGCATAATTTCTCGCCCTTCGTCCTCCTTACCGGGCATCACCAAGTGACGTAGCAAAACACCTTTCTTGGCAATGCCATCCGATGTGAAAGACAAATCACCGACCTGCCGATGCATCTCCTTGATGCTCTCCATTGCGGTCGAGGTGTAGTCTTCTGCCTTGAGAAGCCGCTTCGATGTACTGCTCTTCCATACCTTAAAGTCTGGTAAATATATGTCCACCAGGCCATCCAAGAGCTTCAATGAGTCGAGCGAGTCGAATGATGAGGTATTATAGACAATCGGGATTCGCAGTCCCATCTCCCGCGCTGTCAGGATAGATAAAGCGACTTGTGGAACGACATGCTCCGGTGTGACTAGATTGATGTTGTGAACATTGCCGATCTGCTGGAGCTTAATGTACCATTCGGCAAGTTCTTCGGGTGTAAGATCAAATCCGTTACGCTGGTGAGAAATGTCCTGGAAAACTTTTTATTAGTCTCGATTCCATACCATACCACGACGGAGACCTGGAATAGCGTACGTGGTTCTGACAGAATACACAGCGAAGGTTACACCCTGAAAAGAAAACCGATCCACTGCCGTGAAAGCCCTGGATGCAAGGCTCTTCTCCACGATGTGGTGCAATGACGTTAACCTTTGCTGTCTCCGCCCCGATCAAACACATGCCGGTGGTCTCATATCGATTCACCCCGCATCGTCGCGGACATAGATTGCATTCTCGCAAGTGAGCGTAAGCATGAGATCGCTTCTTGGCCGCATCGACGGATGTCAACAGATGGTATTTGGGGAGATAGTCGTCCAAAAGGAAAGCTGAGGGTATTCCCAGGGACCGCCGAGGAACTTGCGACGGGCCCCGAAAGAGGGATTGTGGGGTTTTGGAGAGGATCTGTCGGGGCGATCTGGCAAAAAGAGTCATGGTGTAGTTCATGGGTACATTTTTCATGTGTTTAAGCTATGAGAATCGGAAAACACACAGAAGCAAGGAAGTCAAGAAGAACTTGAAAACGGTTGGCGGTATCCAATGCGGAGAAATGCCTCGAATCTCCATGTTAAAGTAGGTGGGGCTTTCCGCTTTTATGAGGGTAAGTCAGTGAAGTTTTACCATACTAGTAGTGTAGTACACTGTAGTACACTATCTTTAGTATTTACAGTCCATGCGTCCAGTTTAAAAAAGAAGAAAAAGCAAGAATTAGTCATGCCTCCTGCGCCTTGCGTATGTATGTTCAGGGTTTAAAGTAAAAGCAACAGATAGTATACAGAAAGAAGGAAGGATGCTAAGATCCCCCAAATTGAACCCCTTCAAAGAGTTCTTTTGCTTGTGTCTTTTCTCCTCGAGCAAAATGAGAGCAATGAAAGAGTCGAGAAGAGAGCCGGGATATCAAAGTCAACAGGCTCTTCAAAATTGGGCTTTCTATCAAGATCATAGTGCAAGTCCACTGCCATCTCCACTCCAGCGATAGAGAGCGAGCACCTCCCGCCTGCGTTGTTGTTGTTCGCCAAAGTCCTCGGGGATACGACCACGGACCTGAGCGAGGGCCGAGCGCATTACCTTTCGAAATGTCCTCTGAGTGATAAAGTATTAGTCTGGAAATGCGGAAAATGATGAACCAATCGAAGGATAAACCTACCTGATACTCCGTGTTCAGAGTCACAACGCAAGCCTCGTGCGCCCGTACAATAGTTTCGCAAGCCTTGACAACACTGGGACTGGCATCTCCCTGTAATTTATCCGCTGTTAAAAGTAGCAAGAAACTACCTTGTAGTAGATAAATGCCAAAAAAGAAAGGCATGAAGCTCAAGTCTGGATCATAATCCAGGATTTCAGAAGCTGCTTCGGCAGCACTAACCGCATGGCCCATCGCAGATATGAATGAATCAGATGAAATCCAAAGGTCGTTATCATCGAGTAGATTGATGGGATCCCATTTGCCAGCCAATAGAATGTGTAGCACGTGCATGATATGTGTACCATATGCGACAACCATCTTGGTGTGTACGATGGACTGGCTAGCATGCGATCCGACTGTGCTACTTGATCGGCCAGAAGGACTGACATGGTTCAGGTGGGATCCATCCATGTTCGTATCATTATCGGTAGCTCCAAGAGTCAATGGGTTAGTATAACGAGTTTCGAAATCCTTCAGGCTCTGCGCATAGACATCCAGTTGTCGAGTAATCTCCATCGCCTGAACTTCCCATTCGCCGCTATTGCGGAAATGAAGGCCGAAGCGCGGGTGATTTCGAGCATGTTGCAAGTCCACGATCTCTCCAAGAATAGACATGAGAGGTAAGAAGTAGCCGAATGTACTGTGGCTGGTACACTCGAATGCTGGGCCGGCACGCCGATAGCTGGCAGTTGAAAAGTCACCCGCCTGCCAAAGGTCATCGTTCATCGGCTGGAGCAAACCCTCGCATTCCTTATCCAACAGTGTTAGAGGGCGATTATAGCAAAGCGCAAGATGCCTATCCATGACGTATAGTAGCCACCAGATGCGCCGACGCTCTTCACGTTCCTCTTCAGTCAAATTTACGGCCGAGTTAGCCGGTCCATTGCCCATGGCGTTGAGAAGAGACGATGACTGCTTTTTGATTCCATTCATATCAAGTTCCGATTCACGCTCCAACTCGCCATCTTGTTTAGAAGCAGATTTTGGTGGCAGCTCTCGACCTAGCTTGAGTTCTCGAGCTAGGGACCATGCGGCAGTCCACCAGCGCATACTGGCTGCTTTATACTCACTCGCTGACACAACTGTAGCCAGGTGGACATAAGTAGCAACGTCATCCACAGCACCGGTTGCACTACTTTGTGCACCCAACTGATCCATCGAGACACCGAACCCTCCAAGAGCCACTCCGTTGATGACCATATTTGCTGCATAATTAGGCGATGCTTCTCCAGTGGCAGGGCCGTGGATGAGAGGCCGCAGTAAGCCAACCGTCAATTCCAGTAATTTTTGACAGACCCGCCCTCGTGCAGAAGGAGGCGATGTCAAGAACGCTGCCTCGCTTGTCTGGGCTCCTACCCAGAGCATGCTGGCGAGAAGGCCAGGGCTACACGTCCTGGGTTTTGTTGGGTGAAGAAAAGACTGCTTGCGAAAGACGAAACCAACGACATAAGGAGATAGAGGTGAGAGATGGGAGGAGAATGAACTGGCAAAATAGACATCCAAAAGATCACACGCAAGTGACTGAGGGATGATCGACGCGATATGGGGAAGAACAGGTTGCAAAACGGGGTATCTTAAAGAACTGGAAAATGGAGCCATGCTAAAGGATGGAAAATTTGCAGGGGACGGCGAAGGTAGAGGAAGCCAGCTAGGCGATTGGGCTGGCGGGGAAAATCCCAAAAAAGACGCAGATGGATTGTCTGTCGGCCCCCCAAGTCGGAATTGATGCATCGGGGCATTGTTTGTGTCTTGGGAATTGAGCAAATTATATGCTCCGTCATTATAACCCGACCCGAATCCTTGGGAATTGATTAGGGCAGATGGTGACCGAGAAGCACCATTTTGATGCATCATTTGTAGAGAGCGAAGGTCAGGGACAACTGGTGGTCGGCTCGGCTCGGATACATTGCCATAATTCATGGAAATAGCGTCCATATTCGATGCTGTCGATTGCTGCGAATGTGGAGTTTGTTGCGTTCTCAATAGCTCAGGGGCGCCCCGGGTCCGCATCTGCGCTGGTGTGGTATCTGGCATAGCCCGGGGGGCATCGAAGGCTGCATTGTAGGATCCGTTGGCCTCCCGGGATTGGCCGTTGGGCGAACTGCCTTGTGCAGAAACGTTGTCCTTGATATGTTTCTCGCCGTTAGAAGTGATTGCTGCTGCCGCAAGATCCTTCTTGGAGGCCTTTCCCCGCTTCTTGCGTTCTCTGGCGTACTCGCAACTGAGACCAAACTCTAGAATGTTGTTAGCGTAGCGACCATGATTTATAACGGCAGAGAAAGACTACCGAGGCAGTGCGCACAGGGTTGTTGCCCGTCGCATTTGGTGCGCAGCTGATTGCACTGGTCACAAGCTCGGCTTATTCTTCGACGAACTGCAGTAGCGGATGATGGCTTGCGAATGGTCGATCGAGCTTCAGCTAGTGTATCGCGAGGCTGCGATGACCCTCTTCCGCCTATTTGTGAATCGTTTTGGTCGTTCTGGTCGCTGTAAGATTGTAGCGCCTCGGGTTCAGCCGAAGGATTGGATGGCGCGCCGGCTTGTCGCGCCAGCTGTAGTTGCTCAAAGGCATACTGCGACCCCTCTGCAAGAGTGTCGAGACCGGGCGTTCGAGAATGGGACATTCGAGTGGTTTGCGACCGGGACGAAAAAGGGGAGTAGGAACCGGCGACAGATCGGAGGGGGCCGGTCGACATGCTTCTCCGTCGTTAAATCAGGCTTCTAGCAGCATAGAGCCGAGCCGAGTCGAGTCGAGTCTATGCGATGTATGCTCCCTGGCAACTATGTCACGAAGACCGAGGGGAAAGCGTCAGGACATGGAGCTGGACCAGGACGGGGACCGAGAGCTTGAGGGGTTGACAAAATCTACCCCGGATGGCGGTGGAGGCAATGAGTCGATCTTGGGGTTTCGGACCCGAGCGCGGGGCCACAAGAACGAGAACGTCGATGTACGGTCTAGTTATATGGGGGACATTTGAATCTAGGGAATCAACACCCTGGTAAAGCGAGAGATCTGGAGAGCAGCAAGTTCCTTTAGGTGGGGGAAAGCAGAAATCAGAAAATCCGGAGAAGCGGGGAATGGCTGAAGGGGCACGTGGTGACGGGAGGGAATCTACAGAGTGTACTTAGTATAGTGTATAACTATAGAGTATATCTAGTTTCTATTCTTCCATCTCTGCATGTTCATGATAGAATTAGACTAGGGTAGCCGAGGGTCCTCCCAGGGGCTGCATTAACAGTTGCATTGCGGAGTGCATCCCTTTGCATATTCGACTGTAGCGCTTATTGCAGGCATTTTACCGAACCCGGCAGAGTCTAAATGATCTACAGGGGACAGTCGCAGTCTATCTGGGAAAAGGTACCTCTGTTGATTCTAAATGGAATGGCAAGGATGATTGGAAACATACTTCAAGTGATATCTGGTTCGAGTGTCATTAGAGCCAGCGCACTTTGTTCCCATCGAAGGTGATACGGTATACATCGACCGAGAACATCACGACACGGTCCCAGAACGAGAGATGTTCCTGCATCCTAATCATTGTATGCTATGCAAAGAGCGGCAAAGATCACCAAATGTCCTGAGTCTAGCCCACACCCGGCTTTTTATCCATTTTGCCTAAATCCGGCTATGTTTCTTGAAACGGCGGTGGGGTTCACACGGTGTGCCTGAGGATAATAGGAAACTGATATCATGTCTACTGATTTGGTGAAAAGCTATTTCGAAGCACTCGCCTTTTCCACGGTGCATAATACACGAATAACTGGTTATAGCCGCAATGCCTCAGTTGCCACCAGTAATGTAGATATTTAAGCCTTAGCATATACAAGTCCCTTAGACAACCAACAGCCAACTTTGATATCCACAACAGTACCACTCTCATTGCGATGGAACGACAGAGTCCAATCACCGGGCCCTGGTGCATCTAGCCCACGTTGGCAGGTCAACGCCCAGACATCGTCACCAAGATACTTCATCGGACTTGCCGGTCCACGACCCAGGTACCCATCAAATGATCCATACAGCAACCCTGCTTCTCCCACGCAATGAAAAATAGAATCAGCTTCAGCGCAGTGGTAATCGCCCTGGATAGTTGTATCTTGGAAGATACTTTCGCGGAGGACGATCCGTCGGGCTTGAAGCTTGCGGTTATCCGCGATATGATGAATACTGAGAATTTCCCCTTTGACACTTGCAATCATGGAGTTGGATTGAGCTTCATTGGGACTGGTCAATTTAATGACTTCAGTACCGGGGTGGAAAGCGTAGCTGATACAGATCTCTCCTGTCTGTGTCCCCTTGCTTACAGTGATTACCAATTCTGACTCCTGGTCGAGAAATGTGCCGATCCAGTCAGAGCCCGGAGCAATATTCATACCGCTGGGCTTCTTCAGATCCAGCACTCCTCGGATCACATCATTGACAGCAGCAGATGCATCGGCCTCATGATTGAACATGGCCACAACAGAAAGACGCTGACTTGGTATATGGCGTCGGTGAAGCCGATATCCGCGCAAAGCGCCGCCGTGGCCTATAGTATCCAGGCTTTCGACCTTAGAGTGACCTAGTCCATAGTGATATCTGGCCGGGTTGCCATCACTGAAGGTCTGCGGCTCAGTCGCGGTACGATACCAGCTTTGTGGGTCCTGATGAATTCGATCCAAGTATTTCTCATAGGCGACCATGTCTGTGAGCGAAGCTACCAAGCCTGCATCACCAGCCCATTCTATCCGATTGATCGCTGCTCGATATCCTGTTTGCTCGTTTCCTTCGTATCCCACACACGGCCCAGGTTGCTGTGCAGTATCAGGGCAGAGGGATGCAGTGGTCATTCCAGCCGGAACCAAAACTCGCTCAGCAAGTAACTTCTCGAGCGACTCGCCAGTAACTTGTTCAATCACTCGACCAACAATATAGAAGTTTACATTACAGTACGAGAATTCTGTCCCAGGCGGGAAATGGAAAGATCTTGTCCGTTCCATCGCTGCGGGGCCATCTCTTTCAATCACAAATTGGTCCTCAGGATTGGCACCCCAGAGGGTGGTCATTGCCCAGTAGTCGCGTATGCCAGACTGCATATCACATAGATGTTGAAGGGTCAAGCCGGTGCCTTGGGTTAATTCCGGGCGAAGCAATTGGTGTAGCTTCTCGGTGAACTGAGTCTGAATGTTTCCCTTGGCGGCCACTTCTGGCGGTGGGTTGCGCTCAAGATCAATGAGTAGAGCACACAAAAACTGCTTCGTGATAGAGCAAATAGGCATCTGAGTCTCCGGTGTCAAGGGGATTCGTCGATCAATATCGGCATATCCCCAGGTTCGTTGGCTAATGAGGTTGCCATCTTTGACAACAGCGAAAGCTCCAGCGGGCCCTCGGTAGCGGCGAGCAACGGTGCTAAGCACGTTATCAACAGACTGTTTTGTTGACATTTTTATTTTTAGAAGGACAGAAACAGGAGATTGATTATTGAAAAGAGGGGGAAATGCGTGTCTCAGTAGGCCCGGGGAGATGCGGGGAACTTTGAGGGAAGATTGTAACTTGGTAGTAGTACTAGGTCGGGCTGACCCGCGCTGTAAGCCTGTAACTACCATTAGGATTACTGTATTAATAGTTAGTAGTTACTACACCGCACAGTCGCAATGCTAGTATTCAGTTAGGAAGACAGATTAGCCAAAACATACCTTACTCTTACATTCACTCCGTTGTTCTCTAGGGTAGTATACTATAGTGCTGTTCCCATAGTGAGAATGTACATTCTGCTTAATCCGTGTGGAGTTGAAATTCTCAATATTCAAATCTGACTACATCTATTTGGCTTCATACAAATCCATACTCATACACAGTCCCCATGCATACTGAAATTGACCTCATGACAAATATGAAACTTTTTCTCCCTGGGTCTTGCATTATTGACGGGAGTTCAGGAGGTCTTTCAGGAGCCCAACCATCGTCTCGGATGCAATACGCAATTTCTCCTGTGTCGCTTGAATTTCTTTCAGAATCTTGATGACTTCGCCTAGGTCTGGTGGTGGTGGCAGGGCTAGAGCATTTGTCTGGTCGGGTTCAGACGCAGCAGCCCGCTTTCTCTTTTTGTTGCCCACGGTACCTGTCGCCTTGGTCTCTCTTGAGTTATTAGATTCAGGTGGAGGTGGTACAATGACCTCCGATGGTGCATCTTTACGGCCCATGTGCGTATTGTGTTTTCTGCTTGGTTTGCCTGGACCAGGCCATGTTACATGTAGCTCCCGAGCTTTCTTCTCTTCTCTGAATCTCCAGTCGTCCCATAGCCCTTGCAACGATTGCATGGTTCTAGTAAGAGGTTTCTCGCCAGTGAGGAGCTGCTTCCAACCAGGAAGAATCTCATTCAATCGAGCATCTGAAAGGTAGCGATATCCTTCGTCGTCAGTTGCTAAAGCAACTGGATAGTGAGATGGAAGTACTTGGCCCATGACAGGTCCACCGTGGTAGAATATGCCCCTACCCTTGCGTCTCTCTGTCTTTGTGAGTCTGACCATCATTTGTCTCATTTCAGGGTCCGAGAGAGGTTCCTCGGAAGATTGAGACGGTGGTAGTTGAATCTCGCTTGTACCGTCGGACTTTTTCTTGTGGTTCTTTGCAACATCATTCTCCGGACTCTTGCATGGTATGTCACCCTCTGAGTCTGTAGATCCGTCAGATATCAGGGGTCTTTTGTGGTCCTCCGGGTAAGTAAGAGTTGCTTCGATAGGGGATTGCAGGCGAACCATGCAGTTTGGATTCGCTTTAGCCAAAATAGACCAGTTCAGGTGTCCTTGTCTCTCGACGATATTCTGTAAGGCTGCCGCAGACTTCTCCTCTGCCGGGATAAAGCTTTTCTTTGGGTTCTGTCTGGAGAAGCAGCGCCAGGCACCAGAGGTGTGAGGGGAGAAAACAGCACGTAGAAAGTCACATAGAGCAGCTGGAAGGGTGATCTTGTGCTCCTTGGCAATCTCCCATGCCCGATATGCAATTTGAACCTCAGTCTGAGAGAAAACCACTTTCCATTCAGCTCATAGTGGCGGAGGGTGCCTATGAGGAGCTTTTGTACCGGATCGTGCCTCGTCTGACCAGGTGCGGTCGCGGTATCTGGGACAACTTTTAGGTACGGTAAAGTGTTACGCTTCATGATCTCGCGGAGCACGTTCTCTTCGTGTATCTTGTATCTCTCAACTATGTTCACTTGCTGTTGAGATCTTGTTCGAAGACCATCCAGCTTGTCAGTTGATTTCATCCAAGGGCGACCGCCGCATGGGCTGCAATCGCAATCAGACGAATGCTTCATTGTACAACCTTCAAAAAGTCGAAAGGTCTGTTAGTAAATTTCTGTTCAGCATATACTAGATTCAGCGAAGCACATACTTATGAGATAATAGTATCTTTGGTCTTCAGATTGGTGGGTAGTAATTGCTGCCTTTTGGTCTCAACTGCATCACCTCGGGCAGCGGGAGGAGGATAGAAGCGATGAAAAGCCTCGAGTGGTATGAAAAATCAAAACTGCTGATCTCACTCAACAGGGATGATCTCACTCGATCAAGATTGGAGAATGTGCAAAAATCAGATGGGTTGGTGATGCCAGAAAGAAAACGCCTGAGGGGGACGGGAACTACGGCATCTCCAGATCGGGAGTACACTTCACTGCTAGAGAACTAAATATCAACAGCAAAGTATCCATTTCAACAATATAACCTTCTGAGAGTCTGGCATTGATAAATATGACTGGAAAATCTATCTGATTCAGCTCCGGGAACCCTACACTAAGTATAAGAGCCTTTCAATAGCACCAGGGAAGTTTTGAATAGATAATTTCTAACAATGGGAATATTCCGCAGAAATTGAGAGGATCCCTACACTTTTTTAGTTATCTCCGCTGTGACTTATTACAGAAGGTGTAGTAGCACAAGGCTAGAAATTTTATAGGATAGGAATAACTAGATCAACATCTAAATTTCTATCGACATCCATCGATATTAAACACAAATAAATTGAAATCTGGGAGTAACTAACACCCGGAACTCGAATGCTTATGACAACAGAGTATCCATCAAAGTGTAGAGTATTTCTCTTCGAAATCGCTTAGTGCTTCGAGGATGAAGTCCACAGTCTCGTTTGGCTTGCTCAAAAAGGGACTATGCGATGTATCTAGGGATCTCGTGGTGAAGTCTGCCCCTGCATCTCGTGCTGCTTTGACCATCATCTCTTGAATTTGGACCGGAATAGCCTGGTCGGAAGTACACAATAGGTACCATACCGGGACATCGGCCCAACCAGCATAAACGTTTTTCTGGTCCTTTAGAGTAGCAGTTGAATGCTTAGCCAGCTGTCCTTTCCACAGCTCGGCTTCTTCGGCAGGGAGATCGTTGTAGAATAAGTCGATTGGCTCCCCATTATCAATACACTCCCATCCATCAGGGCCAGAATGATGGAAGGACGTATTAAGATCTATCAAATCGTATAGCGCTGTGTTGGAAGGAGGCGTAAAGGCACAAATCTGGATGATTCCTAGAACCTTCCCAGAGCCAGGACTCAGATTAGACGGGTCCTTTTGGGTGAATCCCTTCGCAGAACTGCAGCCCACGGAGCCCCCGAATGAGTGATTGACGAGAATGACATTATTGCCCTTTGCAATTTCCGACGCAATTAGATCTTGGACCTGGCTAACGCTTCCAGCAAGAGATTCGACCGGCTGTTCGGTACCGCAGAATTCAAGCTGCGGAGAAAGGCATCGATAGCCCTGTTGCTGGAGTTGCGGGATGATCTTGCTCCAACAAGCCGGTCCGTGCCAGGCTCCGTGAACAAAGATAAGAGTTGGTGTTGAAGACATGATGAATCAACGGATCATTGGTGATGTAGGCAGAGATGTTACTTTTGATCCTGAATAGAAGAAGCTACCAAGTCTGTCCGAATCCCACCGCTCGCCCCGCTGGGGCCAAAACTAGCCTCCCGATTCAAACAGGTCACCCTATCGCAAATTCTGCCTTAATGCAGCAATGTAGTGGCGGTGCAAGCCTAGCAGTGTAAGTTTCTACGGTGGTAGGGTCATGAAACCTCTCAACTACTAGCCACTAACTATCGACTGCCGTAATACGCGCTCGCAGTAGTTACCAAAGCAGGGCTAGTAAAAAACATTCTTAAATTCTGGGACCAATTAGTTTATGTAGAAAAGGCACTATGAGTAATTACAAAGAAGGGGATCTTTCATATATTATTGGTTTTACTTTATTATACTTTATTAGCCCTACCTCGTAACTACTAATCAAATCCCGAACTTTGGGATAAAGGACTACGTATCTTTTTACCTGCCCAGGTGTTATTCGCTGAGCTCAGGTCTACGATGATGAACAAGATCGGGTTATGGATAGATATATGCTGCCAGTGGCTCCCACAGCTTCGATTTGGCCAACTTGAAACACAACAATGAGTCCATTGCCATTTTCCATTCGACTTGAATGAGTATTTCACACTTCAGCGGCTGTTCAATGCTTACTATATTCCAAGTTTTGCCTTATTTAGTAACTACCGATGTGGCTTCTTCTCTTCAGTAAATGAGATTCTTTATGCATTTATTTACTTTTCATTCGCTTTGTTCGATGCTCTCATAGTGCGCGTAATGTACATATATGCAATGAGTCTGCACCCTGGCAGCCATCAAAAATAATATCTATAGATACAACCCAATAAACTCCAAAAGACCAAATGTAGATGCAATGGCGCCAGCCAAATGCGTTTAAACAAAACTCCAAAGAGCACGGCTTTCACGAGAAGAAATACTCGCTCTGGCGAATCCGGGAAACATCCCACGAGCCCTTGGTAGGAACATCACGGAATGACATGGGTAACCACAGCCAGATTTCCGAATACTTCTTGTTGCTGCGCTTCTTGATAGGTCCGCTTCCGTCTTCTGTCTCGGCCATAGTGCTGGACTCCGAATCCATGAGTTCAATGTCTTCGAATAAGCTCTGGATAGCTGGGTCGCTGTTATCAATAGCTTTGGCACCTGGTCGCCTTTCAGCGACGGATATATCCTCTGGAACATGCCCAACTTTAGTTTCTCCCAGAGAACCAGAAATCACGAGATCGTCTTCGGTACCTCCCATTTTCTCGAAAATACTGGCTGAGGTGACCATCTCGCGGCCTTCGGCTTGCTGTACTGGATCACTGGAACGCAGCAGAGTCTGTCTTCGGTGCTCGTCAAGCAATTCCACAAGCTTCGAGTTTTTGGCCAAGCCTTGACGACGGTCTCGGAGCACCTTGCCGATCTTGCTGGTAACCTTGACCTTGCCTAGGAAAAGGTTCTTGCCAAACCGAACATTGAACTCTGCGGCAAGTCGCCCGATGATGTCGTCCGAATGCATCTTCACGAACGCATCACGTAGGATGCTATTCATGCTGTCGACATCACAAGCATGGGTCCAGAAGGAATCGTGAACAGCGGCAAACGTGAGACCAGTTTCGTGGCATGCATTGGCAGAGAGCATCATGTGTGTAGCATCGAGAGAATGGATGAAATTGGGAGGGAATGCCTGAAGCTGCTTGCGCTTTGATACCACATCATTTGAGCTTGGATCCACGATGCTGAGATCTTGCAGAGTAGTTGATACACGTCTCGCCTTCCGGGTACGATAAGGTTGCACAACGGGGAGGCCCAATGGAGTGGTCCAAATGACCGTTGAGCGGAACGCTTTCGTCGGATCGAGATTCTTGGCATCGGATTTTCCAGAATCCTTAGGTAGCAAAGCCTGGTTTGCCAAAGCTTCTATTTCACTGGGGGCAAGAGACTGAGTGATTCGGCTAGCACAGTCACCCAGCCAGTACTGAATGTCGTGAGCACCGTTGAACATGGTACCCAGGGCCTCAAAAATCTTCCGTGCAATGTATAGCGAACCAGACTTCTTGGTTTCAGTTGAGAGCTCGGGGTAGTGATCCACAAGCTGCTTGCGAACTTGTCTCATCGCACCCATAAATGTCACGCCATAGACGTTGGTCATGACTGTCTGCTTGACGATTTTGCGAGAAATCTTTCCATCAAGAATCTTCGCGATCTCGACGCCCTGGGCAGCATCTTCGCTTACTGCTGCTTTCACAAACTCGGACACACCGGTGTAAACATCAGATGGTCGGTCGGAGGGCTCGAGGTTAACTTGCTTCGCACCAATCAAATCACCACCAAGAGCTGCATAGTGCTGGAGACCGTTACAAGATCCATCTTGATGGATTGGCAGACGGCACGGATACTCGGTTGGATCAGAATAGCGTAGGGCGTTTCGTAATTCAATGCAAGCAGCTAAGCACTGCCAGGGGTCATCTGCTTTAAGCCACCAACGTTTGCCATGAAGCCCCTTGTCGGCCGAGTCAACAATGTCATCAATATTATCCATTGCAAACTGTTCACGTTCCGACATGCTGGCTTTGTCAAAGCCGGCCAAGTTTGCAATTTGAATTTTCAACCAGCGCAAACCACTGGCACCTAAGGGCTTGGCTTCACTGAACATAAGTAGACCTCGGGAGTTGTCGGCTCCCATTTGGTTTAGGTAAGGAGGTAATGGGTATGCCCGGCCACGGAAGTCCATGTTGTGAGGAAGATAGAATGTCTCGTCGCGGAAAGAACGAGCTACCTCAAGCTGGAAGTTCTGGAAGCATCGCACCGAATGGAACCCAGACCGCAAATTCTCGATCTCACGCATCCGCAGTTGCCATTCTTTCTCGGAAGCAGGACCAGCCGATGGGTCGGGCTTTGGTGGAACGGGCAGATCGGGCTCCAGAGGTGCGAGCGTAGCAACCGACTTGCCGGAGTTCCACGCTTCCAACATAACGTTGAATACATCACGATTGATCACCCAACCCGTACTTCCGAGAACATCGAGACCTTTCCGAATATCCTTGAGACCAGCTCCTTTCAATGCTGCCTGGATATATTTTGGTTGCAGATTCTCACCCGGTGTGGACCGAATCAAGTTGCTCTTGTAGACCAAATAGGCCCCTTCCTTTGCTCCCGTCCATGGTTTTGGTTTGCATATCATAGGAAGATGACGGCCAAGAAGATCGGCTGGGGGCTCTTTAACCGCCATCTTGACGAGAGAAGGGTGCAAGTGAATAAGACCAGAGCGTTTTCCATAAGAAATTTGATAAGAGTGGTTGAATGCCGGTTGCAATGTTGTTGTCGTTACGTTAGTGTTTGGGTCCGTTGTCCGAACAGGAACTTTGCCAGCTTCGAGAAGCAAACTCATCAGAACTGCGCCAATGCGAACCTGAACTCTAGGGGTCCAAGAGAGAGTCTCATTCTCCGACTGCATTCTTTCACTAACAGCCTTCCACCGCAATCGGCCATCTTTGCCCTTGCGGCCTGCGAGCATCTCCTTCAGCAACTTCGTGCGGTGAGGGGTTCCGTTTGCTTGCTCCTTCAAGACAGTTTGAGCAATCAACTCCTGTTGTGCTTCCTTGCCAATCGAAGAAGCGATAGAAGATAGCTTGATGCCCTTCTCCATGCCTCCGCGGGTAAAAGTTGACATGACAGCAATGATGGTCAAAGCGGCTAGGCGGTCGCTACTCATTGATTGCAAAAAGACGCAGTATTCGATGCGTCGTTTTTGCTCCTCAGTGCGAATCGGTTTTCCTTCCTCTTCGGCGGCAAGTTTCAATTCCTCCTCGATTTTCGATACCAGGTCGCCATGCCATTGGCTTATCACGGAGTTGATGCTTTTCTTTCCAGCAGTCACATCAATGCCGGCTTGAGACCTTGCTTCGAATTCTGCGTGCCAACGATTGAGTGATGATTTGATAGTGTCTGCCTCGAGTTGCTGTTGACGCATTCTATTTTGCAAGTCAATCTTCTCCTCCTCGGTCCCCTTGAAATCTTCAGGCACGGAAAAACGGGCGCCATCTGTGAACAAAGACATGGATTCCTTCAAAGAAGTCAACCCAAGGCCTTTCTGTTCTGCAGCAAGTACTTCTGCAACATTGTCACCGGTCTCGGGGGTGGATTCTTCAACAGTTGGAAGAAATAGGGAAGGTTCGTATAAATCGGAGAAGCAAATCTAAAGAATAGCCGAGTTAGTAAAGAACTACTGGATGATACCATGTAATGGCGACACAAGCATACCCGAGACAGTTCACCCAAATCCAAATCGGTAAGAACTTCGACAGCCAAAAGATCCTCGTGAAGGTCGGCCTGTTTGGCAAAATTCCAATATCGACGAACCGATCTATCGCGTTTCGGTCCATCCAACATTCGCAAAGCCATGCGAATCATAATTGCAAATGTGGTCGCGTTTGGCTTCACCCCCGCCGCAGGCATATCGCTTTCGAACCATTTTTGTAAGGGCATGATCATCTCATGTTGTCGAGTTGCAATCATGTAAGAAACCATTTCCTTCATATAACGGTTGTGAAGCGCGAGGTGCTCATGGGAGCCGACAGGATGATAAGACTTCAGTCGAGTGATTAAAGCAGAAGCTCGGTCAAATCGGCCGACCTTTAGTGACATATCGAAGTTCGCCAGCATTTCGTCCTCATCGCCACCCATGCCCCGTATTTTCCGAAAAATCTTCGCCTCGGTCTGCGGGACCTGGTCGATGATTACCAAGGAAGAAGTATCGGCTGCAGGCAGGCGATTCATGGTGTTTTCACTTAGTGGCATGTAGGAATTGTGTTCGAAAGTAGGAGAGTCGGTAGCCGTGGCAAGATTGCGCTGAGACTGGAAAGATGATCTTCGACGTCGCTCAGGTGTTGAAGAGCTCTGTGGGATGATGGTCGGGCTTGGACGAGTCGAGTTTGAATGGAGACGCAGTGTTGACGACGCGCCCAGTGTCCGGTGGGCATTGGCCCTCCGAAGATGGAAGAGCGCATTCTTCTGGCGAGCGACCCGCGATAGCATGGTGATCGAGTGTAATATTAAGAAACGATGCGAAACAAGTCGATAAAGAGATGAGAGTGAGAAAAGATTATTAAAAAAAGATAGGGTATAGAATGAAGATTCAATGCAGAAATCGCAATGCAGTGGAAGCCGGGGAAGGACGAAATGAAGGGCGGTGGATAAGGCGAACGGTGAAATGCCAGATTCCTTCTACCAACCTACAGCCCTCAGCCCGGGAAAGAAAAAATTCGATAAAGAAAAGAAGGACGGTTTTTGATGAAAAGGGATGGCGCGGAAAAAAACTGACTTGGACGAACGACGCGGAATCACACGTGACCCAGTGGAGCCTGAAGCAGCGGAGATCGGGAGAGCTCTGATTGGCGGATTACACACTATGGGGCAACAGATCAGTCCAGCGATTCAAGTTGCCACTGGAAGATCGATCAAATACATGGAAGCAGCTAGCAAATGGTAGTTCAGGAATCAGAACCAGAATCAGACAGTCTCTGGGAGTTTCACTGGCAGTTTGGGAGGTTACCATACTGGTAAGATAACCATATCAATGTATATCTACAGGTATAGGGTATAGGGTATGTACAGCGTACTACGTCGATCTATAAAAGCAGGGAAATCCAGTTATCTACTACTTACCTAGGTACATATGTGGCATACGAAGACACAATGGGGAAGAATGAATTTGATTAGCTTCTTTTATCTACTAGTAAGAGTAGAATCATCCTTCATCCTCGCTATCTGAAGGACCTACCCTTTGCTTCTGCCGATTCTGCTTCATGGCCCACCCAGTCATCTCGGGCCGTGCAGGATCAATACGAGGAGCACTCATTCCATCTAGATAGTTTTCACTGTCGATGACGGATTCAAGCTGCGGTAGCTCTTCGGGATTCTGATGCATCATGTAATTTTCATAGGTGTACCACGATTCCTCGGTCTGAGAAAAATATGGGTTAGAAACTGAAAATACGAAAAAGAAAGACCATCATAGGAGCAGCGCAGCAGCGACTTACCTCGGCATCAACCCAGTCAAACTTTTTCCATCTCTCATCCTGCATTTTCTTCAGAAGATCCAAATTACCAACAAGCATTGCGCCGCCATCATCCGCGCCCTTGATTTTCACATCAACTGCTCGTGCTTCACTGTCGGCCGGACGCTCTTCGTCATCCTTCTTGCCCTTCGGACCCCGCCCCTTTGGCAGTTCATCCATGGCATCCAGATGGTGAAGCTGAGGATGTAATTGAACGACCGCAGTAACCGGGGAGAGATGTAGATTTTCTGGTGCCACACTGTTAGCGATCAAGTAGAACCATACCATTTCACGACCATCGTGAGAGTTCATTGGCGGGACCCCACTCACTTCCTTTGAATGCAGCTAGCATATGAACCGGATCGCCCTCTTCTTGGGGCTTAATACGTCCCCCAAGTGCCTGCGTCCGTACCAATGCCGATGTGTCCAGCATCTTCCTGTTATCCAATACCTCAACATCTCCAGCTGCTTCGGATTTGACTCTGCCCCCTGTACTGGCCATCCCACCAGAGCTAAAGCCACCTGCCATTCCAAATGCGCCTCCATCCCGAGTGACGCGACTCTTTTTCATCGCGTCACCGTATTTGAGTCCTTTGCTCACATCGTACGTGGCACGGGTAAAGATCGGTACATCTACTTCGACGAGGCCGGTATTCGGTTTCATGCGAAGGCCAGTCGGTTTTTGACCCATTCGTTCATTGTACGGGTGTTTTCCGGGCCGGTCGATGTATTGGAAGACATATCGAGAGACGTCTGAGTCAGTTAGAAAGACATCGTACGAGGCGACGACCGGATCGTCCTCGGTAGAACCCATGATTGAGAAGTGGCGGTGTTGCCGAAGGAGACCGAAAGCAGTAGCAAGTCCAATCGCTGTCAAAGGAAGGAAGAAAGAAAGGAAGAAAGACAGAGAGAAAGAGAGAAAGCCGAGAGCTGCTCAAACACTAGATGTCGTTCCGCAGTCCCCTCTTTTTTTTTCTGTTGCGGTTATCAGCATAACCGGCAGAATCCAACATTCTAGTCCCACACCGCCCTATCATCGTTGGTTATAATTTACCGAATCCGCACGCCCAAGTTTTTCTTTTCTTCGAGGACCTGAGAGTCATGCCGAGGGGAGTCACCGGTCCTCCCTCCCATCCTTGCATGCTCTCCGGATGTCGTCGATATTCGTCTGATATCCCCATTGAGTCTGCTCAATGCCTTCCTAGCGTGAGAGACGCACCCCCTGTTCAAGTCTTCCTATCTCCCTCGCATTGTGGCCGGCCCTCGACCATTTATTCCATTCTCCTTTCCACGAATCAAGGATCACGACTACGATCGCTATTGGCACCCCACAGCGCTGCGGCGCTATACCCGCTGCCCCAAAGGCACTGGATGTGAGCAGATGAGATCCGGTACGCAAAGACAAGAAAGCATTCGCGTCATAAACAGCAAACGGCTGGTCGCGCTGAGTGTAGTCCTTGCGTAAGAGAAAGGCTTTCTATCACTGCTATGCATACAGTCCTGATGAACCAACCGGACCTCCGGCTGCCTGAGACTATTACATTTCGTATAGTCTCCACAGGCTTGACTTAACTACACAACCACACAGGATGAATTTCGGCCGCCTGGGACTACTACATTTCGTATAGTCTAGAAAGGGTCGATGAAGTAAGCATTTTGGGAAGAATTCGACCGCCCGGGGCTACATAGCCTAAAAAGGGTCCAAAGGAAACCACGGTCATTACACAATGAACCAACGACGCAGTCGATCGCCATCAAAGTGATCGCCGGACAGAGCAGACTGTCTGTGGTGAAGCCTCAAGACCTGGCAATCCATACAAAGCAATTTTCTCTTCGACACGATTCCCCACAGGAAACCGGATGTCGGTCGAGGGGAGGTCAATTGGCTGTCGGCCTCGGGAAACAAGCCCACATGACCTGTAACATCTGCCTCTCTCGGATGAAACAGAATCATGTGCAATATCAAGGAACCATACAACGCACGCCAATACGATTCGGGTTCTTGGAACATTCTTGGAAAGTCGAGGCGGGGTATTTTGGTCGTGGCCGTCCTCAATCAATAGGGACGGGTGGGTACGAACAGGGATTTATATCTAGGAACCAGATTGGAATCAACCAATCAATCAATCAATCAGTCACTCAGTTACCCAAAACCGCATCCTTCCTAACTTTAAAACAATCCAGACTTTTCCAGTAGCCAAGAAATAGAAAGGCAAATGTGGTAAATGACCGGCTGTTCCTACAGTGGTCAGGTGCCCTGTTGGTTCAGGAACAGCTAAATATTAACTTACTTACTATCCCAGTGCTGAGAGTTGACGGTAGATGAATCAAATCTGACCTCGGGAGATGATAGCGAGAGTTTTCAACTTGAATTGACCAGGCATCTTGCTGGGCAGCTACGCAGTTTTCTGACCTAGTTATAGTTACCAACACCTGATGATTCTAGTCTCGTATCAAACTTGTTGCCTGGCATCCGCGCACTGTGGCTATAGGAGTATCTACTAATTTTAGTAACTTTCGATCATGGTTTTACTTGTGACAACAGTGAGAAGATTCAATCTATGCATTCAATCAAGTTCATAGAGATACATATATCCGTGAACAAATAAGGAAATGGATGATATCAAAAAAATCAGCAGATTTTCGCACGAGCGGAATCGTCGTTCGCCAAGAAACGATGCGTCTAGAGCGGGAGAAAGACAGGCACATAAATATTATCAACAGAAGATAAATCAAAAGAAACTGGTTTTAGTTTTCCGTGGCGGTCATGACACGTTGATTTTTGAGGAATTTGTTCCCTCCGGTATTTACTCCTCATCCTCCTCTTCTTCGGCAATCTATAAACAAAGCAAATTAGCATCAGGCATTGGGTCGTAGAGATAGTTATATTTCACTTACACCTGCGTGGAAGTTCTGTCCATCAGTGGTAGCCTTGATGACACCAGCACGGATGCAGAAATCACCGAAGCGCTCAGGAGTCTCGCCGTCGGTGTTGCGCTCCTGGGCGTAGCGCTTGAGAAGACCCTTCATGATCTCCAAGATCTCGTCCTCCTTAATGGAAGAGCGGTAGAGCTTGTTCAAGCGTTGGCCGTGGTAACCACCTCCCAGGTACATGTTGTAGGCGCCGTAGGCCTTGCCAACGAAGGCGACCTCGGCAAGCCACGGGCGAGCACAACCGTTAGGGCAACCAGTCATACGCATGACAATGGAATCCCGGGCAAGGCCGTTCTCCTCAAGAGTGGACTCAAGCTTAGAAATGAGGACAGGCAGGTATCGCTCAGACTCGGCCATAGCGAGGCCGCAAGTCGGGAAAGCGACACAAGCAGAAGAGGATAGACGCAGACCAGAAAAGGCGGTGTTGTCCAACTTGTACTTAGCCATGACCTCCTTGATTTGAGGAAGATCCTCATCGGTGATGTTGGAGATGATCAAATGCTGGTTACCAGTAAGACGGAACTCTCCCTTGCCAAGCTCAGCCAGTTCACGGAGACCGGTACGCATGGAGAAGTCGGCAGTGTCCTCGATACGACCGTTCTCGATGAAGAAGGTGAAGTGGTTCAAGCCCTTCTCATCCTTCAACCAGCCAAAGGTATCGACGTTGGAGGCAAATTTGAAGGGACGAGGCTCAGCGAAGCGCAGGCCGTCCGGCATGCGGCTCTCAACCTCGGCCTTGTAGGCATCGACGCCCATATCATCAATGGTGTACTTCATACGGGCATGCTTACGGTTCTTGCGGTCACCGTTGTCACGCTGCACAAGCATGATCTTCTCACAGAAGATGTGGACCTTGTCCTTTGGCACGAAACCGAACATGCGGCCAGTCTGGGGGTAGGTCTTCTTGTTGTTGTGAGTAGAGCCCATACCACCACCGGCAAGCAAGTTGAAACCTTCCAGATGTCCATCAGCACCCTTAATCGCGATCAGGCCGATATCGTGAGCGTAGACATCGGTGTCGTTGTGAGGAGGGATGGCGATGGTGATCTTGAACTTTCGGGGCAAGTAAGTAGGGCCGTAGAGGGGTTCGTGATCAACGACAGCATCTCCAGCAACCTGAACCTTCTTATCATTCTCGTCCTTCAACCAAATCTCGTGGTAGGCGGTGGTGGAAGGAAGAAGATGCTCACTGATCTTCTTAGACCAGACCCAGGTCTCACGGTGGAACTCGGACAGCTCAGGAAGAGAACTGCACATGACGTTACGGTTCACATCACCACAGGCTGCAATAGTATCCATGAGAGACTGGTTGATGGCACGCATAGCGCCACGAAGCTTCTTCTTGATGACACCGTGGAACTGGAAGGTCTGTCGGGTAGTGAGCTTCATAGTCTCGTTACCGTGAGAGCTACTGATAGCATCCATTTGCAACCACTGCTTAGGAGTGGCGACACCACCAGGGAGACGGCAACGAATCATGAAACTATAAGCGGGCTCAAGACCCTGGGCCTTGCGCTCATCACGAATGTCACGATCATCTTGCATGTATGTACCGTGGAATTTGGTCAGTTGAGCATCGCTGGCCGAGATAGCGCCGGTGCTCTCATCAACAAGACCCTCCTCAATGGTACCACGCAGATAGTTGGACTGAATCTTGATGTCCTCATTGGTCATAGGAGCAGGCTCCTCGGGGAGACCCTCAACCTTGTCCACGCCCAGAGCTTGCCACAGACGGGGTTCCCACTCGGAGTACCCGGTCTGATAAGCATCGGGATCTTGGTCATCACCAAGACCGATGTCGGTAAGCTTGCGACCACCCAGGAACGCAACACGAGCGTCAAGATCCTTGGCAGGCTTGTTGTAGTAAATCTTGTCCTCCTTACGAGGCCAATAGTGGCTGTCACCCAGGCCAAAGACGGAATAGTTGATGGTGGACAGGTCCAAATCACCAGAGTTTTTGACATACTCCCAGAAGCCACGGCCGTTCACAGGGAACTCACCCTGTCCCGCAGTACTCGTGATAAAAACAATGTTCTCCTCGGTAGCCAGGTCGTCCGTAGGGAAGTCGTCCATGGCCATGACGGTCGTCTTCAAACCACGAGCACGACCACGGTTACCCAGACGCTTGGCAATGTTCTCGGCGTTGCCACCATCAGAGGCAAAAAGAATGGTCAAGGGGGCTCCGAAGAGACCCTCCAGGAGCTTCTCGTAAGCATCCTTGGCCTGGCGCTTTTGCAAGGCACGAACCTCGGTGCCGTAGGAGGAAGAAAGTGCAGATGAGAACTTAGGGTGGCGGTTCATGAGCTGGGTAAGCTGGTTGTCCCGACGAAGGAACTCCTCCAGCTCACGCTTGATGCGTTCGGAGTCGAGAGCAAACTTAGGCTCACCCTTCTCCTCGTTATCGGGGTTCCAGCGGTACAGAGGCCAGTAGCCGAGGTCAACGGCCTTCTTAGTCTCCTGTAGAACGCTGAGGGCGGAATCGTTTTCCTGGTGGTAAGGCAGGTAAGCAACAACGACCGACGGGCCCTTGAACTGCTCGGCCTCAGCCATAGCCTGCAGCACCTGGGTGTAGGAGCCATAGACAGCGGTGGACGCAACGTAAGCGTTGCCAAAGTTCATAGCATAGAGACCAATGTCCTTCTTGCGACGAGTGGGGTCCGCCGCAGTGCGCTCAGAGTAGGGCTGCGAGTCGATGATCAACATGTTGACGTTGGCACCAGAGGCGAGGACATGGTGCACACCCGAGTTGCCGATATCGTAGGCCCAAGCATCGGAACCGACAAGCCACTGGGACTCCTCGAAGAAAAGCTTCTTGGACTCCAAGAGCTGGCGAGACAGCTGAGAGCCATCATTGGCAAGGCGAGCAATGACATCAGGGGCGATCTTGTTGGCCTTGGCAGCCTCGTTCACACTGAGGGCCCACCGCGACAGCCATGTCTTGGGGACATCAGTAGCAAAGCTTGAGGACTTGGAAGCCTCCTCGACTTCACGAATGAAACGCTGACGATGCTCCTTGCGAGCAATCAAGGAACCGAAACCATATTCCGGGCTGGCTGCGATTGTTGAAGAAATTCCAGCATTTTTCGCGCCAAGTTGGTTGGCGATATAGAGGCGCTCGCCAAAGAGCTGGTGGAGGATCTTGAGGTAGGCATTCTCGACATGGGGCTGCTCCAGAGCTTCCTTGATAGAGGGAACGTCGGAGCTTCCAATGTCAAGGTTCTGAATGGGGGAAGGAGATTCTAGGTTCTGCAGAATTCCACGAAGGGCTTGGACAGCTGTTGATGGCTCAACATACCCGAGGCGATATCCAACAACCTTCAGGGTCTGTCCGCGAACACTAGAGGGTGTCACGCTGGAGAGCAGGTCCATGAAAGCAGGACCCCACTTAGTGGTCTTGCGAACTTGCTCCAAAACAGCGATTTTCTCCACCGAGTTGGGAATAGAGTTGACAATTTGGCCACCAATCCACGGACGGTAGACACGAGCGGTGATAAGACCAACGTTCTCGAGCTCAGCGGCACCAGAGTTGGAAAGAGCATCCACAAAGACTCCAGTAGAACCAAAGATGAAAACAGCGGATTTGGCATCCGCGGGACCGGTATATTCAATTGCATTGTAAGTGCGACCAACCTCCTTGGACAGAGCAGTCCAGATCTGAGAAGTCCACTCGAAAATATCGGCAGCATTGACAGGGCGGACACTGGAGTTGTCCACGGTGGTGGCAGTCGAGCTAGGGGCCTCGCTTCCAGCGCTGCTCTCACGTCGCGAGGAGCCAACGGATGAGTTATCAATGCTTACATTGGATGGTGTCTGGCTCTGGGAAGGCACATTCAGGCTAGCCGAGGCCTCTCCATGACCTGCCAAGGTGGTCTGCGAGCCCTCGGCAGAAACGGTGGCCTGGCGGCCAGAATCAGTGTACAGAGTCTCTGCACCATCGGTGTTGGTAGCAGCATTTCCAGCCAGGTTCAAGATCTTCTTCACGACCTCGACATCCTCGGTGGCAACAGCGGGGTCTTTAACGGAATTGGCCGGGTCGAAGAAATGAATGACACCCTTTCCAGACTTCAGAGCCAGCGCATGGGCAGTGAGGGCAATATCTTGAGCCTCCTGGACGGTCTCTGAGTGCAGGAATGTGAAGCCGCATTGCCGGATGGAGCTAATAACGGAATAATCGGGGAATGGAGTGGGCTCCAGAGCGACATGGAGGACCACGGGGAAGTTCGCCAGGCGGTAAAGGTGAGGGACGGAGGAAATGAGAATAGAGGAGCCGGTGACAACAGAGACGGTCTCGCCTTTTTGAAGCGGATAAAAGGTGGACAGAAGAGGGTCCTCGTTATAGCGCACGGCTTGCACCTGATCAGTGGGTTAGCAGATATCCTCTTGTTTTAGGGACAACTGTATTCTGGTATGTCCTTACCTCGGTGGTACCCCTTGACAATGCGCTGGCAGTCTTGTTCGACTTGAGGGTCTTCAGCGACTTCGAGAACAACGAGTCGCCCTGCAGGGAAGGTTGCACTGAGAGGACGAGGTCACTAGCCAGGTAGGCGATTCTGGCCACTAGTAGCAGGCGAGGTTAGAATTGGCAATTGGCAACAGTAAGGTTATCTTATGAGTAACTTACCCGCGTCGCCCGCATTCTGAACTGATGCCATATTTGGCGAGTGCTGCGCAAGTCACAGCAGATGTGGGATGAGGGGAACCCAGTAGGAGGCGCGATATTGGCTTATCGGCGCATGCAGCGATCTCCCACTCTCGACACAGACCACCGCAGAATAGTAGGTTATAGAAGGAATATGACACAATTGATGTCCCTTCACACACTCTTATGATCTATCCAACAACAAGAGAAAAAAAAAAGTCGGTAGGTTTCCTCCAACTAGACCTCCGCCATCGGGGTTAGATCAGCAGCGCTCTTATTGGTGCACGATCACGACATCAATGCAAACCCCGGTCGCAACAGATGCAAACTTACCGCATTGGGCAGTAGTGCGGGGGATCCCGTGACCAGTCGAGCACGTCAGCGCGGGCTTTGCCAGGCGCATTTTAATGCTGCCCTAAAAAGTACCAACCAACATTTATCTGATCGATATGGCACCTACTAGCTGTACATATGGAAGCGTCTATTTCCATATACCATCACTCTTTCTCTTGAACCGATCCCTATTATACTCACCGTACTCCAAGCCATGTTTTTATTGTAGAAATTCAAGATTCAGTCAACTGTGTGTTCTCCGAGTGTTCTCCGACCCCGTCTCGAGGGTACCTAGCGGTACCAATAACATCACGGCAATTACCGATTCTCGGTCGAGAGTGACCGGCAAATGCCAGTCACCGCCAAACCCCTAAATGGCGTGATCAAAACAGAGCCCGGTCATGGATAGCAAAGCGTCGTCAATAGAGAGTGTACCCCGTAAATAAGAACAAAAATACGTACCATAAAGGTATACATAGATCTGTAGATCATGATCAGCAAGTCAAAGGCCCAGAGGCAAAGATAAAAAAGAAAAACAGAAGAGAAAAAAACCAAACATAAATATAATCAATAGGCCGGTCATTCTCATTCCCACGCGAATGAATGAACGGACAGGATGGACAGTAACCCAGAAGTTAAAAAAAAATAAAAAGGTTATCAGATGATCGACGCAGGGTTCGAACCTGCGATCTCCCGTGTGTAAGACGGGCGCCTTCACCACTGGGCCAGTCGATCAGTTAGGGATGACTAACACTCATTCACACAATACATCTCCAATACTCAATCATTTTACACAGGCAAACCCACCAACGATTCGGGCTTTACCAGCGAATTATTGTTTGTTTAAACACTCTACCTAGGTAGTGTAGTGTTCTGTTTGCTCCATATTATCTTGCGATGTCACTAGACTCTTGTTATCGTGCACGTACTAGTAGTATCTTCAGACTAGCAAGCTGCCAGTGTCATCACTGATCAAACTTGAATATATATCGTACTGGTTTCCATCTTGTACCGTGACAGCTCCCTTCCAAGGTTGAACTTGGAATGTGACAAACATGTACTGTCTTCCAAGGATGGCCAAGAACCGAACCGGACTATGTACCATATTGGGAAGCTGGTCGACGGTGTTTAGGCCTCGCGTCCAGTAGTATCATAGGCTCAGAATGAAAAGAAAATTTCAATCAATCAGATAAGATCTGGCGAGTGATTTAAACTTCCTTACTCCAAAGCCCAGCCCCATCCCCTGAAAAACAAAAATAAATCCAACACCGCCGGCTATTGTGCGTGGACTGGCAGGATAATTACTAGATTTACAAAATGGGGGCACAAGATATGTATCACACCTGGAATTCTATACCCACCGGACCTGGCGTGAAACTAGATGTATACTGATACAACTACATAGCAACCCCTCTCTGAATACCAATCTGCCCCAAGATGCGGGTGCCAGAAGGGAAGAAGTTCGAGCAAACACTGAGGACGATCCCGAGAAGGCACCTCAAGAGATGGCTTCACACAATGCCAACCAAGCTGGTGTGAAGAAAGTTGAGGCTTTTAACAAAGTACTTTACCACTCAGGAAAATCCGGCAAACTACTCCAAATTACCCTCGTCGCCTTGATCGGCTTGACTATGTTCGCCTATGCGCTGCACCAGGGAATCACTTCCCAGTTCAATACGATGGCAGCCTCTGCATTCTCAATGCATGCTGAACTAGGTGCAGTAAATACAGCTAGTCAGATTATTCGAGCCATTCCGAAGCCATGTATTGGAAAGATGAGTGACATTACCTCTCGACCTGCGACCTATACCCTTGTATTAGCCTTCTACGCTGTCGGGTTCGCTGTAACAGCTAGCTGCAAGAGCCTCGCCGCGTATACTGTCGGAATATGCTTCACAGCATTTGGAAAATCTGGTCTCGACCTCCTAGGCGATATCATAGTCGGTGACTTGACAACACTGCAATGGCGAGCTTTCTGGGGAGGCATGCTGAGTACGCCATTCCTTGTTACCACATTTGTCAATGGATTCATCGCAGATGGATTCATCCCCGACAATTGGAGATGGGGATTAGGAATGTTCGCGATCATGGTACCCGTCTTGCTAATCCTGGCTATCTAGACTCTGTATGGCATGCAACGAAAGGCAGATAAGCTTGGAATGGTTAGTATCGGGGACAGCGGCAATACTCGCAGATATGGCGAGGAGGCGAATGGGGATATTTCATATGTTCGTCTTGCTTGGGATGGTATGATTGAGATTGATCTTGGGGGTTTGGTTCTACTCGGAATGGCATTTTCACTGATTCTTTTGCCCTTCACCCTGGATATCTCTGCGAAGGGAGGTTGGAGCAATCCCAGTATGATTGCAATGATAGTGACTGGGTTCTTCATTCTCGCCCTCTTCGTTATTTTCGAAATCTTTGTCGCACCCAAGCCAATCATGACCCGAAGAATACTGGTTAATAAGGCTTTCCTTGCCGCGCTTGTGGTGGATGTGTTTAACCAGATGGCGAGTGCAACCCGCAACAACTACTTCTCGTCATACATATACATTATCAAAGACTGATCTAACTATAACTGGACAGTCTTCCTTGGAACCACAACCCTATGTCTTTGTCTCTTCAGTCCCCTCGGTGGTCTTCTGCATGCAAAAACCCATCGGTATAAGACACTGATGGTGCTCGGTGCCGTTCTGAAGTTGATTGGCTACGCAATTCTCATGACCAGCCATAACAGAAGCACGGAAAGCACTGGAACCCTTGTGGCTTCACAGATTTTGCTCGGTACGGGAGCATTAATTGTCATTGGCGCTCGAGTTGGCTCGTAAGCGTCCGTGCCTCATGAAGATATGGCGACCGTCATTTCGAGCTTGTCCCCATGGAGTACCCTAGGCAGCTCGGTCAGATATGCCATCGCATCTGCGATCTGGACAGAGAAAATGCTTCCTTACATGCGCGAGGAATGCCCTCCCGATACTGCCGATTCGACCCTAGAGAACGTATACGGATCTATCAAAGGCTTTCGAAAAAAGTATGCATGGGACGACCCAATCAGACAGGGGGCCATTCGTGCTTATACTCGGACGAACGGTATAATTTTCATCACTACGGTAGTCCTTGCAGCGATTCCGGTGATTTTTTCATTCATGATGCCAGGTAAATACTCAACGTACTTTTCATACATAGGAAAATAGGGTACGGCTAAACCAGATACAGATTATCACCTCGGCAAGCAGCAAATGCTGTAACAAACACTGGCCTTGATGGAGAGCCTGTGCAGGTTCCAGAACGAAAGGGGTCGTCGGATTCTGAGGCTGGAATCTGGAGTTTTGTTAAACGCACATATCGAAAGGAGCAATAAATTGGGGAATAAACCAATACTATTCATCAAACACCGGTGACATTCCCAAAACTTAGTTGCTGCTCGATGAACTGATAATTTGTTGAATCCAGTTCATAGAAAAGTAGGGCAATTTATTACCTTGCCTCAATCAGATCGAAACAGGAGTCTTAAGAAACAATGATGGGAAGAAAAGACGTACTAGCAGAACTATAATGCAACAGCCATATAAAAATACAAGACATCCATACCTAAATATCCCGAATATCCTGAATAAACTGCATCACAAATTACATCTAGTCCAGCTCACATCATCGGACCTTCTATACACCGTGGTGCAAATGATCATCCTTAGTGCCTCCATTCGATCTCACGCTGCCCCCTTCGATGTATTCAAATCGTAGTCGCCGATCATCGGATCTCGGTATGCACATCGTCTCGATCGCTTTCCTGGACGATTCCAAGCCTAGCACACTGACACCGACCGCGAGGGTTTCACAGCCAGTATACCGGAACTAAAGAAATATTCCTGCTCGGTACACTGACCAGGCCATGTTGTGAATGACATAGGAGCTTGACATCGTGTCATCACCAGGTTGTTGTAGACCTTCAAGGTCTGTTTTCGCTCAGATCTTGCCCAGTATCTGGGCCCTGGGCTCGGTGTATATTGTACACCAGAGTAGAATATGCATTGAAGACTGAATTCCCGTCATTCGTAGCAACGTCGTTTATGCCTCCGACAGGGAAACCTCTTCAAAAAGGTCTTATCCTCAAGCGCCGTTGAATATTTCTCCAAATGCCAACGAAGAAAGCCTCAATAAGCAGCTTTAAAACCCAAGATGTTCTCACCCCAATAACCCCATCATCCCAGTATAGTTTAATTGCTTTGCCGAATAGAGAAGTCTCCAGCTCCTCTGGACAAACACGAATGGATTCGAAGCCGTGCCGAATCTCGTATAAAACGGGACCGGAGTTATCGATCCATATTGCGGGCTGTGAGTCGATTGAAGTCTCTGAGCAATTCCAAAGTCGATGTCGAGTTCTGCCTACTGCTCCCTTCAAGACTTTCCATGCAAGCCCATACTCGAGGAGACCGATGATACCACCAGTGAAGGACATCATCTCCTCGAAGGACACATGGAATTGTTGATTTCGAGTGCCAACCTTGTAGATGCCGGCGGCATCGAATTGAATAATGAACATCTGAAACCATATTAGACGAGTGGTAAAAAGCAATTGCTCGTAGCTGTTAGTAGGGGGCATACCTGGACCCGTCGAGTATAGATCTGAAGGGACTCACGATCGCTTAATCGCTTTGTTCAATTGCAGGTCACTCAACCTTTGGCACCGTACTGCCCCATGTGGAAATCTGGGATATTTAAGACCTGAAACCGAGAGAAGCTGTTCACGATGGGTCACTTACCAACTGTTTGGAAGTACGTAGCCATTATCGTGCAAGGGGCTGAGTTTTCGGAATCAGGGGTTCTAGGTTACGATATAAGTTTTATCTAAGAGATACCCCAAGTACCATAGGGTAGCACGATCCTTATTCTCGGGTATGTGATGGGCGCTAAGCCACCCGCCGAGAGCAGCAGCCTAGCACATGTCTTTAACTTTTTGATGAGCAGATTACCTCTCTAGGTTAGAGTAGGCCCGGCCGGACGTTTCTCGGCGAAATGCTTTCTGCTATCGGGCACCCGTTGGGCATTTTTTTTTTCATAGTTGACGGTATGCTATAGGTCAGAGTATTTTTGAAAAAGGGGTCGATCACGCGGTAGTTTGTCAGGAGGGGCTTATTGGAACCTCTAATGCATGCTGCTCATGCGCGTCACATTCGTAGATCCCGAAACCGAGAGGTGCTTCGACTTTCAGGCCTGAAAATTGGAACGCCACTGAAAGTGGGACGCAAGGATATAAACCGAAGGGGATTAGATCACGATGTCGAGATGGCGAATATTCTCTTAAAGTGGCCAAAGATAAACACAAACTTGAACGCCAATTGCTCAAGAGAATCTGGGAGTGTCGAAATCCGAGAAGTCGATGCTACGATTGCAGATCTCTAGGTAGTATCACAGTGTATATTCAAAGTTTACTATAAATTGAAGCCCATCCAAGGAGTATCCATGGACGAATCATAAGCCATTTGTTCTACAGCCACAAGCAAGTACATATTACACACTGTCATTAGACTGGGAACAATTATTGACTTGTTGAAAAAGAAAACCCTGAAAATCGAGTTGGATATGCATATGGTATATAAACAAATCTGTGTACAATGGTGGAGTATATTGAAACCGTTGTCATGTCTGTCCCAAGGCGCCATAATAGAAAGATCCCAACCTCGCATGGAAAGCAATATACAAGTCCGGACGCCAGATGAAAGCAAATGCACATGAAAGGCATAGCGGCAGATGTGCCTACAAAAGCCGTTCTCGCTTATACCAACGCCACGACGGTTCTGGTCAGTGCGTGACGGAAAAGCCGGTGAGCCCCTCGATACACGTGCCGGGGGTATTGAACCTGATACAGTACCCACTTGTCGGGTCGCAAGAAGCCCCTTTTGGAGCATGAGACTCGAGATAATAACAATCGGGGATGTAGAGCTCGCAGCAGATGATTCATCGCGTTCCGGTCATCCGATGAAACGATGGAACAGACACAAGAGCCGTAGCGGATTGTGCCCTGAGGATAGTGAGGCGGGTAGGTGCTAGGCGTCAGTCTTCGACTGAAAAAAGAGCACCAAGGCGAATCTCTAGCCGAGAGAAAGAGAGAGCGCGATGTCCTAATACACCGTGCTTTGAAAAGAATGATCCCGAACGGTTGGAGGGAGAGGGCGCGGCGTGGAATGGTCGCTGCCCCCAGCATTGTTAGGTGAAGAAATTACCGAGTCTCGCCCCAGTCCTGCATCTTGACGTTTGTTCCAGGATGTTCGTGGATTGGCTGTTGAATGATGCCTGCACGGATAACCGATTGAGAGGGTTGTGGGGGCCCAGTACCCGAACGGCGTCGGCGCTCACGCTCCAGAGGACCAGGGAGTTCGATATTGTTGCTACGGGAGCGGAACTTTTGGTTGATGCCACTGAGCCAGTTACCATCTTCCTCTTCGCCCAGCCAGTAACTGTGACCAATGCCGACCATAATACGGCCTAGTTTTCCTTTCCATCCCTGCCCATCGGGGCTGTAGGCAGAAAATGGTTCACGGTCGATATCAGCGACACTTGCGACCGAGACGTTGCGGCTGTGGGTTGGGAGCGAAGTGTGTTTGGGAATGGCGACCCAGAGGCGGAGAGTTTGACGAGCGAAGGCAAGCATCACCAGGACGAAATAGACACGCATGGCCCAGAGGAGGGCGATGAATATGATGCTCTGGAAGCTCTCTGGTTGAGTAACGGCGTTGCTGAGGTGCTCAGTGCTGCGAGGAGGGTGTGCAACAAACTCATTTCCCTCACTGGTATGCTGAATCTCAACGTAGGCGGCATCGTACTTGGGGCTGGTGAAACCGGCCGTTTGTGCAATGGTCTCGCTGCCCGGACCCGAGGCCTTGCCACTATCATAGTGTTGCGACACGACCAAGAACCAAGTGACACCGAAGGCGGCAGTGTATGCGGCGTTTATGAGACTGTCTAGAAGATATAACCAAGCAAGGCCGAGACACTCGAGAGGCGACTGCTTGCGAATGTGTGGAAAGAGGTAAGCGGCGAGGGCGAGGGCGACGAGGGAGTACAGGTACATCGACAGCTGCACGGGGGATAGGTGGTATCCGGTGAGAAGGGCGAGTAGGCCATAGAGACCGCTGATTTTATTCAGGAGTAGCGAAAGAGTGATCAGGGATGCGCCTGTCTCCAGGCTCATCACGTAGAGAAAGGTCTGTGAAGAAGTCACGAGACAGTCAGCGGGCTTTGCCTCCTGCGAAGAATCAGGGGAGTTTACCTCTGGCCGCGGAATGCGGAGGAAACGGGATGAGAATCCCATGTTGAAGGAAGAATGTGAATGAAAATGGGTGTGTACCACGATTCCGCAAGTTGACAGAGAGAGGAGAAAATGAGTGAGCTGTGAGATTATGGGACGCCAAGTGGTCCAGGGGCGCAGACTCAGGCGCGGGCGTAGGCGCCTTTCCGGGAGATCCGCCATGTCGATCGCTGCCGAATCGAGTATACCATACGGCATCATCTATGATATCCGGTTTGAACGAGGTTATTTCGATTACATATCGATCTTTTGTATTTTATCTTTTGTTTTGTTTTGTTAAAAAAAAGGAAAAAGTGGTGGATATTTACATACTCTAGCTTGAGTGGTCTATTGACTGATTCGAAATGGCTTTGCTCAGATTAGTATAGAATACAGTGGTTAGTCCTTGAAAGGCAGGTTAAAAGTAGGCCCAGTACTTTCTCGGCTTGTTGTTGTCTTCTCGACTCTGGGTCGTGACATCTCCCGCCGTATAATCTCCATCAATTCTTCTTCTGGTTGAGTCGTCACAGTTCCTCGCCTATGCATAGCGCCCCCAGCCTCTTGGTCAGCCTCTGACATTTCGGCCTCTTCTCTTTGAGACAGGCCATCCATAGGGGCCTCGGCCTGCCGCTCCATGATCGCTGCTTCAATACGATCTTGAATGGCCTTTTCATCGGCTTCCTTTTTGACCATGGCGTAATGTGATCGCCGGTAAACACCAATCGAACTCAATGTCAGACCGACAACTTCATAAGCGAACAGAACGGGAAGTGCATAGTAGAGCTGTGGGTTACACCCTCTTGACCAGATGTCGATGAGAATGTTGAAAATACTATGTGCTGGTAGTGCAAAACCCACTCGGTAGAAGGCAGGTGAGAGTTCGAAGGGAAGAAGGATTGATGTGACATTTGACACAATCCAAGAGATTAATGCCATAGGCACATATGGAGGTGGTAACCAAATCGTAAAGACATCCAGGACGAGAAAATTCAAATGTGCAAAAAGCCACAAAGCCATCCATGTTATCATAAATTGACCACCACTAACATGCCAACCGTGGCGGAACGCCCAGATTGCGCCAGTGGTGCATAAAGAGCCAATAAATGTATAAACACCTGAAATAATCTGGCGCACAGTCGCAATTCGGCGAGGGTTGATGGAGTGATAGAGTTGGAATTGCTGGTACAGGCCATTCACATAACCCAGGAAGAAGAATTCTTGAATGAGGATGAGGATGATAACTAAGGTGTTGTAGATCAACCGGGATCCTTGTGTAGTTGGTTGAAGATTCACCGAAGACAAAACCCAGGGGTCTGAAAAAACAGCGATGGCGGCTGGGTCAGATGTATTCAATGCCTGGATAATTTGTTCGCCGTTGGTTTTTGTATAGGTGACTCGTGCAGCTTCCGCCAAGGTTTCCAGATTTTCCGAGATGGCAGAATCAACAACTGTGGCGTAACGTGCTTCGTTCCAGACCATGGTCATTACATTGCTTTTGTTGTACGAGGCAGCAGCAGATCCCCCTGCAAGCGTAGTAGATAGATGATTTGAAGCGTTGGAAGTGAGGTAGAGAGCTGCCCAAAATTTGATATCACAGATCGCTCCTTCAATACTGCCAGGATTAGGGTAGGAGGATGCAGGTCGCTCAATCAGTGTTGGGAAGCTGGTGCTCGCCAACTGCTCGTACGCGCTGCGCACGGCATTACCAATCGGGCCATTATCATAGTCGACAAAGAGGATGTTGATGTTGTGAATGTGCTCGCCCTGTTGGAAAAGAGAGCCGAATATGTAACTGAAAAGTCCTAGGAAGAGAAATTGCAACACGAGAAGATTGATTATTGCGGCTTTTAGCAGAGCGAGGCGGCGGGGTCGAACAGCAGGATCATGGATGCTGGGCCGCTGTTGGCGTGCCATAGGGTAAAACTTCCCCGGCATCATGGCCGATCGAAAAAGGGTCGCCAGTACTGTGGATATCGTGGAGATCAGGAGAAGATTGTGCGGTAGGGATGAACATCTGGGAAGGAGCAAAGCCCGAAGATACAGAAGAGATCCACACAGACCCCGGCCCGCCAAACGAATCCCGAGCAAGGAGTCGGTTAAATTGAGCAAATGTGAATAGTATCACATAATCATCCGCGTGCTAATTTCTTAGGCCGATATGGGGACGTTTGGCATGTCCAGCTTACGGCGGGACAGAAAGGCGGCAAGTAAGCGGTGGCTTCACCTGTCAGTCCGCATTAGGAAATTTTGGGTTGCACTCCCTTATTTGCATGCAGGCCGGCCAAGCACGGGTTTCGTACCCTACTCTGTATTTGGGCAATCAATAAATTAGGGATCAATTGGGATGGTTACTAGTACGACTGTATAGTCATATCAGTATATGTACTCTGTAAATATTAGTAACTTGGACTTCGCAGAGTAGCCCTAGGAGGAGAGCCGACGGAAATGAATATGGTTAGTACTATTATGTTGCCAAATATTGAGGCGGCTATTTTATTCAAGGTGAATCATGTTACTCAGGTCTTACATGTTCGCCCAATCAAACAATTCGTCATGAATGGCCGACGACATTCTTAATCGTGTACCGCCCAATTTAGACCGTCGATTGCCAATCGGGATGTGTTGCCTCACTCTAACGCCCCGGAATACTGAGAAGCACACCCGAAGAAAATGTCAGTTGGAAACTTGCCTATGACATGACAGATCTTGTGGGGATTTCTTTCCCAAAAAAATCAACCCCCTCCCGAATTGGTATCCTCTGATCTCCAGTGACGCTAAGAGTATCCGGCAGCTGATTCTCACTTCCAAGGTGGTTTAGAAACAATATAACAATATATTGGATTCCAAAAGAGACGTCAAATTTCGGTGTGCGTCGATCTAGAAGTCTAGAATCTGTCAAGCAGATACTTGGGACACTCGAAAATAGTATGCATAGTTAGTTAGTATGAAACTACTTTCGTGGCTCTACTTAGTCTTGCGAATGGCTTCGATATATTCGAGCAAAGGCAAGGCAGAAGAAGAATATCGTGGTTGCCTGGATAAGAACCTTTGATCGTTTCTATTGAACCTTTGAGAAAACCTCCCCTTCAAAGTGCTCATGCTTCTTGAACATAGCGCCATCGCGGTTCATGTCTTAGAATAGCTGCCTTTCTCCAACCCCAACGAGAAGATCTCCTCATTTTTATAACTCGACGGATTTGAATAAGGGGGAAGGAAGGATCGAGAATATTGATGTTAGAGCATTTCGGATCTAGGGCCGCCGAAACTAACTGGGATGGATCCCCGCGCCGAGATAACCGGAAATTCAGAGACAAGATTCGTCGAGACTCCCCCGATGCTTGTATCAACGTCCCCACTGCCCCTCCTATAGTACAGATGTCCAGGTCCCGTTTCTAAGCGGAATTTTAGGATCCACAGCTATGGATTTCGAGCTTTGCACTGCGGAGTTCCAGATCTCTCGTTGCGGGAGTCCCTGAGTTGCCGCCGCATTTGGTATTGCCACCACGTTCGCGCTCGGCGTAAAATTATTAATGGTTCTCCACCCGGGGGGCGCTGATTCATGATACCGAATGAATGACATCAACTTTGCCTGCCTACCCAGATTTTACCACTAGTCGAATGTTGAAAGGACCCACCGTCCTAAATAGTCATGGCCTTGCAAGGTTACAGTCAGCGGAATTTTGGCACGATCGCATTATCTACATCACCATACGACCACTGATGCGGACAAAGAAGCGCCCGAGGAAGATGGAGGAAAAAAAGAAATCGCAAGAAGAATTATCTTGACTAGGGTATTTCAAAACGAGACTTGTTACCGCCTTTTTCAACGCTTTACGAAGCTCGGCACTTGAAGTCACAAAGTGAAGCCGTCGAATGATAGTGGGTCTGGACGGTTAAGTCGGCCTCGTTAGCTCCATTTTCAGTTTTTATGGCCACCTCCAGGGCAGCTCCTGTTTATATTGGCAGATCGCCACCATTAGAAAAGTCTCCTTTTCTCTCTCGTACAGACCCCTCTGCTATCAGTGCTTTGGGAGAGAACAATATTCCCTCGTCGCGACGGCTCCAGGGCCACAAAGAGAAGAGAACCCCACACAACTATAAACCTATCGGGCCAGCATGGACGGGAGTGACAAAGCTCAGCGGGCCGAGGCCGATGTTTCTCGCTGGAGCGAGGAAAAGCCTCGGGTTTCAGCAGAGGCAGATCGACCAACGACGTCAGGCACCACTGGCTCATCGTCTGGCTCAAGTAGTTCAGTCGATTATGATCCATATGATCCATATGTCCACAGACTGCAATCACGCAACACAGAAATTGATTTAGAGCGTCGACGATCTACAACTTCGCAGGCACTGAGCAGAATCGAAACCCAACGGCTCCAGCATCAGCTCACTGTTGGTGAAAGCGTCAAGTCACGACCCTCAAAAACTCCTCTTCCAAATTTCGGTGCTGGCAAGCCCTATCCTCCACATTTACCAAATCGTGAAGATTACGTCGTAGAATTCGACGGTCCAGATGATCCTCTGTATCCCCAGAACTGGCCACTATGGACAAAGTAAGTCATACCTGTTTTGTTAGCCGGGATGTCTAAACTAACACTCACATAGGGTTTATATTGGCGCTATTCTTGCCTTCACAAGTATCTGTTCAACTTTCGACTCCGCAGTATTTAGCGCTTCATCTCAAAACGTTTCTCAGCACTTCGGTGTTGGCCTTGAAGTCTCCGTCCTATCCAGTTCATTGTACATTGTTGGCTACGCGTCCGGGCCCTTAATTTGGGCACCACTGTCTGAGCTAAAAGGGCGTCGTCCAGGCATCATCTTTGGCATGCTTGGATTCGGAATTTTTAACATTGCTGTTGCCGTTTCCAAAGATTTACAGACTCTTATGATTTGCCGTTTTTTCTGCGGTATTTTCGGCAGTTCTCCATTGGCTGTGGTGGCAGCTGTCTTTTCCGATATTTTCAATAACCGCACTCGTGGTATTGCAATTGCTTGTTTCTCCGGCACAGTTTTCTTGGGCCCTCTTATTGCTCCTTTCATTGGTGGTTTCATCAACATGTCTTACTTGGGATGGCGCTGGACCGCTTATATCCCCGCCTTCATGGGCTTTGCTGCATTTTTGATGAATCTTTTCTTCTTGAAGGAGTCCTACCCACCTGTTGTTCTTGTCGAGAAGGCTGCAGAACTGCGTCGTCGTACGAAGAACTGGGGAATCCATGCCAAACAAGAGGAAATCGAGGTCGATCTCAAGGAACTGATCATCAATAACTTCTCTCGGCCGCTTAAGCTGCTTTTCTACGAGCCCTTGATCCTGGCAGTGACGATATACCTCAGCTTTATTTACGGGCTTCTCTACTGTTTCCTTACAGCATACACTCTTGTTTTTCAGCAAGTATACGGCATGAATGCTGGTGTCGGTGGCCTACCCTTATTCGGAATGGTCGTCGGCCTATTCATTGCTGCAGCATATGTCATCCTATCGTCCCCGGCTTATGTCAAGAAGCTTGAGAAGAATGGAAATGTGCCTATCCCTGAATGGCGTCTTCCACCGGTGATAGTTGCCGGTGCCCTATTCGCTGCTGGGCTTTTCTGGTTCGGCTGGACGGGGTTCAACGGCACTATTCACTGGATTGTGCCCACACTAAGTGGTCTGTTCACGGGTTTCGGACTCTTGATTATTTTTATTCAACTTTTCAACTATCTGATTGACACCTATCTCATGTTGTGAGTTGACTTTACATCTTGTCTATCAATTTTGCTTCCGAGCCATTCTAACCTCCAAACAGTGCCGCTTCGGCTATCGCAGCCAATACATTCTGTCGTTCAATGGTCGCAGCAGCCTTTCCCCTTTTCTCACGTCAAATGTTTGAGAACATGGGTATTCAATGGGCGTCTACCCTGCTTGGCTGCGTCGCCGCCATCCTGGTTCCGATTCCGATTGGATTTTACTTCTTTGGCAAAAGACTGAGAATGAAGAGCAAATTTGCTCCTTTCTTCGAGCCTGTACAGGAATTCGACGATGCGGAGCCTGAAGAGGAACTGGAGGCAAACAGAAATGTCCAGAGTTCCTGATCACTCCCAACATTTATGTATAATTCTAGACTCCGCTAAGGAAAACAAAATTACTTGAATAATATCAAAGAAAGTTTTCAAAATCCACGTTTCATTTCATCGTTCTTTCATTCGAGGGTTCCTTTTCAATGTCTTCTGAGAAAACGAAAACAACTTGAAGAGTGGGAGGCTTCCTCGCTCTCGTAAACTTTGAAGAGGTTCTAACCTAAATCCAGCTAGCTCCTAGGCTGCCCCTAGGCTGGCTGACCTCCAAGAAGAGATTTTCGGTGAGTGGCAAGATAACTTCATATTTAATTGATCGCAGTCCACTATTATATCGTTATATCGACGAGCTCACGGTCCTGACGAAATCTTTTGCTTCCTTCCGTGGTCAACTCAAAAAGAATTACCTTAAAGCGACAGGCATGGCAGGGTTCCTAGACCTCCCCAATGAGGTGATTCTAATCATCCTCAAGTATGTACAATCATGTTCAAAGACCATTCAAGTTACCTTTCCATTTTTCGACCTCGGTGACGGATATCGCTGCTATTTATTCGAGCGCGACCACCTGCCGCAAGAACTGAAGGACCTGCGCTCTCTTCTTTTTACTTCCCGGCGGTTCAAACCTCTCCTTGAACCAATCATTTATCGTGACATTTTCATAGGCCGCTATCGCTATCAGCAAAAGAAATCACCCTTGAATCAGCTGAAATGGAGCCTGGAGAATAATTCGAGCCTCGAAGCACATATTGTTTCCGCGATGTTTTTCTGTGAGTATGACAGCTCCATAAGAGATGGTTACCACATCTTTTGGCTTCCCAACCTGAAGACCCTCACGGTGTATGAGTTCCGGGATTGGATGAAACTGGAGTTTGAGGATAACTCACACGTTGGTACTTCTCCGGTGGAGCGTCTAAGGTTGATCGACTGTGGGGCACATGAAGAGCCTCTAGCAGCTGTTCTGAGTTGGCCAAGGGCTTTGAAGGCACTGTACTACGACGCCGAACAAGGCGAGTGGAATGGTCATTTAGAGGGCCAACCGGCCAAGGAATGGACGTGTGAGGCCTTTGTTCGGACATTGGAGTCGCAAAAGGAATCCCTGGAAGAGCTAGTAATGACAAGACCGCCACTGGCCCACGAGGGGTTGGGTATGGGACCGGCTATTCATCTTAGAGATTTTTCATCCTTGAAGATTCTACGAATTTTTCATGCTTTTCTGTGTGGGTGGGACGAGTCATACGGAATTTCGACACGTTTACCTCCGAACCTTGAAGTTTTGGAAGTATATTACGATGATACGGATCTCACCAGATTCCTCGAGGAAAGCGATGAAGCTGAAGGGCCCAATGATCATTTCATCGACAGAGTGGTCAGAAACAAAAGGAAACATTGCCCGAAACTGCATACAGTGACCATTTTCTCTCCTGAGCCCCTGCCCGATTCCGATTCGGATGATGAAGGGGATGGACAACTGTGGGAATTGCCAACACGGCTCGCGCGTGATGCCGATGAAGCTGGCATCAAGCTCAATGTATGGCTTGGGTGTCACAAGGAGCCAGATTTCAAGACTTTTGACGTCTTATCATCCTTGGGGATGAGCCTGAATGAGTATTCTAGTTAATACTGAACAAATGAATGTTTACGAGCCCACAGATCACTGGGATCTATAGTTAGCACTATGTAGAATGTCCTACTAGCAGTACCTAGCGTACTACGCTATGGCTAACATAAAGATCTAGTAAATACTAATGCAATGCGCCCATTGAGCCCAGGTTTTACATTCCTGGATCCATGGGATGACTACGGCCCCTCCGATGAACGGATGATGTTGATGACATGCTTCCCCCCTCAACAACCCGGGCTGACCGGATCTACCGCCGCGGTATTTCTCCAACCCGTTTGACTTAACTTCATGTCTTATGTTTTGTGCCTCATTACTTGAGACTGTTCTGCAAAGCCTCTGCAACGGGGGCCTGGGCTGCCTGGGACTTCCCAGAGTCGTCTAGATGACCTTCGAAGACGAACTGAGAATAGGCCGAGGATACTCTTAGTTAGAGCCTATGCCTCTACCAAAGGAGAAAAAACCAGCAAGTGGGGTATTTAGTGACTAAAAGCTGACTTTTGAGATAGACTGGCTGGTCTATTCAAGTTGATGATTGTCTTCACTTTCCCGTCAGTGAATTAGGTACCACCGCCAGGTTCCCACGCTGCCCCCGATTTCCTCGTCAACTCTCTAGCTCCCCCGTTTTTCTTCCATCCTTCTATTCATAGCTATGCATACCTGCATGATGTTGGGGAAAGACCTCTTTACGCTCTTCCGTCACCGTTGGGCCTACCTCGCCATAACCCTTTATACCTTCGGTCTCATTTACGTTGCGTTGCACACTTGGCTTATTTTTGAGAACGGAAGATCTCAGTAAAAATTCCTTTCATGAGTTGATATTTGAATCTGGTGGTTAATTCTGCTCAGGGAACAAGTGCAAGGCACATACCAAGTTTATTTCCCTTCCATCATTCACGGCCTCTGCGACATCTTTCGCCATCCCATCACGGCCGAGACTCTCAACCTCACCTCGGGGGACACATTCTTGCTTCCATTTCCTCCTACCCCAGAAGGCTACCGATTCAAAACTTCATTGGGCAAAAGAATTCTGGTCCTTGATGTTGATACGCGTCCTTTAAATGGGTCGGGGGAGATTCTCAACTCGACGTGGTCACCCAATAGAAAAACTTTATGGGCTACAGCAGGAAGACTCAATCATTACTTTTTTGGTGAGGGGACTTTATTCTACTCTATGAGTCTCATTGACTGACATTTTATCAGCGCAACTTCATGGCTACGACTACAAGTTTGTGCAAATGGCTGATCTCAAGGGACTTTTCGGAACATGGTCCAAAGTCTCCGTCATGAGAGAGCAACTCCATAACTATGAATTTGTTGTGTTTGTGGACGCTGACACGATCTTTCCTCATCCCCATGTACCACTGGAGTGGCTATTCAACTACTGGGACATCGTCCCTGGTAACCTTGTCGCCATGGCTATTGATCCATCAATCCCGATCAATAACGACTTTCGGGGCCGGACCTTGTTAAATACTGGCTTCATTATTGCGCAACAAAGCCCTCGAGCCCATGATTTGTTTGAAGCGTGGGACGGCTGCCCAACTGATGTGGTATATCGCGGTTGCTCCAACTTCAGCCAGAACTGGCCGCATGAACAAGGCGCCTTTGGGAACTTCCTTCGATATGACTTTAACCGGCCCGACGATGTGAAGGTGCTTTCATGTATGGAAGCAAATGGTTGTCCTGAGGTGACACATCTCGGTTGCTCAGGCAAATTGGTACGCCATTACTGGGGTTCAAAGCCGTCGGTTCCTTCTGCTGTACAGGAATCCATAATGCAGTATTTCCTGTCGTCGCTACACAAGGAGTTTCACCAAGAATACGCCCAGATATTCTCCACTGCTATGCCGAAATACATTGTCGGTGGGGATTCAAACCTCTCTGTCTTGCAAGATGAAAACCCTACGCCCAATATCTCGCAGGAGAGCATAATTGAAACGCCGGTGCCTACCCCAGAAGATCTTGGAGGAAGATCCGGAATATCTCCTCACTGAAACCTTAATTATGGGATGAAGGATCTACAAGGTAGTACATTCAAATAATTTGTCAATTAGCGGACAGATAATAACAGCTTGTGTCAAGGTAAAGGATCACTTTATTCTTAACATTACCCTCTTACAATGCATATGAAGCGTAACTACCGGAGATCTATATACCAATCTCATCTTTAGGCGCGTAACAGGGTGCCCAGAATGGCAACTATCTACAAATGGTTTGTAAACCTGTTCTTCAATTAGGAACAGGCTCTAAAGCATTATCAATTCAGATTCTCACTTAACATCAAGGGGGTGTTCGGAATCGCCAGGTGGAAGAATGTACGCCCGAGCAGCCACTGGGAGGCCCGGGTGCTACTGGTGACTGGTGTTGAGCCTGGGGCGAGATTTGGTGCGAAAGTGAAAAGCGGATGCAGTCTTAGTTGATACTACGTCCATCAGACTTACTCTCTATAAGCGGCATCCGGCCAGCTTGACATAACGGCGTGGTTAGTACTAGTACGTCGTATGATCACTACTGCTCTGTGCAGCACCGTATTGTACAGCTTCATCAATTATAGCATATTCAACATACCGGCCTTAGAGACCATATGGGCGACAAACGACATCCGAGAAGGGATTGAAAGTAGAGAAACCTTCAGTAAGAAGAGAAAAGAAGATATAATGCGAGGGGAGCAATGATGGTAGCACCAGGCGTCTTAATAAAAGCTCACAACGCCATTGAGCGCAACCACATTCACCACTGAAGATCTAAGCACACGCTATTCATCCGACAAGCAACCAGAAAGTGAGAGGGAACATGTACATCTTAAAAAGAAAATGGTGCAATATCATGGACGGATGCGAGCCATCGTCATCAGTCAAAACGCGTGGAAAAGGGAAGATGTAAGGAGGGCGCTTAACAGGCACAGCCGTCGTTGTTGGTGGTCTCCTTCGGGTGGATGTTGACATCGATCACTGGAAAGAAAGAATGTGGTTAAAATGACGGGCAGCGATAGACCTAGAAACTTCGACCGACTTACTTTGACTCTCGCCCTGCTTAGCTTCACCCTCCATGCCCGGCAATGCCTGAGCAATGCGCCTGAATAGTTGCTTAACATTGTGTCCGACCTTGGCACTGGTCTCGATGAACATCAGGCCGTTCTTCTTTGCCTCTTCCTCGCCCTGTGCCGTTGTGACCTCTCGCTTATCATTTAAATCGGTCTTGTTACCCACGAGAACGATGATAACGTCGTTCCCGCGCTCCCCACGCACATCATCGATCCATTTCCGAGTGTTCTGGAAGGATTTGGCATTCGAAATATCATAGACGACCACGGCGACGCTCGAGTCTCGGATGTAGGAAGGAATTAGGGAACGGAAACGTTCTTGGCCAGCGGTATCCCAAAGCTGGAGGCGAACAGTTCGGTCTTCAAGGTACATAGTCTGACAAAATCGCGATCAGTCTTCTGGCTGTCTAGGATATAGTCCTCAAGGGTTTAGAGGGGCATACCTTGGACAAGAAGTCGATACCGATGGTGGCCTGATATGTGTTGTCGAAGGAGTCGTACATGAATCGGGTAATCAGAGAGGTTTTTCCAACTGGCATCGTTATCAGAATCATAATTCGAGCTTTCTTTGCCCCCCGCGCGTCATTTCGGTGTATGAAATGCGCATTTTTGAGGATACCATACCACTTTGTTCACCCAAGAATACCAACCTAGATATACGCGTTAGATTCAATAACGATTCAACAGATTTTTCCCTCGAGCAGCATTTGAACTCACTTGAACTTCTTCAACGGGTTCGAATACGACCCTACCCCGGAGGCGGAGGCCATGTTGCTGGTGATGATGGAGAGGGGTTGAGGGGGACTCAGGGGTTGAAATGCGCCCGCAGACCCGGAGAGCTCAGCAGGCAGCAGAGAACGCACAACCCGAACAGATACAAGCGAAGACTCGAATTACAGCGAGAAACAATTGCCCCGCTGGATCAATGACAGTCGAACGATCCGTGGATCTGGGGAAACAAGCCAACTGAGTCGCCCACCGCCTGAACGGATCAGTTAATCCGCTCCGGGCCCGAGTCCGTTCGGTCCAACTGTCCACCACCAGCTGCCACCTCGCTCGTCGGCGTTTCCTTTCCCCAACCGGCCTTTTCATTCATTCATCTTCAGGTTGTCTGAAGTCGCCATGGCTCTCAGGTATTTGCTTGGTATCTCCACGACCGCCTTTGTGGTGGTCGGACTCTGTATGTCGCGAGCTTCGTGGAACAACCCCCCCGGAGAGCTGGAATGTCCATAGCTAACCTGGGAATCTCACATGCAGATATGCTCTTCCAGGGCGAAGGTGAAGCATTCAATGTACGATAAGTCCGGGATTTGAAACCAACTGAAGCTTCTGTATGCCCATATTGACACGACACGTTCCAGGTCGGCCGGTTCCTTGAGGAGGTATCTCCCTTCGCCTTTGCGAATATCGGTATTGCGATGTGTATTGGTTGCTCGGTCGTAGGAGCTGGATGGTACGTTTGACGAATATACTCTTCTGGCCTAGGCCAGGCTTTGGGCACATTTCATGCTAATGCGGTGGCAACTGTCTTGCAGGGGTATCTTCCTCACGGGCTCCTCGATCGTCGGCGGTGGTGTTCGAGCCCCCCGCATCCGCACCAAGAACCTAATTTCCATTATTTTCTGTGAGGTCGTGGCCATCTACGGCGTCATCATGGCAATCGTCTATTCAGCGAAGCTCAACTCGGTCCCCGAGACTCAGCTTTACACCCAGAGCAACTACTACACGGGATATGCACTCTTCTGGGGTGGCATCACGGTTGGCTTCTGCAACCTGATCTGCGGTATTTCCGTGGGTATCAACGGCAGTGGTGCTGCTCTCGCTGATGCTGCCGATCCTAGCCTGTAAGTTTTTACCCCAGACTCCTGTGTCTGCCCAGACTTCAACGGGACGAGCACTTGGGCCTGCCCTTTTTTTTTGTTAGCTTCGGCAGACTTACCATTTCTCCGCATCCTAGGTTTGTCAAGATTCTTGTCATTGAGATTTTTAGTTCCGTTCTGGGACTGTTCGGTCTTATTACTGGTCTGTTGGTGGGCGGCAAAGCCCTGGACATTGGCACGGCTTAGAGTCCGCCTCGTCTACTGTCCGCGAGTTCCCCGGGGGGCTCTCCGGCCATTTTCCCCCACAGACACGAAGCATCCAACCAGAAAGGGTATGATGGCTATGCTTACCCAATCGGGGCAGGCACTTTGCTCGGCTCGGCTCGGCCGCATATGATCTCGGAACATTATTTGACCTCTTTCTCGTTTGCCAAAACTTTCGTCATGTCTTTATTTTTTTGTTTGGTTGTTTGATACAAAGCATCAGGGCGTCAGGATTCGATATATCGTAGATTGGAGGGGATGTGGGAAGTAAGCTCATGATCATCGGGAGATCATCTTTTGTATGTGTGTACAGTACATAATCACCAGCGAAATGGAACCAAAGGTCACCCTAACTCCACCCCCGCAATCAGAACTGCATGGGAACCCACTCCAGACCAACATCATAAGTACTCCATGCTCGCAGTGGATTCGACGGAATCCAATCGAAATCAGTACCATCTTTGGCGGTGCTAGCACGAACCGGCCCACTTACGAAAAAGGGTTGCACTTTGCAATCTCGCGCACCCGAAGTTTCGCGATAAACTAACCCGACTTTCTCGATAGTTGCGCGCGCGCCTTAAAAACTCGTGCAGCACCCCCACTTCGCTGAATTCCCTCTATCTCATCACCCACTCACCATCCACTAACATGGACAAACTGAAGGCAGCTATTTTGATCGTCTCTGACACCGCCTCTCAGGACCCCGCTTCTGACAGGACGGCCGATGCCCTCGCCCCCATCCTCGCGGCAGAGGGGAAGTGGGAATCCCCCGCAATCAAGATCGTACCGGACAATGTGTTCCAGATCCAACAGGCCGTTTGCGAGTGGAGCGACAGTGCCAATTGGTATAACCTGATTCTACTCAGTGGTGGAACCGGCTTTGCAATCAAGGATAACACGCCTGAGGTATGGCTGCTTGTGATAGCATCAAATGCCTCTTCACATCATGGAAGGTTTCCCGCTCTAATGACATCACAGGCCGTCTCTCCCCTGATCCATCGCCATGCCCCGGGCTTAGTGTAAGTAGTCTCTCATAGCGTTTCCGTGGCGCACTCAGGGCGCTCCCAAGGCGTCTCCCATCCGTCCTGAAAGTTGGCGCTAGAGCATGAACTAATTTTCCCAGCCATGGCATGATCGCCGCCTCGTTGAAAGTAACCCCATGTGAGATGACATCACCCTACCCTCCTTGGCAACTTGTTTGGGTCTAAACCCCATAGTCTTTGGGCTATAGTCATAGTCGAGGGCCTCGACTATAAACATCCCGCTAACCCCCCTCTTCTCCCAGTTGCGATGATGTCCAGACCCGTTGCCGGAGTCCGAGACAAATCATTGATCATCACATTGCCAGGTTCTCCCAAGGGAGCCATAGAGAATCTTGAAGCCGTCGTTAAGCTTCTACCACACGCTTGTTTACAATCAGCCGGAGCCAATTCACGCAACATGCATGCTGCCGGTGTCAAGAGTCTCGAGGCCGAGGCCGGAGTGAGCTCCAGCTCGGATATTCCTCTGCAAAAGAAGCAAAGCATTTGCAGCCATCATCATGGCCCTGGGCACGTAGCCCCCAAGGCACATACCTCATCAAACCGTCAAAAGTCGAATGACCCTTCTGCTGGTCCCAATCGGAGGTATCGTTCCTCGCCTTACCCGATGCTCTCTGTAGAAGAAGCCCTCCTGCAGATCAGCGAGCACACCCCCGAACCCATTGTCATCGAGGCCCCAGTGAACACCGCCATCGTGGGTTCTGTTGTGGCTGAAGATGTCTATGCAGCAGAGTCTGTCCCAGCATACAAAGCCAGTATCGTCGACGGCTATGCCGTCATTGCCCCAGACTCCACGAACAATGCTCCGAGTACGAAAGGCGTATTCCCTGTAGCATCAATCACTCACGCCAACGTTGGCGGATCCCTAAAGCCCCTCCAGCCAGGCACCATCGCTAGAATTACAACCGGTGCCCCTCTCCCTCCGAATGCGAACGCCGTAGTTATGGTTGAAGACACTGACCTGGTCTCCTCCACCGCCGATGGAACTGAAGAAGCCACCGTCGAGATCTTAACCGGTGACATCGAGCCTGGCGAGAACGTCCGCGAACCTGGTAGTGACGTCCTCCTCGGCGAGAAAATCCTCTCTCGCGGGGATGTCATCTCTTCTGTCGGCGGCGAGGTGGGCTTGCTCGCTTCAACCGGTATTAGGACGGTGAAAGTCTTCAAGAAACCCTGCATAGGCGTCCTGAGCACCGGTGACGAGCTCGTGGAACACGATGATCCCAGCCCTCTTACCGGTGGTCAGATCCGCGATTCCAACCGTCCCTCACTTCTCTCCTGCCTCAACTCCTGGGGTTTCCCAACCGTGGACCTAGGCATCGCACGCGACACGCCAGCCAGTGAGCTCGAGCACGCCTTGCGTGACTCTCTCCGCGGAGTAGGCCGCGCCTCTTCTAGCGTGGACGTGATCGTGACCACCGGCGGTGTCTCAATGGGCGAGCTGGACCTCCTCAAACCAACCATTGAACGCACCCTCGGCGGCACAATCCATTTCGGCCGTGTCTCCATGAAGCCCGGCAAGCCGGCAACCTTTGCCACAGTGCCCTTCAAAGAAGCAGGCAATGGCAACACACAACAAGAACGCAAGTCCAAGCTCATTTTCTCCCTGCCCGGCAACCCGGCCTCTGCTCTGGTTACTCTGAACCTCTTCGTCTTGCCCTCGCTGCACAAGCTCACTGGTTTGGGTGAGAGCTCTCGGGCTGTCAACACAAAACCCTGGCTTGCACCTCAACTCGGCCTCCCCCGTGTGGCCGTGGTCTTGACGCATCATTTCCCGCTCGACCCCAAGCGCACTGAGTACCACCGTGCTGTGGTAACGGCTTCGCGGTCAGATGGCCGACTCTACGCTACCAGCACCGGCGTTGAGGGCGTGGGACAGCGCAGCTCCCGCGTCGGTAGTCTCGCCAGCGCAAACGCACTGGTTGTACTGCGTCCCGGCCGTGGAGTCGGTATCAAGGGCGAGATTGTGGAGGCTCTCATGATGGGCGGCGTTTACGGCTCGGATACACGAATCATTTGCTAAAGAAAGTGTCATGACTAGAACGATACATCTGGGGGCTGGAACTCCTCAATATCTCTGATTCTTCTCTGTTTTCTCTTATTCTATTTTTTTCATCTGTCTTTCTTCCCCTCTTCTTGATCCTTGCTAGGCATTCTTCGCTGTTACCTTCTCTTCATCTCTTGGTTTTTTCTGGAACTCCACTAGACTGCCAATAAATATGATTATATAGCAATGAGACAATGACAACATCCCAACCCGAAATCTATGGTAATATGCATTGAATAGTCACTACTAGTAGTATGCAGAGTCTTAGCCTTCCACGTACTAGTCCCAGAGCTACTGTAAAACCCAAGTGGCACTTCTAATTAACCATGTGAATACTTCCAACCTTTCTTTTTCTCCGCTCTGAAAGCAAGCAACGTCCCATCACGCCCCTGCTTGCGTGCGATCTCCACCACGAAAAACCTCACAAAGTCCGTTAATGTCCAGTAACTGCTATGCGCGCTGAGCATGTTTAGGTACTGGATGTTGAGCGGACCACCTCCACCAGATAGGTAATAATCGATCTGACCATTGTCATTGAGAAGAAGCATTCGTTTTTCGGCAATTTCTTCACGCGTGAAGTCATGAGTCTCCATTTCGACGTTGGAAGGCAACTTTGTGACTACCGCCGGACGAATTGGAGTCGTAGAGGGCATGAACGCTGGTGCTGAGCTCCATTTGAAGACACTGCCAAATGATGTCCAAAAAGAAGAGGTGGCACTGGGAATCGAGGCTGTCTTAAGCGAGTTTGAAAGCTCCGTATCGACGGCGGCATTGACGCGGTATGCAATCGCTATTCACGTTAGATATAGTAGGGAGCTTTTAATAACTGGAAACTTACGATCGGTGTTGTGCATGATGTTGTAGAGATTGTCCACGGCGAGACAGCCGTATTTACCAGGTTCTCCGGCAACGCCTCGTACTAGATCTTCACCTTCACTTCCGGGTTTGTCTCTGCCCTTTCGGGGGAGTAGACTCGCTAGAATACCTGTTAGAAGCTATGCCAAGACCGCTTTCTTTAGTCAAGACATACCTTTGTTCAAGAGGAGAAAGAATCCGACTGGACTGCCGCACAAAAACAGTATCCGGGTATCGAACTCAAAGATATCGCTGTGTAAAGGCGTATTGTGAAAGTCGAAATGAGGAACATGCGTCGGTTGATGGCTCAGGATATCAAGGGCCATAACGCTTCCGAGGGAGTGAGCGAGGAGGTGTACTCGGCCATTCTCTTGGAACCCAGGATTGTTTTTGCACCAGAGTCGGTAAATACGATTGGCTTCTCTGACAACGGCCCGGATCATCTTCGGTTTGTGATGGGATAGATAATATGGGATATCCAGCATCACATCACTAATCAGAGAACGCACAGCGGGCAGTGTTTGAGGAGTAATGTCGTCAAGTGAAAAGTTATTGGCTGTGGGATCATCGGTATTGGTTGATTCCAGAGAGGGATCTTCCAAAGACAACGTAGTTCGCCAATTGACAGGCAGAACCATGATACCGCCATTGTCCTGATCAACATGAGGCCAGACAGGCTCATTATTCAATTCCACATTTACTTGGCGACGGAAGGCATTCATGGCATGGGTGAAATGGAAGCTCTCCATCCGTTCGGATAACTTCTGTCCAATGCCATGAATTACAAGTACTAGATCTGTAGGGCTTGGTCGCAATCCCTCCATTTTGCAAGCATAACAGACTTGCTCCCCTGGAGCAGGACCAGGCTCTTGGGCCTGATTCCTTCGAATGTATTGTCGTACATCAACAGGGTTAGGCTTGGCGGGATGGAGCTTGTCCCATAATCTCCGACTGAAGCCGCGCACCACGGGTATGCCGATCTGTCGTCCTTTGCGAATCGCGCTGAGTGGTCGCCTTCCACGGGAAACTGATGGCAGCAAGCTCGGTCGAAGAATCTGGGCATTCTGGGCATCCACATAGACCGCGCTGGACGAAAGATAGGGCTTAATAGCGTCAGAGTAGGCTGCATTCCCACCAGCTGCCTGGTTGAGATCGGATGATGGACCCTCTAGAGCATCATCATCCGCAGATGAGGCAGGCCCATTTTCTTGGGCTCTTCCAGGCGTGTTGGTGGATCCTAAGTCCCCCTTTGGCCAAAGACAGTGCACGATCTTGAGCTCTGCATCGGCTCCATTTTCCACACAACTATTCAACTCGTCCTGCCATGTTTCTGTCCATGGTTTTAGGTATGTGTAGCCCTCTTCTAACTTGTTTGCTAGTGCGGTCTCCACTGGGTACATGGTATTCCTGTAAAACCATGTGGCTCTGACCACGACCGACACATCATGGAGAGGGCTCCAGTAGATAGGTTTCATCTAAAGAACATGTTAGCAATGAAAAGTAAAAAAGATAGATGGAGCACAGAGCATACTTTCAGATTTGGAAGCTCGACAAGGTGAAGCCGTGAGGCACCAACGGGAATCTTGGCTTTATCCTTGTCGTGCTGCTCCTTTGGGTCCTTTTTAGGTTGGTCGTCTTCGTTTGTGTCCTGGGCCAGCTCGTCCAGGCTAACAGTAGCTCTGAGGCCAGATGGCTTAGAGGTCCCATGGGTTGGTGCGCTGCTTCGAACCTCACTCTGCCACTCCTGGGTCCCATCCTTCGGTAGCAAGGACTCGACTGAACTCCCAAACTGACTGTGAGATTGAGAAACGGGTGCCCTGATGAAAGGCGATCCGCTTATACTGACATCGCGGGATCGATTCGCACGAATGCTCTTTGTCTCATCTTGGCCGTCTTCCAGGTCATTCTCGTCACCTAGGGTCGAGTTGCTTCTTCTCTTGCTCGATGGTGCGCCTTGCAATGAAGAAGAGCGCTCTCGTTTCCGATCATGCAGATCACTCCTAGGAGAATTTTCGGGGAAACTGTCATCCGCGAACGAGGCGACTTGCTTTTGAGTAAAGCCCTCAGCTCGGGCATCAGAGTTAATAGGTAGGCCAGATCGGCTCTTGAGATGTCGTCCAGGAGTCTCATCAGGAAATGATGGGGAGTTACTGAGGGTGCTTCTGGTGCTTATCACACCTGTGTCATCTCTTTTATTTGCTGTCTTGCGGTGGCGTCCCGCCTCCAACTCTGATGTCCGGCTCGGGACAGCTATGCCGGGGCCGCCTGCGTTTGACGTGTTCAGTCGAACTCCAAATTGACCTGTATTCTTAGCCTGGCGAGCTCTGCCTAGCTTCTGCCATGACGTCTCTAGGGCGAGGTTGTCTCTGGCGGAAAAAGGCTTTGGTGGAACTCGTTCATTTCCAGAAGCTTGTCCACTCGCTGGTGGTGGCAGAGGGGCCAACGGGTCATCAATTGGCAAAGATGAAATATAGAAGAAGTGAGAGCGAATATCAGGAGGAGTACTGCGCGAATACAAGCTGGACAGTTCTGGATCCTCGTCTGCCAGCAGACAGGTTGAGCCATAAGTATGTAAAGGGCCGGTCATGACGAGGAAGGTCGGTTCCACTTTTCCAGGGTCCAGCAATCGAGATCAGAACACGGGAGGGTCGCCAAGCGCCGTGACTGGTCGCCCTAGGCCGATCGGAAACAGCCGATCAAGACAGAAGGGATGTTTGAGTGCATAGGGGAGTGGAAGTCGAAGTAACTTGGGATAACCAAGACTCTTGCACGTTGTTTGAGTAAAAAAGAAGCTGTGAAAGCCGCGCCTATGAAAGATGACGTCGCGGCACGTGCCACCCAAGAAGCAAGGATGGAAAGAGAAGCTTGTGAATTCCTGCTACGAACAACGTCCTTACTTTGCTTTTAATGACAGACCTCGGGTAGGAAGAAAAGAACATTCTCATGCATTGAATTCATTCTGGTGAGTTATGACAGAGTATTCTCGCGCCTTGCACCGAATCCACACCGCTAGATTCCCACAACTGCTTGCTTCCTCACGTTGTTGGCATAACTTGGTCTCCTTCTCATTTCATCTCTTCATACTATATCAAACTGGAGTAATATCCTTTGCAGTTCGATACAAAGTCATCTCCTCCCCTGAATTCATATCAGCGAAACCTTGCAGCCCCGCCACTCGCAGTCCGAGGATGGCGCTTGATGTATTCATCCATCATTTCGTTATGAGCCTGAACACTAAGATTGCGGAACTGCTGAAGTGTCAAGAGCGAAGCGTCCAACATGTCTAGTAGATTTCGTGTGTCACGGAGGTGCTTCCGGATAACGCTATCTGACAGGTAGAAAGTGCGAACGTTCATCTCTTGTGCGATAGTTCTCCAGTTGGAGAGATTGGACTCCAGCATAATCGGGTTAGTGGAACTTTCGCTGGTGAACCTGAGACTTCGGCGGTTTGCCATGATGAGGTCTCGCTGGGTAGCTTGATCGAATCGAAACTCGGTGACTTGTGGGCGGTTTTTCGACGCCCAAAACTCGTGAACCTTTTCGATGGATTGTTGAGAGATTCGACCATCGTAGTACTGACTCATGATGAACTTGTTGGCACTCGTACAGATCATGACTTCCAACTCAGCGTAGAGCTTTGACTGCTGCGTAGAAGTCAGAGACACTGGCGCGATGGAGCTGGGCGAGCCCGTTGGCGGACCAGGGCTGGTTGTCGGGCTGGAACTCTTGGGGCTGTCCACAGTCTACACACATGATGAATATAAATTCCGATTGAACATATTGAAATGAGCAAAGATGACTTACCAAGCCCTTCAGATTTTTTTCGAAGATCTCGCATCACTCTCTGTCTTCGTCTGGGGGTCTTTGGCGGCCGGTGATCGTCGAGCCAACCATTATCCCCGAAGAACTTCTTGTGAACACGTCCGCCGTGGCTTTTTGCCTTTGTTCTGATTCCCATACTGCTATATGTACTGCTCTCTTCCTCAATGGTGGCCAGCGAAGGCGTTGGGGACTGAGCTGGCGATTGACGGGGAGACTCAACCACCCTGGCAGTCATGGAAAGAGGAGACTTGACTTCATACACTGAAGCGACGTGACTCAATGGCCGTCTCAGGTACTCAGGGATTGTCAGATGTGGCCGGAAATTGTGTCCTTGTTTGACTGTCCAGTTCAGCCCCTCTGGAACCAAAGCCTAGAGAGCTTCGTCTTGAGGAGGAAAAGGCGCTCCGACAAAATCAGGGCTGCCCACTCGTATGATAGTACGTATTTTCTCGGAATTCGACAAGCTAGATCGGTTGCTCGTTCCTGTTGGAGATTGGGAGAGCCCGTTGCATGGAACAGCGACCAGTCCATTGGGTTCATCATAGGGGTTGTCCTCGGCCATACCCTCATAGTCCCTGTTTGAAAGCATGAGCGACCATGTTTCAGAGATGTTCTCGATTGGGGAATCTTACCTTGGGGTCACAGCGTAAACACTGTTGGGAGAATTTGGTCCTGGATCACCCGCAAGAGGTTCCAATGCATGCAGCGTAAGCGGAACATACTCAGTCGAATATTGCATTTCAAAGCATCGTTGCGCCAGGTTCAAATCCATCTTATCTTGATCTTCTGGAATTTTTCGCAAAGGACTCGTCTTGGATATTTCATTGTTGAAAGTATGCTCCTCAGGCGAAGATGTGGGAGTGCAAGCAGATCGGCTGAACTCGATTATGGATGGGAGTTCGTAAAGAGCTGACTTTGAATTGTAGATTTTTCGTCATTATGAAGGGGCGATTAAAATAGATCCAAGATAAAATATTCACTGGGAGCTTTGGGGGATCTTGCGCAGGGTTTGATGGTCTTGTGGGTGGTGGGCCTAGAGTCGGAGGGATGCTTCATTCACTTGCCCGGAAAGAGCAATATGTTAAAGATACCATACAGTAGATATTCAAGAATACAATGCTACATAAGACGTTGAGACGATTTGAATAATTCTGTATTAGGGGACTCATTCACAGGGTATTGTCTTAATTGTATCCTGGGCTTGATGCATTCTGCCTACTGTCTATTGTCTATTGTCTATTGTCTACCTATTGACAGTTGACAATAGTAGGTCTCTACTTCGGTGACATATTGAGATGACTCGAGCGGACAAAAGGACCAGGCTTATTGTGCAAACTCAAATGAGTCAATTAATTGAGGTAAGAATCAAACTTCAGGATATCTAGGTGTGAGGGCAATTGAGAAAGAAAGCTCAAAAACGTGGTTTCTTTTGAGTGTTGCAGCCTGGAGTGGCTCAATAGGACAATCTTACTCACCATTAGAACCAGCAGGGAGCTACCACATCCCAATGCCAACTAGTGAGATGGAGAAGAGGAAATGTCAAAAAGTTCGTGAACTTTTTTTAATGTCAAATGAAAATATTGGTGCCTCAGGCACATGCAGGCATCATTTTGGCCTGAGGCCGTAATGAACGGTCGTTCTACTCTGCAAGTTGTCAAAGTATATCTACAATTGGATCAAAACAAATTGGATTGAATGCTTGCCCTTTCTACGAGCCACTATACATGCTCGTTATGGAAATGGTTCCCGCCTTAGTAACCGCCCACTCGGAATTGCTACTAGTATAATGTTGTTTGGGGCCGAATAAGCATATATCCTCCGAGCTTGAGCCGCAGCCGCAATTCATGCCGATCCCCCTCTTAGGCTGGTCGGATCACTCGGCCTTTGTGGGGGAGGCTCTCTTGTGGTTGCCACTTCGTTTCCCGGGCTTAATATACCCATGGGGAGAACTAAGGGGGCAAAATCTTAAGGCCCGAGGTTACCCTAAATCAACTTAATTGGTATACCCGGCGGAAATCCCCCTGCGGATAGAGTCTCGGGATGAAATCATCAGTGAGATCATCAACGTACATTTAGATCGGCGAGGGTTGAAAGTTGACTTTGACGACCAAGGAGATAGTAGTATTAGGATAATTAGTAGTCGTAGTAGTACTAGGTAAGAAGAAGAATCTTGAGTGCAATTTTTTTATGGATCTTCATCTCTTCATATAGGAGTCAGGCCGCATTTATTTATCTCGAACCGATATAGTATGGAACAAACAAATACTAGTAGAACCACCGAACTATTTGCCATGCCACTTGAAATTACGTTGCCCAGTTTAGAGAATCAAGCTATGGAAAAAGCGATCTATTACCAAAGGCGTCGCGAGACTGGTCTGGAAACCGAGTTTCTTTCCGCAAACTGCCTGTCGAAACTGCCACACCCGTGATGACTAGCCTAGTGGGTAGAGACTAGTCAATAATGGATCTTTTCTGGATAAAACGGACATGGGATTAACAACTTCAGCTCGGGCAGCCAATGGAACGGTCGGGAATTTGAGCTAAAGACAGCAAGATGCTGTACAGGTACAGGTATATCACCGTCCAAGTCCCGGACCAGCAACCGAGTTCCACTTGCCGACTCAAGCAGCCGACCAACAGTGGGGAATCGAGCTAACTCCACTCCCTCACCTCCACCACTCTTAGATGGCCCTTGCCAGTTCCAAGGCCATCCCATGGTTGTTCACTCCGCCAGGCCCTATCGTCCGGGATCAACGACGGCACTCAGTCAATTGTACTGGTTGCAGACCAGCCCCACACGCTTGTGCACGCATAAACCACTCTATGCTGGCCCTGATTGGCTGGCCCCGGCTCACTGCCAGCAGCTCCCCCACGATACAACCGACCCCCAATGCCGTGACTTCTCTCCGTCATCTCATCTTTGGCATGGTCGGCCCGCTTACCCCGGCCTGCTTGCAAAGTATTTATGAGCCCGTCATGGCCCTCTTTGATTTCTCTTGGATTGTGACTTGTACAGGGTATTCTCTTTTACCAAAACCATCCTGATTGATATTTCCTTACTGCATTGCCATTTACCATATATACCCCCCCATATCAGCATCAGCATCACCGCCACCACCACCACATTTACCTCCCACCTCCCACCAAAACCTCAACATGGTGCAGGAGACATATGATATCGTGATCGTCGGCGCCGGTCCTGTGGGCCTGCTGCTGTCCCTCTGTATGTCCCGCTGGGGCTACAAGGTCAAGCACATCGACAACCGTCCCGTGCCGACCGCCACTGGCCGCGCTGACGGAATTCAGCCGCGCTCCACCGAGATCCTGCGCAACCTTGGCCTGAAGCGCGCCATCATGGCCTATGAGCCCGCTAAGGTCTACGATGTCGCTTTCTGGGATCCCAAGAGCGATGGCTCTGGAATCGGCCGCACTGGTAGCTGGCCCAGCTGCCCCCGCTTCATCGACACCCGCTACCCTTTCACCACCCTTGTTCACCAGGGTAAGATCGAGCGTGTCTTCCTCGATGAGATCGAGAAGGCCGGTACCCACGTTGAGCGTCCCTGGACCATCCACGGTTTCAAGAACGACGGCGCCAATGCCGAGTACCCCGTCGAGGTCCAGCTGAAGTGCATCGACACCAACGTTATTGAGACTGTGCGCTCCAAGTACCTGTTCAGTGGTGAGGGTGCCCGCAGCTTCGTTCGTGAACAGCTCGGAATCAAGATCCACCACAAGGACCCCATTGCCTACGTCTGGGGTGTCATGGACGGTGTCGTCCGCACCAACTTCCCCGATATCGAGGTAAGCTCAAATTCAGAAAATGATTCAGTATTGTACCACCAGAAGCTAACTCTTTCTCCAGACCAAATGCACCATCCACTCCGATGCCGGCTCTATCATGGTCATTCCCCGCGAGGACAACATGGTCCGACTATACGTTCAGATCGCCTCTTCCACCGATGCCGACTGGAACCCCCGCAAGACTGCTACCGCCGAGGAGGTCCAGCAGGTCGCCAAAAACATTCTGAAGCCATACTGGGTCGAGTGGGACCGTGTCGAGTGGTACTCGGTTTACCCCATTGGACAGGGTATTGCCGAGAACTACACCCTGGATGAGCGTGTCTTCATGGGCGGTGATGCCTGCCACACCCACAGCCCTAAGGCCGGTCAGGGTATGAACACTGCCTTCCACGATGCTCTTAACATGGCCTGGAAGATTCACGCCGTTGAGTCCGGTCTTGCCGACCGCTCTACCCTGAGCACCTACCAGAGTGAGCGCAAGGATATCGCCGAGACCCTGCTGAACTTCGACGCCAAGTATGCCGCTCTGTTCTCGAAGCGCCGCCCCAATGCCAACGAGGTCTCCGCCAGCAAGGCTGTCGGTGCCGCTGATCCTGAGGAGGATGAGTTCGTCAAGACCTTCAAGTCCTCTTGCGAGTTCACTAGCGGATACGGAGTTGCCTACAAGCCCAACGTCTTCAACTGGGACGCCAGCCACCCTGCCAAGTCCCCCCTGTTTGGCATCCCCGATGTCCGCCTGACTCCTGGCCGTGCTTTCACTCCTACCATGGTCACTCGTCTTGCTGATGCCAACTTCGTTGAGCTGGAGCAGGAGGTTCCCACCAACGGTTCCTTCCGCATCTTCATCTTCGGTGGTAACCAGAAGAAGACCCAGAAGGCCATCGCCGATCTCGCGGCCAACCTGGAGAAGGAGCGCTCTTTCCTCTCCGTCTACCGCCGCTCTGATATTGCCGATGTCTCTTTCTTCGAGCGTCACAACCCCCACTCCAAGCTCTTCACCCTCTCTCTCGTCTATGCCGCTGCCAAGAATGAGGTCGATGTGGACTCCATCCCCCAGATCCTGCGCGACTACCACCACCACCTGTACGCCGATGACATCCCCGATGTCCGCGTCCCCAACGCCCAGTTCCCAGCTCACGAGAAGCTTGGTCTCGATGCTGAGAAGGGTGGTGTCATTGTTACCCGCCCCGACAGCCACGTTGCTTGCACTATCCAGCTTGTCGAGGGCAGCGGCACCGCTGATGCTCTCAACGAGTACTTCAACTCCTTCTCTACGAAGCCCTTGGGACAGGACTCCCAGCAGAGCCGTCTGTAAGTTCCAGTTGATACGCTTTGCATGATCTTTTTATCTCTTGGTTGTAAATAGCTTGTTTATACCGTCCTTTTTGGAGCGACTGCTTCAGCATGATTGGCGTTTCGATATATTATTACGAATAGAATTTCAATATTTCAAAAATACTTCTTCTACCCCTATTCTACTTTAGATTTGTAGTTTCTTCAGTTCAAGAAGGCGCATCTGTCAGCTCAGTGGTCACATGCCAAGACTCGATCTATTTTCTGTCTCCACCCCGCATTGCGGCACTTTTTGAACTTCACTTTCGAGAAGCCTCGACACGGAGCCCGGTTAACTCTAATCCATCTCAGACGAGATATTCAAGATGCTCTCTCTGGTTCTGACCGCCGAGCTTGAAGGGTGAGTTCGCTTGCATCGTGTCTAGGTCCAGTCATATTCCCTGCGTAAACTCCCCGCATCGTGCAACAATTTTTTGGTGCCGGCTGCGCGGAAGCATTGAATTCCCTTGTGGTCTAGAACACCTCGATTTGATACACCATCTGACCTTTTCTTGACAGTGTCACTTCCCTTCGGCCGACTGACACCGAGGAGAACCCATATTTCTACACTTTCAAGGTGCAATGCACATCTTGCCATGAGACTCACCCTAACTGGGTGAGCTTCACCCGCTTCGTATGAAACCCCCAGTAACTGCCCTTGATTATAGACAATATGCTAAATATTCTTCTACAGGAGCAACATGAGATTCCCGGTAGCCGGGGTGAGGCCAACTTTGTCTGGAAGTGCCGCCTCTGCACCGTACGTGATTTCAATTTCGCAAACAATTTGCCGGCATACGCAGGCCAACTCCTCTCCCGACGACCATTGGAGCTTTTGTTCGGGTCTTTTACTCTTTGACGCGGTATTAGGAGTATTAATTGACGCTGTGTGCCCTCCGGAAGTTAATTAATACTACTACTGCCTCGTCAGAGTAAAAGAACCGAACAAAAGCTCCAATGGTGGTTGGGAGTGGTCTTGGCCTGCGTGTGCTAGCCACCTACTCTGTGATAGTGTGCGAGGAGCTAACATTGCAATCTCCAGAAAACCCACTCCGCTTCCATCATTTCCGGTCCCAACATCTACGAGCTACAGGAAAAGAAGGCCGGCCAGAAGATTATCGAGATGGACTGCCGGGGTCTGGAGTTCATTGAGTTCAAGCCCGATGTAAGTCGATTCCTCACCGTGAAGCTGATTCAAAATTCTTACCTCCATGCAGGGTGAGTGGGAAGCCAAGGGTGTCGAGTCCTCCACTCCATTCTCTGGAATTGATCTCTCAGAGGGCGAATGGTATGACTACGATGAGAAATCCAGCGAGGAAGTTAGCATCAAGGAAATTACCTGGTCAGTTGGCAGGGCATAGGTGTGTATGTTGGCGTCCGTTGTGTCGGTGACAAATCAACGCCGATAATACTGCGCACAGTGGGACGAGCTATGTCACTGTTATTCCCAGCGATATTGTCTCAATCCTATGATTCTCATGGTATCTTCGCTGTATTATTACCGGTATGCTTATGAGCCTGGCGCGTGGTGTGGAGAGGAGTTGGGGTGGTGTGTTGAGCGATTTGATGATTACGAAGCCATAACACGAAGAGAAAAAAAACAGGGTCCTAGGAAATATCAATTCAACCTTTTCTTTTTTCTTCGTCAAAAGAGCTCAGAAATGAGAAATTATTCTTAACAAGTAGTGCCCAATAGTTACTATCTCGTCAATTCACATCAGGGCGGTGAGGAATACTTAAGCTCTATTGGCCCGCCAGTTATCCCGACCAGCTCACATTTTCGCGGTGCTGCCGACTCCGCCAACCTCCAGTTCTCGAGCGCCCACGACCAGTTCGACAGGAAAGAAGCTTCATCGACGAGCTCCTCTTCTCAACCTTTCCTCCTTTATCCACTGTCTGTGCAATCAGCACAAGACCGCCCACACATCCATCACAATGAGTGTACGTCTCTCAAGCCACGCCGAATCGAGCTCCGCGATGCGCTCATTCAAAGCGATCAATATCTGCTCCTAGAACATTGAACAGGACAACCGCTGACATTCTCTTCACAGTTCCAACCCGTCAACCCCCGGCCGTTCCTGCAGGCTAGGTACGCGACTTCCAACCCGTTAAAGCCCCCACTGCGCAATCCAACCTAGCACAAATCCACATCGCTTTTAACCCTTGGTCAATTCTTCATCAAATTTACTAACATTTATACCGCTGCAGAGTCGGCACTGAGCTTATCATCCGCCTGAAGTGGGGCCAGACCGAGTACAAGGGTACTCTCGAGAGCATCGATTCCTACATGAACGTTCTGCTGCGGGATACGGAGGAGTACATTGATGGATCGCACACTGGTTCTTTGGGATTGGTCCTCATTCGGTACGCAGATACCCCGCGCAATGATCTTTTTGTTTTTCAATCTTTCTGGAGAAACGAAAGGGAAGGGGGAAAGGAAAGAAGAATGTGCTAACCGCCACTTATAGTTGTAACAATATCCTCTGGATGGGCTCGGCAGCAGATGTGGAAATGACGAATCTTGGCTTAAAATAATTGGAGGGAAATAATCAACGAGTGAGAGTACCGATCTATGCACAGTGCTCAGCGGGCGAGGACCTGCGGCTTGTCGAAGCGGTCCTGGATGGCCTGAGCCCTTGATCTGTGGTATCGAAGATCCACCAAAGTGACTCTGTTCTGCGCCAGGGAATGGCCGAGTTGCTACCTGCTGCGATACTAGAGGAAATAAGGACAACCAGGACTATCGGTGTGATCAGTCCTCCCAGCAAATTCTTGTCCATGTGTTTGCTTCTTTTTTTGTTGATTCACGAGGCGTTTTTGATGGTTCTTCCAGTGCGATACTATTGCATGGCTACCTTTATGGTACTGGCCAAAATCAATATACTAAACTACACTATCCTGACTTCCATGCGATAGTGGACGTAGATGCCGCGTCATGAAATTCATATTCATCAATCGATGCGTACATTGGGTTCTCCACGAGAGTACGTACACACTGCCCAACTAATTATTCGAGGGTATATCTTCTCTGTTGTGGATCAGTTCTGCGACTTTTCATGCTGCATCACGATGGCGATAGATACAACGCGCAATACACAGAGGCAGTTCCGTGGCAATGGTAAGTTTGAAGAGGGGAGGGAGGAAAGGTTCCTCTGAAAGTGGTGTGCAAGGCCTGTGTCAACTGGGGAACTCTTCTCCCAAGCCAATCTCATCGCGTAAATCTATGTTCAATTATTCTCGGAAATGCTTCTAACGGGAATCCCTTGTGATGATCGTCCCGCTAGGAATTACAGTAATGTGCTGGAAGGCCGTGCGGCAGATCAATGCTGGGAGGCAAATACAGTTCCCTATGGTGGTTAGCTAGCTCCACAGGGCTAGCAGCGGGTTTTGGTGGTGGTTTACGTCCATGCATACATACCCCGCACCCTGCGTTGTATGATCCGAATCTGACGGAATGTGAGTGTGGGTATCTCACGTTGTTTGATTTTCTTTTTATAGTTGTGTGCGAGGAGGGGGAAGGGTTTGATCGGCGTGGAGCTTCTAATAACCACACATGAGATTCGCCGGGTCAACGTCATCGCCCCAGGTTGAGAGTGAGTGGGGGACTAGCTTCAAGCTCCAGGTGGGGGATTTGTTTTACTATCTACACATTGACCTTTCACCGACCTCCGTGATCCGTATCTAGGAGGCGACCGTCAGGCAATAGTACATAGTATATGGCTGTGTATTGTTGAGGACTTGTCTTTCGTCGCCTCCTTTATGCTGTACTAGTGCTCTTGCGCAATGGCGCATAGTATCTCATATGCGGGATTCTAAAGATCAAGATTCTGTGATGGAAATTATAGATAGTGTTTTATCTGGTTTATGTTCGGGATCTAGTAGATTGAGTCTAAATTGAGTCTGATGCGGTGCGTGGTAGCCCTTTTTCGACCTGAGTACACAGCCAGTGGGAGGATAAAACTTCATTGATAGAACTATCTGCCCTCGCTAGGGTGGATCAGGCAGACTAGTATCGTGGTGTCTCATCATCCGATAATTGCTCATGTCAGATGTGATCATTATCTCCAGACTGTTTATCATTGGTTCAAATGGGGCAAATCAGGATCATGGAAATCTGAGGTGAGCGGCAGCCTCGGCCAAGGTTTCTTTGGGAGGATGGATGTATACTTCCTGTGCTGTGCAAAGGTCACCGGCAATCGATATGCACTATTAGTATACAACTTGGTCTAACGACCTCGGGTCGTTCAAATCCGGCGCCATACAAGGTATAGTCAGATCAGGCTGTTGTTCTGTGAATCACGACTCGCCAATTGCTCAGCCTTACCGACTGGCCTCACAGCCACGGGTTCGGGTATATCGACCGAGGTATCGCTCGTAAGGAATTGTTGCCTCATCTCACCTCCCACAAACGAGTAATTCTTTCATTGAGCGGTCAGCTCAGTGGCGGTGCGATCCTGGGGGCAAATTTGACTACGTAGGCTGACAGGGAGTTCGTGTCTATCGCTGCGCCGCAACGTAGAATAATTTTCTTTGATGGAGGGGGTTGAATCCACCTGGGGAAAGGCACGCAATTTGAATGGTGAGGTATCCGGCCTGTTCCCATTTTACCCTTTCTTTTTATAGCGAGGCAAAACGCAGAAGTACGGTCAATGCATGGAGTATGGAGTATCGTATCCCATGCCTACCCTATGGCCGATAAGATCGGAGCCCCCAACGTCATGGCAAAAACCCTACTTCGCAGTGGCTAAACCCACAGAGTGGAACAGGCACTTGAAAAAGGGGGGGCCATGACTGTCCATTGATAGTGCCCGAGGGCTCATCGAGCGCTAGGCCAAACACTAGTCGAACACCACATCCAAGGAAGTGCTCAACGGGGGCCTGGCAAATTCTACTAGTGCACTACAGGCCCCTCCGTGCACCTCCGTGCAGAAGTTGCGGTGTTCAGGGCACACAGAAAAAAACAACAAACCGGCGAAACTCTCCGCATGCTCAGTTGACCAGGCCGCGCAAGTGCCCCTCCACTCAGGATCCACGCCGATCGGACGAACCATGACTGCCCGCGGGTTCTGCATCCCCAACGGTCAGTGGCCAGAAGTCAGACGCCACTGCTCTGTTCAAGTGGAGGACCAACGCTGATCCTGGCCCATTTCCGCCGGCCACCATCCACCACTGCTCTCATCAGCAGGTCTGCGCGTGCCAAATAAGGGAATGCTTCGTGCGCCTGCGCTGTGGGGTCGTCCATCCTTCGGTGGTGGTGTGCATGATACATCAGTCTGAGCTATCGGGGGAGGGGGAGGCAACTATGCTCATGATGCCTACTATGATAAGAGTATCATACTATGACACCATAGCACCTGCGATGGGTAGGGGAGAGAAGATGTTGTACGAGGGGGAGGGAAGGGAAGAGAGAGCATCTACTTAGGAGTCCGCCTGGGCGAGGATAGGATAAACATGCAGGGAGATGGAGAGTACGGAGTACTACGGAGTACTATGGAGTACATGCTGAAGACTCGCTAAGAAATAAAATAAAATAATAATAATAAAATTCAAAATCAATCAAATCGAGCAAAAGCAAAAAGGAAGTCTCTTCATTCGCCTCGGTCCCCTGATCTGCAGTCTCCACTTCCTCATAACGAAACCCATCGAGAGTTACCCGCATTTCCCCAAACTCGGAACTAATCTCCTAGAACTTTTTTCGATTTGTTCTATTTATTTTAAGAGATCCCCCTCCTTTCTTACTCATAACCAAATCCTCTCGCTTGCCCCAGAGTGAAACGTGCTGCAAAGTCCCGCGCTTACCTCTGACATTCGTTGTCTCATCTGTGTATACACACACATACATCTACTCTCGCGCATTACCTCCCTCTCTATATCTCTCTGTCTCTGAACCGAAATCACTTCGGAAAAGGTTGTGGATCTGGCAAAGGAAAACAAAGAGGAAATCATCTACACTCGTTCACACAATGCGCGATACTCCTTCCAAGTTCATCGAGATCCTTGATCCCAAGGACTCGCACCTGCGCATGTCCGACTCGGACGTTCGTCTCGAGGACGTCCTCGCCGATCACGAGGCGACCATTAGCCGTCCACGCTCCTCAACCCAATCCTCCTCCAAGCCCATGGACAAAGCACACTTGGGTCGTGTCAACTCTACATCACCGACGCAACGGTGGAAGAGGTTCAGCAACATGCTCGCACAGCCTCGGCGAAACTCCTAACATTCTCCCTCCACGTCGACGCCAAACACCATACACACTCTTCTCTTATCTCCCCCCTTCTCTCCTCTTCTCTTCGCCCGCTACGCTCGAGCGTATACGAATGACACGATAACGGATATTCATGACCTGGGTATTTTTCTCTTTTTTCACGAAAGAATACAGGAGCAAAACGGAGTATCGGATCCCATGCGCATGTGGTGCACATGGAAAGTAAACGGAACCTCATTTCCTACGATTAGACTCGGGTGGAAAAGCCCAGTTACAATTGGTCGGAGGGGCTAGTTGCGCCTTTGGCCGGTTTGATGATACTGGTCGTGTTGACAAGGATATGGACACGCCGGACACGAGATTGGCCTCCCTCCCTGGCTTGGAATCACGATGTGATGAGACCTGTCTTTTTTTTTCTGTTATTCTCTCTTTCTTTTTCTTCATGGGCATAACTGGTTACTGGTTTACTGGAATGGATTAGTGGAATCCACATCCCATTTGACGATGAGAACGATGAGATTCTATTTCAATTCTTATGACTATTATTTTTAAAATTATTATCCTTTTATTGATTTGTGTCTCGGAAACCTTCCACTCCCTCCCTCCTTCCCGCCTGTCAAAATTGTACAGAATGGACTAGACACGGTGTTGCTTCACATGATGAACACGAACCCTGAGATTCAGTCTCCACTTCTCGCCCCCAGGTAACATCTCGCAACAATTTCAACCAGCCCGAGAAGCCGTTACGCGACCAAGCTATCTGTCGGCCACACGAAACAAGGTACATCGCGAGCGGACAGGTTGTTTGTGTCTCGCGACCGTTTCTGTGTTTTTCTGTGCCTGAGTGGATCTGCAACCAGGCCCTGGGCTGGGCCTTGACGAACGTTGGATCTCGAATTTGATGGTCCATGGACCGAGGGTGTCCACCTTTCAGGTACGCGGTGGACCCTGGCGACCCCTCGGCCCAGTCGTGGCACAAGGTGCGACCCTCGCAAACTGGTCTCTGGGTTGGATGGAGACACTAGCGACACTATATTGACGGGGACTGGCCAGACCGGTCGGTTCGGATCTGGTGGAAATTGTCCCTGAGACCGAAATTAAGGCGTTCTGGAGGCTGCGTCAACCGTAACTCTTGTGCTATTCTTATTTGATGGGTTTTGGAATTGGGTGAGGGGTTCTTTCAATATGGAGTAGTTCCATTTCCCTTCCCCCATTCCCTCCCCCCTCCCAAGATACGCCCGTGCCACAGTGCGCACCCATTTCTCAGCACGAAAGAGATGTCTTGAATGTCTTAGCGCAAGAAATCTGGAGATCCTCGGCTACGTAATAGGCAGCTGACCTTAATCCTCTACCTCGTTCTGGAACTTTTCTTCCGGTAGCGATCTATCACAACTATGTCTAGACCCAGAATACATCGCGCCACGGCATCTCTGTGGTTGGGACTGCCGATCATCTTGTCCGTGAGTCGACCTGCAGCCATGGAATTTGAAACCCTTGACGGCTATGCAACCCCCATTGTCAGCATACATCCCTGGGGGGGTGAATGAGAGGAGGACATTCAATGTTTCACTGAGAATGGGATTCGGGTGAGGGGGGCATAGGTCGCTGAAGGGAAAAGATTGCGCATATCTCTAGTTCACATTTTAGATCTTTCAATAGACACCGATACGTGGTTCAAGGCGCACTGATCCCAACAAAAATAGACGCGGGGATCGATGCATATACAGTAAAGTAAGTAGTAGGACGCGGTAATGTTTCGGATGCGCTGTTCAAGTCATACCCCCAGGGTCCATCCGATCAAAGGATAATTGAAATCAATCACTGTACGAGGACTACATGAAACAGATATAAGTTTTACTTCTATATAGAAAAATGAGACTGCCAGTCGGCTTTACGGAGCTGTGTCGCCGATGATGCTATTTTTAATGCGAGAGGCAGCCAGTGCTCTTCATCGGCTGGTGAGTCACCAAGGATATCAGCTAGGAACACGGTTTGGTTCGCGCCGAACACGGACAATATTCACCGATTTTCTCTTGTCCAAATGCGGCTTCGTTGTCTCAGTAGATTGAAAATCTACCCGATTCTTCGAATGCAGGTCCTGCTATAGCTGCGCACAGGTCTAAGATTTCGGTCCCGTCTGGCGGGGATGTCTGTCGAGGGGAAGGTGGAGGGGGGTTGGCTCCATCAAGAATCGCGCTTTGACGTGATGGGCGTCTGGGTAGATCTCGTCATGTTGTGCTATCTAAGAGTTTGTTATAATACCTCCCAGATTGTAAGAATTGTTGTTGAAGGTAGAAGCCTTGCGTATGAGAAGGGCAGAGAGGTACAACCTCTTCTCGCCGAACTATGCACTCTCCAGTTTGATATTCACATGTTTTTCATCTTGAATTAGAAAGAAGAAAAATTCATTCGGTTGTTCAATTCGTTTTAGGGGTCAATTGTATGACAATAGATTCAATAGATTCGTCAATAGTCTCGCGTGTTTCGACGGGGAGCCCAACGGAGTGCGGCGGTCGCTTAATGTGGCTCTAGGAGTATCCTAGGGGAAGTCTTCAATTTGTCAACTGCTCTGAGTGGTCCACTGTATTCTCCCTTTGAGCAAGAAGATAAGCCTTTGACATCGATTTCGACGGGTATTTAAGTCGGGGTTATTGTGATGGATGCTAAATACATGCTCGTTGCCATGGGGAAACTTTAATGAGTTTAAGCTTATTTGGCTGTCCTCGCCATTTATGTCAAGCTAATAACTTTTTCAGCATGATCTGGATCAACTTCTCACTGGTACCCTCAATCTCCTTGAGTTATCCTCGGCCACAACTTTGGGTGGGAATATCACTTAGAAGTTTCACCTCTCCTGTCGTAGATGACGGTGCTGTCGTCAATCAGCATAGGGCAACAACGTTCAATTACCTACATCTACCCAGCACGCGCTGATAAGAATTTCTACTGTCACAGAAAAGGTTGTGAGGTTTTTGAATAAATTGTCAGCAGTCTATTTTTGTATTCTGACAGCTTGTCTTGACAATAACGAAGTTTTAAGACTCGAATCCAATGAATAGCGTCAAATATCAGCTTTCAAATGCATCTCCTATGGTAATGGCTAATAAATTTCAGCAACTCACTTTATTCCTTCTACCATTATCACGAAACCATAATCTAGTGCTACGAAAAAATCTCATGAAGTTTGGAGGTATGGCGCTACGGGTTAATGGCTATCAGCCTTTCAGGCCAATAGCAGCTTCCCAATGCCCTTTTAAGTGATGTCACTAATCGTATTATTTTTCTATGGAATAGAGTTTCTCATTTAAATATTTCCTCCTATAAAAGTGTACAAACTTAGAATAAGCTAGGATAAATACATCATGATGAAAACGTAGATTCTTCTTCAATTGAATGCCTTAACATTCAATCCAAGCCTCGCACAATTTATGTTACCACATTCAAAATATCCATTATCCTGGTCTTTGAGGCATTATCTTTCTCTACAATGCGCATAAGGGTTGTGATAAACGCGTCGCCAATCGGGTCTCTTATCAGATACCCAATGCCCCACCACAACTTCCCAATCTCCAAAACATTCCAGCAAAGACAGTTCCCAGCAGGACACAGCAGCTGCAGTGCGAGTGTCATCGTGGACCATCACTCAACCGCGTCTTTTCGGTCCGCAATCTCAGGTTCAGTCGCATTTAGGAGCCCCAGTCCCCATCGCCAGTCGCACGCCATCCAATCCAACTCACACAACCTACGGGACGCATCATCACTTCCCCGTCGAACGGCCTGCCGTGATCTTTCACCAGCATTCACAAAGCAGCCCGCATCCGTCCCGCTCTTCTAATCTCCCCTGGTAAAGCTACACCATGGCCTGGATCTCCGAAACCCCCGGCTCTGGCGGACGTAGCGCGTCCCCAACGGTCTTTGAGCAACAACGCGAGGAATTGGTTCGGGAAATTGCGGTGGTGAGTCCATATTCTCGCTGATGGAGTGTCGAGGCTCTTTATTTTCGTTGATTGTGTTGCGTCGAAAGCTAATCTTCGTCTCAGGGGATGGAGCAGGTTCTCCAGAACATGAATCGTTTGAACCGGAATCTCGAGAGCATCATTACTGTACGCCTCTCACTTCAATTCCACTATAGAAGGCTACATTTGAATCAATGACTAATTGAAGTAGGTTGGCAACGAGTTTGGCTCCGTGGAGGCCCTCTGGTCGCAATTCGAAAACTTCATGGGCCGGCCTGAGGAAGAGCTTGAGGAAGCCGGTCAAGGGAAACGAAAGGTCAGTGGAGAGAGCGCAGGGCACGGCAATTCAGGAGCACAGCATCAGCATGAAGAGGGGGAAGGGGGGTCGATGGCCAACTGATGAAGGGCCTGGTCAGGGCGACCATATCTGACCGGTACTTGGTGTTGGCGTTGATAAATTCTTGTTTTCTTCATTTTGAGATACCATTTCATATAGCATTCTTCCTCCCAAAAAAGAAGTTTAAAATTAATTACTCTGCGTCTACGCGTATCTACTAGAAATGGCTATGTATGAAATGCAAAGGCTGTATTGCTAAATTCGTATCAGGTAACATAAGCGAGAACACCAGTCCCATGCATGCCAACAAAGGGCAAAGGCCCAGGTCATGAGAGCCAACAGGAGAAAAGGAACAGGGTCATGAGGTGAAAATACACAGAATGAAAAAGACAAAACACTCAAAGATCAAGGAGCAAGGGTGGGAAGTTCAGAAAGCCGCCGTTAAAAGAACAGATCGGTCGAGAGAGCGCGCAGCGTCTCCCGAGTCCAAGGGAAAAAATTTTGCAGTTCATGTCCAGCTTTATCCAACTTGTGGTGGCGTCATCACACATCCACAGAGCAGGCAAGCACGCCGATGAAGCAACCAGGCTTATAATCGGCCCAGGGGGTGAGAAAGGAACGAAGAAAGAGGTCTGTCAAGAATGAAGGTGGAGGCGCAAGACAAAAGATGGAGATTTTACAGGATCTTGCAGCTTCGTTTCTTGATCTTCTTCCCGGGTCGTCCCCCGCCGGCGGAAGGCTTGCTATTTGTGCGGTTATGCGAGGATTTCTGGGTCATGTAGCCTTGTTCCTCGATTGTGATAACGTTGTCGACGGCCTTGGCAAAGACTTCGTCGACGCCACGCATCTCCTTGCTACTGCACTCCACATAGGTCGCACCCATCCGCTGGGCCACTGCGCTGCCCTGCTCGGGGGTGATAGGGGTTAGACCTTGGGTCTTGAGGAGTTCAATGCAGGTTCGCTTGCTGCGGAGATCTGACTTCAGGCCGACGAGGATAATGGGGGTTGTCGGGCAGAAATGCAAAACCTCGGGGTACCACTAGGTATTGTTAGATAATTTGAAGTAGAATAAGAGATCAGAGGGAGGCTCACCTTGTCTACAACATTCTCCAACGATGCGGGGCAGTCGATGGCAAAGCACACGAATAGAAGATCGGTTTCGGGATAGGACAGCGGACGAAGACGGTCATACTCCTCCTGGCCGGCGGTATCCCACAGTGCTAACTCAACAGTCTTCCCTGACTGACGGTGGGTGGTCTGGGTGATATAGTTTTCGAATACAGTGGGGACATATTTCTGCACTAGTCTTAGCACAATGGCCCCGCGCCTCAACCATGGATCAAACATGGAGTATAGATAGAGTATAGATAGAGTATAGAGGGTATAGGGTAAGGCGACAGGAACATACCTCAGGGAAGTAGCCTTGCGAGTAACTGATCAACAGGCAGGTCTTGCCACATCCACCATCTCCAACGACGACAAACTTTTTTGAGTAGGAGGGAGGTTGGGTGATATTTGTGGCCTCCGACATTTGAGCACTGGAGAAGCTGGTGTGGGTGCTGGCGGTGCCGTTGCTCACTCGCACGCTGTGGCTGCGTGTGCGACTGTGACGAGGGGACATAGATGGAGGAGGAGTTGCGAGAGAGCGACGTCGAGAAGCCGCATAGTACTGGTCGTCATACATGGAGCTCATGGTGGATGGCAGGTTGGAATGGGACCCCCTTGTTATAATGCGGGTCGCGGTCGAGTATGACGGCTACCGGGCCGGGATGGGATGGGATGGACCTGGACGATTCGTTGGTGGGTGAAACTGGAGGTTGAAGAAATTCGAGGTGATCGAGAGGATCGAGATGAAGAGTGTGAAAAAGAAAGAAGAGGGTGATGCACCGATTTTAGATCTTGATCGACATCAAGTGTTGGGAGGGTCAAATCGTCCGGGCGAGACCCGTGTTTACCTTGATGGAACTCCCGCGCTGCCATAGCAACGGCCGTCCTTCGATGACGCCAGGGCGGGATTACACTCGATTCGCCAGGGCTTGTGCCTGTCAGTTTCAACTTGATTCGACGTGCTCCTCGATCCGGCTTCTTTTTTCGTCCTGCCTCCACCAGAATGCCCCTCCTTGACATCCCCACCGTTCAGCTCTCCAGGAAACCGGATCGCTCTGCCTCGGGGCGGCCGTGTCATGTGATCTATACATGACAGCAGTAGCTTACTCCAGGCGATGCTGACGAGAACAATTCCATTGAGTATACGGAGGACAAAGTGGGGAAAGTGCCTAGGTAACTGCCAAGTTCAATAATAGAGGTGAATCGACTGTTTCCTGGATAAGGTTGTTGGGGATTGAATATCCTTGGTGCCTCGTCCTGTCATGCCATCAGTTGGTCTCAGTTGCGACGCCGTTTATGCAATGCGTGCAAGGTACTAGCACCCCACATTTTGTCATCATTGGATCTTTCAGGTTGCTGCTTGCTTTTACCAGCTTGCTCCTCTCTCTTGGGGTGCAACTTAAAAAACAATCGAATATATGATAGTAATCATTGGATTATTTCAGAGTTGGTAGCATGTGGATCGACTCTATATATATTTGGAGATCGTCCGCAGTTCGTCGCCCAAATTTGGAACCCTGTCATGGTATCAAACATATTGAGATCTTCCCACCACCACTAATCACTACCCGAGTACATACTAGTATAATTCATTCATAAAGAGCAAGCATACTTCTGCCACCAATACTAAACCCCGCGTTCAAGTGATGGTCATCATGATCATGACTAAGCCCACACATGGCACGTCAGGGGGCCAAGAGCCGCGGCCGCGGCCAACTTGAATTGCTCGATCTTCGATCTTCCCGAGTCCTCGGTCTTCGACCTCACATCCTAAGAGCATCCTATATTCATTTCACTACCCAACTGTCATCCGCTCCTTATGTTCTTCCACTGAGTTACTACATTCCGAATCGAGTGGCAGGCACCGGCCTGTCCATATATGGAGGACCTTCCAACCGCATCCCGGATCCATAGCACACAATGGGCAACCCCGTGAAGGACCAACCCGATGCTGGGCTGAAGAGCCTGAATCACTGTGAGCTCTACCCGCGGTCTTGCTGGCATTACTCTGGCAGTTTCGGGTCTTCAAACCCCATGGGGGCTCTGTTCATCGCTAATCTCAGCTCCGCTTCCGGCTCGCGATAGATTCAAGCCGACTACCCCTCTGGCGCTACTGGCCTCGACAGAAACTCCTGCCATTGATCCGATATGAGACTCCTTACCTTGCCTGGGCGCAGGAGAAAGTTCGCACGCCCACACTAGATTCGTACTTCGCGTTCACCGCGAACCTCGGCACCCACACCTTTTTCATGGTCTTCTTGCCCTTCCTCTTCTGGTGTGGTCATACTAGCTTAGGTCGTGGGTAGGTTGACACCAAGGGTCATATAATAAATATGGAAGCTCAAAATGGTATACTGATGAGGTTGCGCGCAGACTCGTACACATTCTGGCAGCCGGTGTTTTCTTCAGTGGCTTCATCAAGGACTTACTATGTCTTCCACGTCCACTCTCCCCGCCTCTCCAGCGCATCACCCATTCAGGATCTGCTGCTCTCGAATACGGATTTCCCTCAACGCACTCCACCAATGCTGTCTCGGTGGCTGTTTACGCTATCTTACTCCTCAACGCCCCAGACTCGACTGTTAGCCCACAGACAAGTCTGATCCTCCAGACCGTCACATACCTCTACGTTACGTCAATTGTCCTGGGTCGGTTATATTGCGGTATGCATGGAATGTTAGATGTTGTCATTGGATGCATTCTGGGCGCATTGATCGGTCTTGCGCAGTTCAGCTTGGGCCCCGCATTCGATAACTATATTCTAACGGCAAACATGAAGGAAATCCTCGTCATTCCTGTGGTGATTTTGATCCTTGTCCGTGTTCATCCAGAGCCGGCGGATGATTGCCCTTGTTTTGATGACAGTGTCGCGTTTGCGGGAGTAACACTCGGTGTGGACGTGGGATCTTGGTACTTCACCGGATCTAGTCTCGCCTGGGATGACCCGCTTCCAGGCACTATTCCCTACAATTACGAGACCCTTGGAATTACCAGGACGATACTCCGCCTTGTGGTTGGTGTCTTGTGTGTTTTCGCTTGGAGAGAGATCACAAAGCCTACCTTGCTTCGCATTCTTCCGCCTATCTTTCGCAGCCTGGAGAAACTGGGTCTCCTTCTGCCTCGGCGATTTTTCACTACTGCTTCGTAAGTATCCCATAAATTTCGGACTATACCGGCGGATTCTGACCCTGCTCCGCAGTCGCTATACAACAGTTCCATCTAACCTGAAAGATCACGAAGTCTTTCCCAACTTCTCTGACATCCCGTCTATCATCACCACTATTCGGCATCCGCGACGGCGTGCTATCTCCATCGGCCCACAGTCTGAAGCTGATGCATATGAGACACTAGCATATCGAGAGAAGCGCCGACGCGAAAGCTTATCGGGGGGTACTCGCGAATCCCCTGTAGATGGGGATATCAAGCCCAACGGAACCCCGGTTCTATCTAGGAAGACTTCCAAGTTGGATCAGTATGAGGGCATGATGGGCAGGGGTAGCCCCAACTCAGCTGCTGTAGAGGCGGATGCCAATATTCCCCGCTCGTCGCCACTCCCACCCCCCGAGCATAGTATGTCCCGAACAGATGAGAAGGAGGTTTTCTCTCAGATCAAAAAACCTCGCGTGCGATATGATGTAGAGGTTGTGACCAAGCTGGTCGTATATGCAGGTATGTACCGCTGCTCTTATTGTGCGCTTTCGGTGCTGATAATGCTTTGTAGGAATCCCATGGGTCGTGATCAACAGCGCACCCCTAGTCTTCGAGTTGATTGGACTCGGTGTGCCCAACTAATCGCATGACCTGGATTACTACTACATTTTCTCATGAGAACCTCAGCTTTGCCGGACCCTTTCCAGCTCAGCGGGCTGGGCTGGACGCGCACTTTTCCAAGATACAAGACGTAGTTCGGGCTGACGCATGTACATACTTGACCGCAATCTTGTATCCTTATGCCTAAATGGCTGTATTAAAATAAATGAATGAACTTGGCATCAGAGATCCCTGGAAACTATGTCTAAAGCAAAATAGCCAATTCTATCTCGGATAATGTATGCTCAGCTCTTCTTTTCTATGTAGCTGAGGTATAACTTTGCTACGTCTGGCAGATGGATCGCCGTCGATCGCTGAGTAAGCGTGCATGGGATTGGAATGGCCCCGAGGTCGCGCTCCGTCGCTCTCTCACTTCTGCGACAAGGACCAACTCACTGGGCTGTCCCTCTCAATGATGGATGCTGGGACTTGTCCTCGCCTTCTGTATTCATATCTTAATACTTCCGACCATTCCACGCATTCGTCTTAAATGCACCTGCTTCCACACCTTCTGCGTCTTCAGTACCCGCCGCGAAACTCCTCCATTAACCTCAACTCCCCCAGTTTACGGGGCACTCAAAATGTCGAATGCTGTGTCGAATGTTGTGGGCTTTGTCAAAAAGTTCCTTTCATGGAATTTGGAACCAGCTGCTCCTCAGGATGCTACGCCTCCGCCAGGATTTCATGATCCTCGTGAAGGTGCTCGTTCACGACAGCTAGCCCAAGACTCTGGAGGTATCGACAAGCACACCGAGGAGTAATATGTTGCTTCGCGAATACTCACTGATGTGGCTCCAGATACAGAAGATGCTGAACAGCTCAGTTCCCTCATTCCGGGGGCGTTCCCACCGCCATCCCCGAAACTGCAACCATTGCAACCACAGCAACCACAGCAACCGCTACCGCGCGCTCCCCCCGACGATGGTATTCCGACGGAACAGCTGGAAACAGAACCGCAGACCTTTCCAGAATTCCAGACCTTCCGACAACTTCCCACACCATTAGCACCGTACTTGCACCCTGCACGACCGAGCGAAACGCCACCGCCGAAACGCGCTAAGCCTCCCTCGTCTGTCCCAGCAAAACCGACACAAAAATCCGCTTTCCAGGATGTTGTGGGTATCAAGGACGATTACTCGGCGAAGTATTCGAAGCTCGAGAGCTATCCATTCGGGCTACCGGCCTCGGCAGTGAGTTTATTTTCACGGAGACCGTTACCGTCGGATCGCACCCCGTCCATCTACGCACGGAAATGGGAAGAACGAGAAAAAGCAAGGAAAGCCCAAGAGCGGGATCAATTTGGACCATATCGCATAATACCAGAAGGACCCGCTGTGCGGCAACTTTCAATCGAGTGGTTGAAAAAAGTCTCTGAAGCCATGAGAAGCTCACAGGGCTGCGTGATCGCGAGGACTCCAAGCGGAGATGATCTTTACCCTAGAGATATTGCAACATGTCTCAAGACCCTATCTTGGCTTAATGACGAAATTATCAACTCCTACTTGACCGTCCTCGTCCAGTATCTTCGCCAATCAACCGGCAACACAGGGAACGAACGACCGCGTTACCACGCCTTTAACACATTTTTCTATACTACTCTGCGAGAAAAGGGGTACCAGGGTGTACGCCGTTGGGCCAATCGAGCCAAAATTGGTGGCGAGGGCCTTCTGGATGTCAAAACAGTGTTCATTCCTGTGCACGAGTCAGCACATTGGACTTTATTGGTGGTAAGGCCAGAAGACCGCAAAATTGAATATTTCGATTCACTTGACCGGATGGGCAGAAATGGCGAGAGACAAGTCAGGAACATTAAGACATGGCTTCGTGGCGAACTCGGAGCGAAGTACGATGAGAATGAATGGGAACATCTTCCGGCAAATTCTTCCCAGCAAGACAATGGGAGTGACTGTGGTGTCTTCCTCCTCACGAACGCGAAGGCTATCGCCCTAAACATTGAACCGACTGCTTTTGGACCCACCGATACCCAAATGCTACGGAGGAAGATCGTTGCCGAATTAATGAACGGTGGTCTCCATGGGGACTTCTGCCCTGTTGACGAGACGGGAGAAGTATTGCTTTGAACGTCTAGTCACCCTGAACTTCTCATCATATCCATCATGGGAGGACCGCCGTTGGTCGAGCGACTTCGGAATCCCCTCTCATTCTTCATGAAGACCTTGTCTTTGGCGTTTGTGGCTTCTTAAAAACATTTTACGGCGTACATGGCGAACTAGAAAAGATGGCATCAGACGGTCATGGGTTTGGTTGGGTTTGGCTGCTTTCTTTTCTCTTTACTTATTGACTTTGATGCACTGAATGAATTTAAACGATACCCCATCTTGTTGACGGCTCAAGTGGTGCAGCAAGCGCATCCATGGTGTTTTAATAATTATTTTATGCCTGCAAGGTATTATCAGGATTCACCTTATTCTTAGTCGTTCCTCTTCGTTTCTATCTAGGCTCTACAGTTTCAGGGCAAAACATCATGCCAGCTACATATGACTTCAAGAACCGCCCACCCCCCCAAAATCCTTTGCACGAGCTGAAGACTTTTGAATCTGGAATTTCATGGCTCAACCGGTCTATAAGAATACAACCTCCAAAGCAATAGGACATCTCAGTGAAAAGAGAATATAGGTAAAGATAAACAACTCAGCCGAACACGCCCTGCCTGAAGGCTTCGCCATCGATATAGCAAGCCCGCCGACAAACTGGTTCTATCGGCCCATGATGCGGCGGCTCCTTGGGTGGCTTTTTATGCTTCTGCTTATCTCTGCACTTGCGTCCCTTCCGACCTTTTTTGCACTTGCGATGCTTCTTCTTCTTCTTCTTTTTCACGCTCCCCGTAACCAAATCTGTATCCGGCTCCCACAACTCTTCCGCCATATCCTCCATATCTGTGATAGTCACTTTATCGTTCGGCCGCTGGTGTCCACCATGTCGCTGTGAAGGAGGGATGTCGATTCCTCTCGATCCATCCGATGACCGATTATAGGCTAGCTCGATGTACTCGATCCCGAGGAAAATGCTGTTACCTAGTGCCATGTCGCCAGTCCAGACACCGCCGTCGCTCCAGAGATTGATAACCAGTCTGCTTTGGAGATTCGGCACGCGGTATCTTTTTGTATCTTGAATACTGTCGTCTACCCACCAACGTGAAGTATCTGACAGCCAATCTAGGCGATGGGTAGACCATCCAGTCCAAAGAACTGGCAAGTCTGCTACTGTACTGGCACCAGGAATCATTTCATCGGTGATAGGGTTGTAGTCAGGTTGGTTTGCATATCGGATCCGATACGAAGGATCGCTGGTTAAGATTTCGATATCTGACTCACAATTCCGAGAATGATATGTGAACAGACCAACGCAGGCACCTGGGTGAGGCCTGCTTTCTGTAGACGCAATGGTGCTGTTGACGGCCGCCGTCTGGACATTGGCGAGGGTTGGAAGAGTGTGGTCCCATGATCCATCTTTCGTTTCATTCCACGGCGATGACATAGAGATGCTTGCAGGTAGAACGCGAAGTCTGACGCGGAAGGAGCAGCGGTAGATATTGCGGACCCTGGTCTCGATTTCTGCAGTGGAGGTATAGTTTTTGTGCCGAGTGGCACGGAGCACGAGGTATGTTGCATAAGGATCCTTGAGCTCGTGGTTCTTGGTGAAGAAGATATTCCTTTTGGAGTTAACCATATCGACAGGGGCACTGGCACTACCTGGGCGGTGCCACTGCTGGCTTATCCAATCCTTGTCAAAGGTTGTTTCGAAGAACCACATCGCGTTATGGGTGGATTGGGTGCCTCCATCGTGAGTGTACGTCTCGACGTCATCTTCTGACAATTCGTCATCCTCCAAGTCATCCTGGGATTCAATCCAATCGTCTTCGGGACCATCGCCGGATTGTGGCGATGTTTGATCGATCTGTCTGTCGAAAGAGACCGCACGAAAGTCCCAGAGTTTATAATGTTGGTAGTAACCTGGGTCTGGGCCGGAGACGGTGAAACAATCACAATCGTGAAGCAATTTGTTGGAGGGATAACGGGACGTAGAGTTGGGTTGAGTGTCTGGATTGGACGAGGCGAGGGCGTTGGACAAGAGTGAGGCGAAGTTCAGGATGCCTAATGACAGGGTGCCCGACTTCATGATGATGGTGATGAATCAGCTGGGGGCCCAATGAAGGGGAGGGCATGAGATGTGATTCATGGAATCTGGAGCATCTGGAGGATAATGACTTTTCTGTCGCCCACTCACCTTGCTGCTCGAGCCAGGGCAGTGACTCGTGGTGAGGAAGTCACGATCTTGAGTTAGGGCATCATGATTTCCTAGTTGGGAATACTATGGCACGAGACTTCTGTGACTCAATATGACAATACCAAGAATCCAATGGGAGAGAATCAGGATATTCTTAGGACATTCTTTTCTTTTATTTTCTTTGTTTCTTTATTTATTTATTTTTTTTTTTTTTTCACTTTCTCCTTTATGATCTTCTTTCTCAATAGAAGGTCCAGTGTCATCACCTGATGTAAAGACAGTCTATTTTTATAGAGCTTGGTAATACACATACCGTAGTGTCATCATTGTGCCGGATCCGCTCGGTCCTCGCATCGCTGACTTCTAGCGCTGCAGCTTGCAGGAGAGAGTTTGGCCAATCCTGGTAGGGTGGCGACCCCATAATCACCAATCAACTGGCAGGGGAAGGAACGAGTGGCCCCACCGTGACTGCCCTTTGCGGGCCATGCGTCGCACTTGCTGCACGCCAAGCAGTCCGCAGTGCTACTAATGGTACCGTATTGCCATGGTCACACTCTGTATTTTATCATCATTCTGGTTTTCTCCCTTCAATTCAATCCAAAAAAATCCAGAAAAATTGTAAATCACGAATAGAAATACAATATAAAGCAAAGCAGCAAATAGAATGCTCTTGGTCATATGGTTGGGGGCTGATTGTTGTGAGTAATGATGCGTCGACCTGGCAATCCGACCCGACCGGCTGACGGTGTAAAGGCTGTGCGACCCCCTTCTCTTTGTCGCCCGCCCTTTTCTACTCCTCCGCCCCCCCAAGAATCACACACCCACCACACACCCGGCATAATGGACGATTTCACTATCTAGAGAATCGCTTTCGCGACAAGCCCCCTCGACAACCCAGTATACCATGTTGATATAGACCGCCACATTCTGCCGATATTTTGAAAATGTCTTCCATGACGACTCTGGAAAGGAGTCTCTCCTGTACCTCCAGCACCTCTCTCTCCATGTCCAGCCCTCGCCTGTCCGTCCGACGCGAAAATACACCGCCCGGCTCCGAACTCTCCCTGACCCATCTCCATGACCGCATGAACCAACTGGACTCGCGTGTGCTCGAGCTGCGCTCCACCGTCCTCACCAAGGATGGCTATGTCGACCGCCGCAACCGTGAGGATGAGCATATTCGCCGCGAGTTCGAGAACCACCGCCTGATCTCTCACCGTATCGATCTGAATGTTGTGGCCCTACGCTCAGATGTGGACCAGATCAAGACTAGCATCTTCCAGCTCAAGTCAAGTATCGGCCAGTCCGGTACTGAGACCGTATTCCTGCGTGGAGATGTTGATCGGTTGCAAAAGAGTGTCGAGCAACTTCAGACCGATGCAGAGCAGATGAGAGCGGATGTTTGTGCTTCGCGGATTGATATTAGCAAACTCCAGTCTGCTACCAACCAACTTCGCACCGATCTCCTTTCTCTCGAACACAAACTCTCACTACAAATGCACGCCATGGAAACCAGCTTCAGCATGCGAATGGACTCTATTGAATCTCGGATGAGACACTCGGAGCGCGTCCGGTTCAACTCCCTGGCTCACACTATACATGCTCCTATCAATCCCGTCCCCGTCATCCTTGATGATGGCTCCATGGAATGGCCTAATTACTTCCCGCGTACTGTGTGGAGGTTTTGGTGCCTGAAGAAACGCAGCCGAGGTAAGCGTTTAAAACTGATACATAATACTCTCTGTCCCCTCTTTCTAATAATGATATGACTAGTTCATCGATTGGTTGAATTGGCTGAATTCTACCAGCTGGGTGGTTACCAGGACTGGTGTCGGATGAATGCCACCGACCTCTTTGCCGATGACAGTGACTCCAGCAGTTCAAGTGATGGGTCAAACAACTTGACCCGCGAGGAAGCTGTTCGTCGCTTCCCCGAGGCTGCTCACCAGGCACTGGCTGCCACTCTTGGGCTGATCTACTATAAAATTCGAAACGAAGTGGGCGATGGTCCCGTGGGCCATCCTCCGATTGTTCGTCCCCCGAAGCGCCAACAGGATGAAGTCGCTTCCACAAGTACGAGCTCCAAATCCAAGCCGGTGAAGATCCCACGCCGCCCTAGCGTGTCGGACACCTTCCTCCATCGGCTGATTACCGGTCCATCTATAGCCTCAAAGTCTTCAACCTCCGGGGAGGAGATGGATAAGCTAGGATGGAACCCGTTCTCTGATGTTTCGGACGATGCAATGAGCAAACTCCGATCCATCGACCCGCAAGATATCGGCAACGTCCTCCGAGCCCTTGAACAGGGCCGGCTGAAGATGAAGCCCAGCGGTTCCGAAAAGGAAAATATGTCTCCCACCGATTCCAAGGCCAGTCATCGGGTTGGTAAGACTAGTATTCCCGAGCCGAGTGCTCAGGATATTCCTACCATCCCAAATACCGTGCCCACCCAGCCGATATCTTCTTCCGAGGCCATGAAGGTCTCGATGAAAGCCTCGGTGGCCGCAAAGGCCCCGGAGCAAGAATCTCCAAGTGTCGCTTCTGAGGCCGATACCTCAAGCACCGCTTCTTCAGAATGATTAGTTCATTCTCTACATACACCGTTCTGTCAAAGGACATATCTTCCAACCTCTGGAATTGCCTTTGGTTGCTGAATGGGTGATTCCTTTTCGGCATTGTTCCACTGGCGTCCAGCGCGAGCACCTCGCTCGCCAGGGTTGGAAAATTACCCGCCTCTTTCCATGGAAAGAGACCAGCCCGGGATGGAGCTTGTATATTTTCTGCCATTGCGCAGGATGTATTGGATCCACACCGGCGATTTCTCTCAGGATCTTGTCTTCTGCTGAAGTCACACTCCTACATCGCCCTCTTCGCGCACCTACCCGTCGCTGCTACCGATTGAATAGCCTGGCAAAGTCTTCTGACTGGCTCGGGAGAGTTGGCAGCAACCTCCTTTGAGCCTGAAAGTTGATCAAAGTTGGGTCATTTAGAGGTTGTAGACGTCGTGGAAAGGGGTTGAATAATTTTTGTGCCTGCAGTGTACACTAACTCAAACCTCACCAGCTTCTTGGTGGCCAAACGCGGCGCTTGCCGGTCAGCCAAAGGTGTCTACTGAATGGGCAAACCCCTCTCTTCGAGAGTATACTATCTTGTGACAACCACAAGATATCTCGCATTTGCCGAGGCAATTGCTCCTCCCAAGGCGTGTGTCCTCTGAATGATGACACATGTCAGCCATCCAGCCAAGGCTGGTTCTCATCCTGATTTTGATCATTGCATCTGTTTTGGTGTCTTCATTTTGATTTGATAAGTTTATATTTTTGGATTGCATAGCGGCATTGGCATACCCCCTTGGTGTTATATTTGTTTATATTTGGATCTTTTGAATTTTTGTGAAATAGTTAAATACCCCTGGGCATCATTCCTCCCTTGATGGGTGCAGGTGTTTGGGTGTTTGTTTATTTCGAACCCACTGATCAATCTGATTAACTCCTCGATGGTACAGGTTGTACCCTCGACCGAGTGAAGTTGAAACCGTCTAACATTCGTTCGCACTGTATGCCCACCGGGCCGCTTTCGTCTCGCTTTGACCGACTGGCCACTAGACACAGGCGACCCCGAGATAATCGCTTCTTCGTGCCATAGAATGCCGACAAGAGCCGCTCGCAGTTCTGCTGTCCCAGCCGAAGCCCTTAGTAGGAAAGTTGCAGATACAGACGACTCAATTTCTCCCGTAATGGGCGTCATGGGTTCTCCACCGATAAGATCATTCATAGTATTGCTTTTGCCCTTAAATGTGCATGACTGACAGATTGAACGCTGAATATAGTATACTGTACACTCAAGATTCCTTCTCCGAAGTTGTATGATTGCTTGTCTTAATGTTGCGTAGTGAGGCAGGAAGAGTTGAAACCATCCAACTAAATAATCATGATGCCTCCCCTCCAGGAACTGGCTCAAAAAGGTCCTGCTTCAAGACTTCCAGCACCTTCTTCTCATCCAAGTTCTGTAGATCTGACTCCGTATCGTCCCCGCTTGCTGTGTTCTCGACCTCAAGCTCTCCGGATTTATCGCCAATCTCCTCCGGTCCAGCTGTCCGTAGATACTCCTCTTCCAGGATGAACCGACCATCTTTGCTTTCGGCGAGTAGTGTCTCCGCCGAGTGTGGTAGCGCGTAGATAGTTGGGAATTCTAGAACGGTACGCCCGCGTAGTATAGACCCCAATATCGCAGCCGGGGGCAAGGGTGTCAAAACTGGTTTCTTGGTCGTCGTTCGTGGTCGATGGAGGTAAAAGTAGACATCTCGATGCGCGACGAGTGGTAGCTTGGGTGCTTTTGCCTCCCTTTCTTCTGCCGATGATTCGACTGGGCCTGAGACTGACGACTGTGCGGGGGTTTCCTTTGAAATATCGCTGGCGGGATTGGTCGCTTCAGTGGTTAATGATACGTCTGTCTTCTCGACGCTCGTCGAAGTGTTCTCCTTTTGCTCGCCCTGTTCTTCTTTCACTGTAGCTGAACCAGGTCTATCCTCCTTAGGCAGGGGGAAGGCACGATTATATGCCTCGGAGAGAATGCCCGTCTCGAGACAATTCCTGACAATCTTCTCCCCGGACGCTGAAATCCACTCGACCGACCAACTTAAGCACTTATGTCTAACACAGCAGCCACGAATTAGCAACACACCACCTGGAACTTCAGAGGATCAAAGCCTCAACTTACTTGGGATGCCACCTCGACCCATTGGCTTTATTCCTTGACATTCCTCTCGGTGCCCTGACCACCCTCACACCCCCAGCCTCAGCACCACGCAGGAAGCCCGCTTCACCTTTGACCAGACCCTGACCGGGATGTTTCCTCTTCTGTCCCGCACCAGTGGTTTGCACCGGTTCTCCCGCAGCATCTTCAGGCCCCGCATTAGGAGATGCAAGCTCAATACCACGATTCTCTGCGTCGCGTTCGGCGCGCTCGAGAGAGCGCTCAATGCCCGAAATGAAATTGAAGTCCCGGTCAAAGGCGGCCGGGGTGGCTAGTTCGCTGCGCTTGAGGTAGGCGCCTGGGTCGCGGACACCGGAGCATTGGGACCAGAGTTTGTGTCGCCTTGTACAAGGGAGGGAACAGGTTCGGGTTGAGCAACGTGGACAGCGGTATTTTGGGGGATTGATGTGACTGTTTAGGGTGGTTAGTATTTTGGGAGGTAGTGGTTGCGTAGAATGGGAGATAAGGTACCATATTGAGCAGAGCTCACTGAGGGGGGTTTCGGAATTGTCCATTTCGCTCGCGTGAGATTGGATCTTGCGATGACTCTGGTCCAATGTGAAGGTGAAGGTGAAGGTGAAGCTGTCGGTGATGGTCATGGAAAAATCCAGGCTTATCGCCCGATAGCGGCCTCAGGCAGAAAGAGGGCTCCACTTGGATTTGATGGAGTATACTCCATGGTATGATACTTACTGCTCCATGCTAAGGCTGGCTATTTGCAAGGGTTAATCTAGTGTTAATATTTTAGGAATGCAGAACGACCTCGGGAGATATTATCATCAATATCCCCAGATGATAGCGTGATCCCAGTCCTATGCCCGGCGGATGATATCATTCACCGTCGTGATGATCAATCCCCGCTGCATTTCTAAGCGTCGCGGATGCCAACCCCGAGCCTGCTGGGCCCCTCTATTTATACCCTCCCTCATGTCACAACTAGGGGCCAATATTTTATATTTTCCTCAGAATAAATTTCCCCTTCAGTATGGCATCAAAGGCATTTGCAGTTATTGCAGGCGTTGGCCCGGGCACTGTATGCTTTCTATAGCCTTTCCTTGCCTGTTTACTTCCAGCCGACGGGATCCGTCTAATTAAAACATCACAGGGTGCATCCATTGCTCGACGCTTCGCCAAGTCATATTCGGTGGTACTTCTAGCTCGAAACCCCGACAACTTTGATCCTATTGTGCAGGAGATCAACGCCAGCGGCGGACAAGCTATCGGCATTAGTACCGACGTCTCGGATGCTAATAGTGTGAACTCGGCCTTTGATGAGATCGCGAAGAAGTTCCCAGACTCCCCTCTGGCCGCGACAATTTTCAATCCCGGTGGTGGATTTGTGAGAAAGCCATTCTTAGAATTGACGGAACAGGAATTTTCTCTGGGATTTGAGACACAGGCGTGAGTGTGGTCCTCGGCGCTTACCAGATCAATAGAACAAACACAGGGATAAGTTTAAATACTAATTCCTAGGACAGAAAGGGTGCTTTCCACATCGCGAAGCGCTCCCTGCCGCTATTCCTCGAGGCTAAAGACAAGCTGCCCTACCCACCAACTCTCATCTTCACCGGTGCCACCGCCAGCTTGAAGGGATCGGCTACTTTCGCAACCTTTGCTAGCGGCAAATTTGCCCTCCGCGCATTGGCGCAATCGCTCGCCCGAGAATTTGGACCGCAGGGTGTTCATGTCTCGCATGCTATAATCGACGGTGTAATTGATATTCCGCGCACCAAAGCATATGTGTTTGAGCATGAAGATGCCAAGTTGAGCCCTGAAGCTGTAAGTCTAAGACTCGGAAAGAAGGGACTATTGCTTTGGATATAAGCTGATCTATCTAGATTGCGGACTCGTATTGGCATTTGCATACCCAGCCGCGGACGACGTTTGCATTTGAGTTGGATCTGCGCCCTTATGTCGAGAAGTGGTAGATATCGAAGTTTGATTATAGGTTCTGTTGATTGTATAATCACTCGGTCATCAGGTTCAATAATTACTATAGGTATTGAGTCTTCATTTGTGATACAGTTATGCAGTCAATAGTTCGAACTGGAATTCGCTCGTAAGATAATAATAATAATAGTAGTAGTAGTAGTAGTAGTAGTAGTAGTAGTAGTAGTATGTCATTGACTTTCAAATCCTCTTCTTTTGCCGCCTAAGTGGAATCTCTATGAATTTGGCATATCTCTGTATTTTGATTGCGTTATAGATCAATGGGGTTCATGATCCTGTACACCTTTACACTTGGGCTAGTTTCCACTATTCTCAAAATGAGTTTGTGGAATCTCAGCTGGATAAACTACTAGTAAAAAGGATATCTGTGCATGGGACTTGGATTTCTTTTGTTTGATGAGATGTGGGCCGTGGTCTAGCTGAACCTTTTACTTTCCGCTTTCATGGAAACAATGAGTCTACTCGGTCTTCGTTGAAACCTTGAAGAGTAGAATCAAGATTAACCAAGCCATCTATTCTACAAATAGTTCCACAGCACCGCCCTGTCTTCGTATCAAAAATTGGCCTGGACCGTGATTCGAACACGACTCTGAAGAGAGTTAAAGACTTCGTCTGGGCATCTCTGGCTTGTCTCATGCCATCTTCCATTGGACTTGGCATTCTGACTAATAACGACCTGCTTACTCATCCTATAACGTCACCCAAGGAGCTTCTAACCTTCGCAGCTTCCATCTCCACCTCTCATTTTGGCCTTCGCATCTTCAAAGCGCGCCGGTATGGCTATCGACGATGCTTCACTCCAGGGAGTTGGAATCAATGGCGGGAATCCTTCGACCAACCCCCCTCAAAGAATTGTTGACGCCGCTGAGTTAAATCACTTGCCGGTGCGTCTGCGACCAGAGCTTGTCGTGAAGCCCGACTTTTTTACACTATACTTCGGCTTTTTCGGCAAGACATTGTGGAAGGAAGATGTCGCAGGTAGTCTGGTTAACCGCCTGGGCAACTTATGGGTCGTCGCGGGCCGCTCCCCGACACAGGAGGAACTGGATGCCCTGACAACATTATCCACTCGTTCACTTTATACGAAGCGGTTAAGCTTCCCGATTTCTTACGCTCTTGGCTCAGCATGGATATACTACGGAGCACGCAGATCACCAATGTTCCCCAAAAATCCAACGCCTGCCAACTTACTCGCTGCGCTGCATGAATTCCGTCTCACGAACCCACCCGGGTTCAGGAACATGCTCGTTCGGGCAAGTTTCAGGGGGCTTTTCCTTTTCTCGGGAGTACACATATTGACCTCTTTTGCTGCTACCTGGAAGGAAGCGGCTGGTACGCTGTCAGATCCGCGACTGAAGACCTTTGTTCGAGATGTTTCAAAAATGGATAAAGAGGCAGCGAAAAGAAGACAGCTTGCGATTAGGACCGATCAACACCAACGTAAAAAAAGTGGAGAGAGGGGCCTTGAAGAACATATTATGGAGGAACTGGGCGAACCGGGCTTTTATAGCCAAAGTACACAGTACCAGTACGAGTCTGACAGTGCTTCGCCAGCGGCGGTCTCATCCGAGAGTGATATGGCCTATGGTGCAGTTCAAGAAGTTGGGCAAGATGCCTCCATAAACCAGGATTCCTTGAAACCTGCTCCCCGCGATGTGCAGAAATCTGGCCAGTACGGATCCATGCAAAGCGCAGGTGGTCGTTCCTCCCAGACAGACTCCGGAGTTGACTTTTTCAGCTCTAGCGATGATGATGATGCCAGCCCTACTGCACCGGAATACCGGAATGCCAGCATGGACGGGATCTCAACAGGGAGTGTCTGGGATCGGATTAGACAACAAAACTCGAACCAAAGCCCTCGACCAGCAGCTACTCGTCAAGCTCCCATGCAATGGGGTCAGGCGCAAGCACAGAGCAGTTCCGAGCCTGCGAGTGCTTCCGTTTCTGGTGATCAAGACCGATATGACCAGGGCCGAAGAACCGAGAAAGAACAAGCCCAGGCCGACTTCGACAGGATGCTCGAAGCTGAGCGAAACGCATCTAGCGATGGACCTTCCCGCAGCCGCAACTGGTGATTACAGGCTTCCACATGCATACGTGTACAGATACATATATCCTCATACTTACTTTTCTTGTCTTTCAATCAATTGAGCGCAATTTATTTCCTTGTCCTTTCCATACATTATACAATAAACTGTTTGGAAAGCTTGAAAATACCCCGGCCCGGTCCTCCCCACCGCTTGCCCGAACTGGACCCCGCACACCGCGGGGCATGATGACATAATACATAGTCGGGAAGCGAACTCGGAGGGCGGGCATATATTGGTGGGGGTCGATGACTCGGAGCTGCTCTTTTGCTTCAATATTCCCTTTCCGATCCCGGATTCCAATTCAAGTTTTCTCAATTGATCTCATATACCCACAATGGCCTCCCAGAAGTAGGTTCGGACCGTTTTACGATTTGCTGGCCTTTGCTAATTGACATTATCTTAAGAGTGTTGATGCTCGGCGCGGGGTTCGTCACTCGTCCCACGCTTGATGTTCTTACTGAGTCCGGCGTTGCCGTGACTGTTGGTATGTAAACCGATTGCGGATACGAACTATCTATATCTTTTTTCAATGCGCTGACAATCCACTAGCCTGCAGAACCCTTGAGTCCGCTAAGGCCCTCTCCGCCGGTGTTAAGAATGCCACTCCCATCTCCCTCGATGTCAACGACGAGAAGGCCCTTGATGCTGAGCTCGCCAAGCACGACCTTGTCATTTCCTTGATTCCCTATAGTGCGTCATACAATAACACCTGAATCGTGATACCCCAAAGAATTGGACTAACAATCTACCCAGCTTTCCACGCCGTGGTCATCAAGTCCGCTATCCGCACCAAGAAGCACGTTGTCACAACCAGCTATGTCAGCCCCGCCATGATGGAACTCGATGAGGAGTGCAAGAAGGCTGGTATTACTGTCATGAACGAGATTGGTGTCGACCCCGGTGTTGACCACCTCTGTAATATTCGGCCCCAATGTGGACAGATGGTATAATACTAATTCTATCTAGACGCCGTCAAGACCATCGAGGAGGTTCACCAAGAGGGTGGAAAGATCATCTCCTTCCTGTCATACTGTGGTGGTCTTCCCGCCCCCGAGAGCTCTGGAAACCCCCTGGGATACAAGTTCTCCTGGTAAGAAACCCGTGGGAACCTGCCTTTAAGTTGTGAGGCTAACCTAACGCCCTCTGAACTCAGGTCCCCTCGTGGTGTCCTGCTCGCCCTGCGCAACGATGCTCGTTTCTACCAGGACGGCAAGATCGTCGATGTTGCTGGTCCCGGTAAGACGCCGCCATTGCTTATTTTCGAAGCACCTATATACTAAGACAGATGATAGATCTGATGGCCACCGCCAAGCCCTACCACATTTACCCCGGATTCGCAACTGTTGCGTACCCCAACCGAGACTCCACCCCCTACAAGGAGCGCTACAACATCCCCGAGGCCCAGACTATCGTCCGGTACATAATATCCTGCTTGTCTTTTCTTACGTGTAACGTGAATCTAACATGCACATAGTGGTACTCTCCGTTACGCCGGTTTCCCCGAGTTCGTCAAGGTCCTTGTCGATATCGGCTTCCTCTCGGATGTCGAGCAGCCTGCGTTCAAGGAGGCTGGTGCCTGGAAGGACGTTCTGCAGAAGCACCTTGGCGCTTCCTCCTCGGATGAGGAGACCCTGATCAAGACTATCTCTGCCAAGACCGCCTTCAAGGATGAGGCCCAGAAGGAGCACATTATCGGCGGCATGCGCTGGCTCGGCATGTTCTCGGATGAGAAGGTAAGCGCGTTCTCCCCCATTTTGATCTCATCGAACCTCGCTGGCATAGAGAAAGACACATACCCTGTCACCAGCTTCGAGCTCAACTCAAGAATCGTGCTAACGCTTCTGCTTCAAGACCATCGCCCGTGCCAACCCTCTGGACACCATTTGCGCTACCCTTGAGAAGAAGATGCAGTACGGCGAGGGCGAGCGGGATATCGTCATGTAAGTTCTGAAGTCCCGCTTCCACGAACTCAACACTAACCACTCTCCAAAGCCTGCAACACAAGTTCTTGGTTGAGAACAAGGATGGCTCCAAGGAGACCCGTCTGTCCACTCTGGTCGAGTACGGCAGCACTGACCCCAACGGCTACTCCGCCATGGCTAAGCTGGGTAAGTTCCTACGACAATGAAGAAGATTGATGGATATTTTTGTCTAACAACGCACAGTCGGTGTTCCCTGCGCTGTCGCTGTCAAGCAGGTCCTGAACGGCACCCTCTCCGAGAGGGGAGTTCTCGCCCCTATGAACGGCAAGATTAACAACTCCATCATCAAGGAGCTCAAGGTATGCAAGCTGCTCTATCTCTCTCTGAGCTCAATATACTGATTGATCTTGCTTTTAGGAAAAATACGGCATTGCCTGCAAGGAGACTGTTGTTTAAACAGCCAACTTGAAGAATAGACGATTGAAAGAATTTACGGACCACAAAATTGTCATATAGGAGAACAGGAAGAAAATACATTTGTTGATCCCGACTACTTTTATTGCCACTCTAGATACTAGTAGAATATCCCTTGCCCTGAATCCTACCATACTCCTTCCATCTTCCAAGGCTCACCTCGGCATCTACCAACTTCGTCGCCTACAAACTTGCGTTGCTCCTCTATTTAGAACATCTGTCGTTGGCTCTGCTGCGCTCCTTTCTCGGCCAACTGCCGAATTAATTAATGATTGTTTCGAGCAAACAATCAAGGGTGATCCATTCGCCTCCATCTCTGTCATTTTCGCCTTGCGTCCGGCTCGTGGGTCTTTAGATATACTCGGTTGAGTTCGCTCAACCAATTGAGCAAGGCCTTTTTCATAAGCCATCGGGCCGAGCAACGACAATAACTTGAAGAGTTCGAAAGAAGTAATAAGACCGCTTAGTAGACATCTACCATAGCGTGATCCGAAAGATTGGAAAACAATTTGCTTCATGAAAACTCAAAGACTTGACGAAGGAAATACATTTAAAAAAGGAAAAAAAGATAAGTAGCGAGGGCTGGGGTATAAATAATCAAGGGGAGAAAGATAAAAGGATAATGTTGGAACGCTATTGAGTAAAAAAGCAAAACAGAAAATGTAAATGTAAAGGTTAGGGCATGGGTCATGAAAGCAAACAATTAGAAACATCAAGCAAAAAGAAAAATCAGGTCATCAAGGGTGTTCGATCAGATGCCGTAGCTCTGACCAGGCGCTAGGGTATACTGTTGCACGCTTTCATATGGCATGTCATGCTCACGGGGTGTTCCCCATGGTTCCACGCTGCGACTGTTACTACGCATGCGGGTAAGACTGCGCAGCTTGTTGGTGAAGCTCTCGTTAGAGCTACGATTGCGCCGGTGATCGAACGACATGCGCCTGCCGATACTTTGACTGGCCTCGTTTGCGTTCAAAGTTGGGGCAGCCGTCATTGCACGAGGAAGTAGACGGCCCATGTCTACATTGTCGATGGCAACGTCGATAGTAGCTGAGGAGTCACGCGGCGAGACGGGTTCATGAGAGCCAGGGATTGGCGGTGGGGGAGGGGGTGTATTGAGGTGCTGGAGCTCTGGGAGGATCGGAGGTGGAGGCGGAGGGGGGATGGTCTCAACATAGGGCGCGGAGGGTCTTCTTTGCATCGCGTTCTCAATTGTCTCCTCGATGCTCACTGTGACACTTGGTGATGTACCAGAGACATACCCCCCGGAGCTCGTGCGCCGGTGTCCCATAGTACGGCTTCGGCTGTTTGAGCGGCTTCGAGGGAGATTGGGATTGAAGCGTGGATGCATGGGGATATCTGTTGGCACCGGTGCAGGGTTTGTGAATTGGCCTTCCGGCATGGGAACTGACATAGATCGACCGATTCTCTCTGCTTCGCCTTGATATCGTGCGTCCGAGAGGAGAACTGTACCGGAGCTATTTGTTGGAATTGCAGGTACAGAAGGGGGACGCTCTTGTGCGATACCATTTGCGCCGTATTTGGGGTGTCGCATCGCTCGTGGTGTTGCTGGGAGTCCAAGAGGAGGACCAGAGCGACCAGAGTGACCAGAGCTGGAATCCGATCCGCTTTGATACTCCGGCGAGTTCTTACTAGGGGGGATGTTGTTGTTTCTGGAGGGGGCTCGAGGGAAATATGAATTTCCTGAAAACAGAGGAGGGCTCTCCACGGGACTTCGAACAGGACCTGGGCTCTTGGCGGATTGGAGATCACCCGGGAAGGGGATGTTGGGCGCCGAAGGATTGCGCGCAAGTGAGAGTCGGCGTGCTTCGAGTTCTGCAGCTGCTATTTCCCTCCTCTTCCGCTCAGCCAGACTAACAAATGGTGTCGTGGGAGATACAATGGGGGAGACAACATCCTGGGCCTCTTCGGCGGCAGCAGCAGCGTCGCCATCTTGTATAACGTGGCTATTTTCAGAGACGAAACTGTCTTCCTGACCAAATGTCTTGCTGCTCAGCAACTCTAGTCCTGCGGAATTGGCGGGGGGTACTGGCTCCGGAAACTGTCGAATCTCTGGTACACTGTGGGAGGGTCGATGTCTAGATTCTGTAGATTCCTCTCTTCTAGTGCTTGTCCCTTTCTCTGCCCGGCGGCGACTGGCACTTCGGTGTTGCGAACGTAGTCGTTCGCGGTTCCCGGCAACAATGCGAAGTGGGTCATCGATATCGTTTGATTTGGGTGGTTCATGGTTTGGAAGTGTCATGGGTAGAGACATGGGGAGTGGCGAGGATGGTGATCGTACAGTAGATCCCTGACGATCAACACTCCGGCCGCGAGATGAGGCTTCTCGCCCTGCACGACTTGCCGCATGTCGACTAGAAGAGCGTTGACGATTGCGTGATTCTGGTTTTCTCATTTTGCTCGAACTCCTAGCACGAGAGCGTGATTTCTTTCGAGGTTCATCGAGTTTCTCTGTTTCCACTGTGTTGTACTGAGCCAGCTCTTCAGGTGACATAGGTACCGGCGAAGAAGGTGATCGCTTGGCTGGCTGTATATATCTACGCTCGTTTCGGCCACGGGTTTCCTGAGAAGCCTCACGGGAGTGATGAACACGCGAGCTTTGACTGGCAGTTTCATCGGTGGCTTTTCTTCCACGACCGTGTGAGCGATGACCATGATGCCTCCTTGAGTGGTAGTTTGCCTCGTCCAGACTGCTAATATATTGATCAATGCTTCGACCACTTACGCTAGGGCTCTTCGTTGTCGAAGCGTAGCTATGAGCGCTCTTTGCACTATGAAGCAAACCCGAGCGATCATGACCGTCTGGCTGACCTTCTTCGGCCTGTACAAGTTCAATTTGAAGGCCATCTGGTTTTCGATCACGCGAGCCATTTCGAAGATCAGAATGATCCTTCAAGGTTTCAAAAACACCAGGAGCGGGAGATGGAAGTCCCTTGATAGAGGCAAACTTATCGGAGGCTTGTACAGCAGTTTGAGGGCTTGGCTTCAAGGAGTCCTGCCCAGGATTGTATACAGTTGCTGAAAGTGTCAAAAGACCAGCATCCGCTTGCTCATCTTGACTTTGCTCGTGACCACTTGTTTCTTCATTCTCTGATGTCGAGCCGTAGCCGCTCGTGTTGTTATAAGAGCCTGATCGGGAAAATGTTGGGGGATGGACATCCACTGGGGTCTCTCCGATGGAAGGTAGCCGGCGGCGATTAAATGAAGGAGTGTTTGTTCGTGAAGTCATGGCTTGGCTCAGACTCTGGATATTGTTGAGCTTGTAAGATCCGAAACCACCAGGAGACAAGGCCGAGTCGGCCACGGCGGATTCCGCAATTGGAGTCACACCAGGTGCATTAGTCGGCGTCCGGTCATCAGACTTCAATCCTGGGAACTTGAACCGATTGTGAGGTTGTGGCTCGAATGATGTAATCAATTTGAGAGCAGGTCCTTTTCCAGCTTGTCGTTGTTGATTGGAAGATGATCTCGGGCGAGCTGGAGGAACGAAGGGAACGCCTGCGCTGAGGGGCTGCGGGAGTTCGGGAGAGGCAAGTGGTGATTTCCCTCGGATGACCTCCGCAAATGAAGCAGCTTGTTGAGCAGCCGGTGATGTCCAAGGCTCGGTGGGCTCAGCATCAGTACACATGAAACATCTTATGGCGAGTTGCTGCTGAGAATGGGACACCACATGTTCTCCCCATCGACGAACAAGGTATGACTGACGCTGCCAGTCCGATGGAAGTAGAAGGCACGTCATCAGAATTGCTTCCATAAAATGATTTTGAGACACGTAAACCTCGATCGCATCATTGATGTCGCCGAGACCAAGAAGTATGGAGGCTGCGGTGTGGATGTCTCCAATTTCTAGTAGTTTTTGCACGAAGGCCTGTCCAACCTTGTTCGCTTGTGCTTGGCGACTCATTTGACTCAGTGCTAGGACCATCCAATCGAAGCCAGTGACTTGTCCCGGTTCAATCATGCTAGCCATTTGATCCGTGTCAGTTTCACCGAGCCATTGTGCCAAAAGAACAGCACTTTGGCTTCCTGGCGGGTGACGAGTCACTGAATATTCTGTTAGCAAGCGCACTGGAGCCAAGGTTTTGGCAGCGAGGACATACACTCATCTCTGATAAGGTCTTTGGTGTCCCCGTCCCAGCCAAAAACAACACTTAACATTTGTTGTCGCAAGTCTTCGGGTGTCAAGTGATTCTCATCGATAGTCGGTTGCGATTTATAAGGGACATCATTTAGTCGGGCTCGAATGAAAGGGAACAAATCAACAACATTCTTTTCTGCAGGACTCCGTTGGATCTCATTTCTTAGTCGTGACCCAACCCGGGAACTCTTCACAGATGACATTGACACAGAAGAAGCATAGGGGTAAGTGGCTGAAGGTTGTGGTGTGTCGCGTCCAAGAGATGTCATCGAAAAGGAAGTGCCACTTTGGGCAGATCGAGTTGGTGGTGAAAATGGTCGATCGACTTTATACCTCCCAGATGAGGCCTTAGAGCTCACAGATTCTGTTCGACTTCTTGAAGAAGCAGGACTCATAAGGTCCAATCTCTGTTGTTTCGCGCTATCGATTCCATTTGACTCAAAAGGCGTCCGTCTTCCAGATCCTCGTTCCCGAATCTCTGGCGCATCTTGTAAACGTCTCGGAGACATTGTCCGTGACCGGCTTCCTTCTGATGCTACTGAGCGAGAGCCTTTTGGAAGATGTTGCACATTTGCAACCATTGCCGGATTATCCAAGTCATACTGCTGTACAGTTTCCTGGGGACCTAGGGTAAAGAGTGTGGCGGTCGGGCCGTAGCTTGCTAGACCCCGTACTCCTTCCACTGTCGGAATTGGCTCGTAGGTGACATGCTTCGTTCGAACGTCCCACGACCATGTTTCACTATAAAGAGCAATCCAAATCAGCATATTCGAATATTACCAAGGAGCTGCGGTTTCAAGAAAATTGAATACTCACCCCTCGAGATACTGCACTATTCGACCATTTTTTGACCATGACATCCATTTGGGATCCGCAGAAGTTGAATCAGACCGCTTCAAGACCCGAATCACTCTCGGCGATTCTTTCCCCGCAGGTTTAGACACACTCCAGACCCTCAGGTCACCATTTGACGCCTGCGTGGCCAACATGTCCGATTTCTGTTTCGATGAAGAGGCATGCCAGGCAAGTGAAATAATTGGAGATGGTCCACGTGAAGTAGTTAGTGTGTGTAAAATAGTAAACTGGGGGAGAAGATTGGCGATCAATATTGATCCATTTTGGTAGCTATTCAATTGATTAGTTTGGCGAAAATGCGGAGCTAACTGAGGACTTGTTCAACATACCCAATTGCATATGTACGACAGTCAGTAGCTGGGGCCAGAGACGTTATGGGATCGAAAATAGTTCGCGCAGAGATGTGCTCCGAAGTAGGGGGCTCGAAGAGAATGACTTCGCCCTTCCCATTGCCTGCATTTCATGTCCATCAGCAATTAACCCCCAAGTTCTAGCCTGCGTGGAAACTCATACCAAATGCGACATTCCCATTGCGCATCCATGAGGCAACACGTAATTGTTCAAAAGAGGCAAACCGTGCAATCTCAGTTCCGGTAAAAATATCCCATACAATCGCCGTTTGACCAACATCGTAGCTGACAACCAGTCTCCCTGCACCACGTTCGCTCACATTGTCAACCGAAATAAAGTCAATCTTTTCCTGATGACTCGTAAATCGTCGTTCCACCGCTAGTGTATCATGATGGAGACACAATATTGTCGAGCCTTGAGCATAGAGGAATAGCGACGCCGTCGATGCGCACGCCTCGAAACGAGACAAGGTGGCTGGCTGCGGCGCCATTGCTCTTACGGTCTTCGAGGGTCGCGAATCTGGCAGCAAGCTTCTGTTCCATGTTAATTCTACCATTTTCTTTTCCCTCATTAATTTTGGTGCCAATTTCAGGCCTGCAGGGGAGGATGGATTTGAGTCCAGCGAGTCCAGCAAGGAAGCTTTCTCCGCAACGCTAGCTGCTCGTTTTTTCGTAGCTCCAGGGCCAAATGGACTCAAGATGATAGAAACCAACAAAAAGATAGAAAAAGGAAAAAGATCACGAACCTGACCAGCTCCAGAGGGGCAATTTACTAATCGGTCACGACCCTGTTGGCACCGCTCAAGGCAAAGAGAAAGAGATGGCTAGGGTAGCACCAGGCATTTGGGATGAGAAACGCCTCGCGATTTTAGTGCCTGCAGTAGAATCCAGCGGGCAAACTGTAGCGATGATCCGAGTTCTATTCAGGCAAAAGTAGCTGCGAGGACAAATGCGACCAGGCGAGAATGGGGCGGGCAGCAGACAGACCGGGGTGAATGTTGGGAGAAGGTATGAGAGATAGGGCAGGGATTGAATTTTTTGCTTTTCTCAGCTTTGCACACCACGTTTATCACATTCCCAAATACTTTTAGCGCGGAGGGGCTTAAGTTTGTGACAGGACACAGGACGCGGGGTGGAGAGTTGGCACTGGGGGACCCTTCGCCCTAAGTATATGCGTTGTATATCGGCAGGCGATATAAAAAAGCTGGCCACTCCCTGCGCGCAGTGCCAGGATGTGACCAGGGGTTATATTCTGACAGCTGGTAGGACAGAAGCGAATTCCTCCTATTTTTTGGATCTAGGGCAGACGATCCATATCTCCAGCCATCGAGCAATCGGGGTTGGCGCCCGGTGCGAAGGGCAAGGCGCTTCATTTCACGACCGACCATACAGTGCGCCGGTTGGGAAGCGACCGAGCACTCCGAGAACCCACTCTTACCCCCGTGTCCAGGATAAGAGACTACAACATCACATCATTAGCGGAGACGGTGAGATCGAGCCCTGGGTGGCTGGGGCAGCGTGGCTCTAATGCTATGAACGCGCACCAACGAGAGAGCAGAACGATGAACGCAAAAAAAGTTATGGGTTTAGATCGATGCAGGAGGCTCCCGAATCACAGACGGGAACCCTCATCGTCGGACGAGTGGGTCTGGCACGAGTCTGCATGTCTGCACATCTGGAGAGTCGATCCCCGTGTCTGTTGTTGCACGCAGAAGAAGCTAGCTTGGTCAGGCCGGACGCGAGGACATTTCGATCCCATGAGGGGTGTTTGTCTATTTTCCCTGTCCTTCCCTCTTGCTCTTCATGTCTCGATCATCACTGACTCAATAGACTGAAAAAAATGCAGGAAACCGTGAGTTTTCTGAGACACATAATGTGACGAGGATCCGTGCAGTGGTTGACAAGCTGCACCTTCATCACCTCTTTCGTCCAATCACCTTCCGTCACTGTTGATCCCTTGGCGCCTACAGCACACCAGGCTAGCCAATACCTGGCGCCGCTCTACCTTTGCTCTGGCAAATGGGCGATGCAAGGCGTGCCAAGCGTCAAGCCCTGGGAAAGATTGAGAAAATGCTGGTGGAAATGGTGGAGCCCATCCATGTTGCGGAGAATTCTGGCCGTTCCGTCTCGGGTGTTTCATGCGATGATGTCGTGCCGATCCTAGTGTTTTGCTTCTTTGGCTTCAATATCCGAGTGCGGAGTTTTCCCGCACACACGTACGGAGAGCGACTCCTTTTTTATCTTCTTCTTCTTTCGTTCGTTCCTGATCTGAGCTAAAAAGCTGTTTGGGAACCGTTCAGGGGAGTCTCGTCCCCACCACTGTGTGATGTGATTATGTGCCTGGAGGGGCTGACCGGGTTCCTCATGCACATGAGGCACATTTTGTTGCGTTGCTGTAGGAGCTTGGGCCCTTTGTGATAGCATAGCATCAAAAGACACGAGTTCACAATTGAGCTTGGAGTGAAGGATTGAGATGCAAACTCTGCATCAAGGTGTGATCACCGCTATTTGAAGCTGACTGTTGGGATGGAAATGAGTTGAGGCGGAGAAGCGGGAAATGAGAAGGGAGAGAAGCCGCGAAGTACATACAGTGACAACCATCTACTTTTGACTCGCGACGGTTTTAACTAACCTCAGAAACATTCTACTTCAGAGGTTAAACATAGATCAGTTAAGTAGACAGCTATCTACCTAAATTAGTGAATAGCTCCCATATGGGATTGGTTAGTAAGAAGAGTAGTATACTCTACCATAGAGTAGCCGCTCTCCCATTAGTTTACCTAGTAATTACTAGTTACCGCACAAACACTCTAACTACTATGTATGCAGTCGAACTAATTAACTGTCTACGCCAGAAGACAGAGAGTTGAGTTCAAGTTCAATTCCCATCATTTGGGACGAACTGCAGGCCCACCACACGTTGCATCGGCTGTGCATCATCTGACATTCTGGCGGGGCTCGTCTTCCCCGGATTCCCCCATTCCACCGTGACTCACGATAACTTGAACTGGAACTTGGACTGGGTCCAACTTCATGTTTGGTTCAATCTCCTACACCGCCATCGCTCACATACTGCGCTTCAACTACCAGACTATTTTTAGGTCTACGCTAGAATCTCGCGCATGATCCCCCATCATGGCTCGCGAGACTATCGTTGTGATTGGGCAAGTCCATATCCAATATAGCTCGGCTAGGCCTCGGCTTAGAATCCCTACGACTCCAGCTAACAGTGAATCCTCGCAGTGCGGGAGTAATCGGGCTATCGACTGCCCTCTGTATCCAACAGCATCTTTCTACCTCACAATCTGTTCTTCTCGTAGCCAGAGAATTCCCCTCCAACGAATCGATTAACTACGCATCACCATGGGCGGGGGCACACTATCGTCCAGTGCCAGGCTCTTCTACACAGGTACTCCGTGAAGCACATCAAGCTCGACGGACATATGATTACCTCAAACGAGTGGCCGCCGATGAACCGGGAGCAGGAGTTCGATTTGTCAAAGGCGTGGAGCACCTCGAAGCGCCACCGGCAGAATACTTGGACTCCCAATGTGTCCACAATGTCTACGCCGGTATGGATGATTTCCGACGTCTAACAAAGGATGAGCTGCCTGAGGGTGTGAAATGGGGCGCGGAATATGGGACATACGTGATTAACTCCCCGGTATATTGCGCGCACATGCTGCGCAAATTCGTCATCAAGGGTGGTCAAACGAAGCAATATGCCCTGGTTAGCATCAAGGAAGCATTTTCTCTCGCACAAAATGTGAAAACGGTGGTCAATTGCTCGGGATTGGGCTTTGAAGATCCTAAATCTTTCATCATCAGAGGTATGCTCTACCTCTCTCACACACTCGCTGCAAATTATTTGCTGCGAAAGCAGCATAGATTGTCTATTATATTGAATATAACGCTAACTAACGCCGAGCAGGCCAAACATGCCTAGTACGCAATCCTGTCTCCGCAACCATCACCCGTCAAAACAAAGACGGTTCCTGGTCCTTTTGTATCCCTCGCCCTCTGGACGGGGGCACCATCATCGGAGGCACCAAACAGCTACATGATTGGAATCCCAATCCGTCCTCTGAGATCAGGGCCCAGCTTCTCGCCAATGCGAGCAAATGGTTCCCGTTTTCCCCTGAAAGCGGAGGCCAGTTCGACGTTATTCGAGACATCGTGGGACGCCGACCTGCCCGCGAAGGCGGGATACGTATAGAGGTGGAGGCGTTGCCCGAGAGCACGTATATCGTTCATGGCTACGGGGCTGGCGGTAGGGGCTTTGAGATCTCCCGGGGTGTTGCGGAGGACACAGCTAAGCTAATGCTGGAGAATGGGCTGCTCCCGGCGAGAGCGACGCTGTAGTGATATTACCCTGTAAATATTTTGGTACATTACTAGTTCGAGACTGCCTTTAGACAAACCCATTTAAACTTACGCTTTTCCCCCTCCACATCATCTTGTTAGATTGGCCATGGAAGCGATGACATAGTATGCATAGAACTAGAAAGGAGTTGCTGATCGAGTTTATTTTGAAAAAGAAAGCCCAATGGGAATCATCGTATTAACTCATGCAAACACTGGAAATGAACGGACTTTTTGCTACCAAAGCAAGCTGCCATAACAAGATATCAGTTCGTTGATTCTTCCGTCACATATAACAGGATCCAAATCCTGTCCCCCGTTGCCAATCACCCTCACACTCACTCGATTCCTAGGATGTTTAGAAACATCCCAAGTCTGAGTGGAAAAAGTGACTGACTGGGTCTCTAGAAACATGACAAAGCCATACATACAACCCCAATAGTCTATGGATTAGGTCATGTAGGCAGTTTCAGTCCCGTGCCACCGAGATCTAAGCCCATTAGAAAGGGTCGGACTGACAAACGTCGATTTCCGAGATCCGGCTGCAAGGAGAGCCTGGAGACCCACGATAGTAGTCTCGTGAGAGGACGAGGGCAATCAGCCCGCAGCCTCCTGGGCGAGCGCATTTGCATCCATTGTCGGTGGGAGCTCCTGGCCAGTTCTCTCGAGAAATTCTTCCCGATTCTTCCTCTCCTTTTCCAACTCAGTTTGTCTCATCTGTTCCACCAAATCAGCAAACTCATCCTCCTCGTCACTGCTCTCATCCTCGTCCTTCCAGTCACCATCCTCGAACATAGCACGACCAGTGGCATCCTTAGCCTTCTGGGCCTCTTGTTCTGCGGCCTTCTTATCGACACGTTCCTTCTTCCACTTGGCGAATGACTCGGGGGTGACCGGCGTCAGAGTACCAGTCAATTTATGGCGCTCAGACTCTAGCCAGTCTTCCAGAGTGAGAGTGTTCAGTGGCGACTTGTCCATCAATGCCTTCTCAGCTGCCCTTTGCTCCTTAGTCTTCAGAACGAATCTGTTGAAGGTGTTAGTTTTTGGTTAATTATGAATCTGTAAAGGGATTCCACGCACCCTGGCGGCAAGCTGTGCTTGTACATGCACTTATCACCTCCATTCGGGCAAGTCCAGAACCAGCCGTACTTCTGATTCTCCACAGCCTCGATAAAGAATTTGCAGACCTTGTCGGTGGTCGTACGGGGATTGCCGTGCTTGCTGAGCACGACGCTGCGCAACTTCTCTTCATCCCAGTCGTCCATCTTGTCGGCCTTCTTTGTCTCCTCTGCTTCTTCTTTGGCATCACGCGAATCGGTATACAGATCTTTCTTGGCAGCCTTGCGCTCAACGTTCATGTCATGGCTGAACTTGCACTTGCGACCCTTGTCGCAGCCACCCTTCTTGTGGAAGATACAGAGCACAGTCTTCGGGTCAACACCGAAGGGAACCTTTTGTACTTGTACGGGTTTGAATAGCTCTGCTGCCTCCCTCTTCGCATCCTCGGCGGCCTTCTTCTCGGCCGCAAGTCTGGCCTTCTCAGCGGCTTTCCGCTTGTCATCGGGGGTCTTGTTGGAGGCCGATTGTGCTTGAAGTTGTTGAATCTGTTTCTTGGCGGCACCACCTTTTTTCTGTTCATGGGTTAGTGGTTGTCGTCATTGAAAGTGAAGGGTTTATCGTTGCGCGGGGTGGGGAGGGTGTGGTCGATCAGGATTTTTGACGTACGTTTTTCATGCCAAACGTCTGACGTGAGGATCCAAAGTTAGCAGCTTATTCTTGCGCATGTAAATCTCTCGGAAAGAAAGAACTCACCTTGTCATCGACGGTGGCCTTCTTCTTCTTAGGCTGGTCAGCCTTCTTGGGAGGCATGTTGAGGAGTTTGTCTGACTAGACTTTGTGATGTGAGGGGGATAAAAAGGTGAGAGGCGTCAGTTGACCGAGTCGTACGGAAAAATAAAACGCTGATATGCCAGAAGAAAAACAAAGGCCCAGACGCGTATGTGGTGAGTAGGTTGAAAAAGCCAGGGCTGAGATTGAAGAAGCCTCCACAAAATCCGAGGGGGAGTGTGGCGGCACAATTGGGCACTGACCAATGACGGTGTCCGCCGAGTATAACCCAAGTTTTACACAGCGAAAGCGAGTATGGCGGAGAACATGGAATCATGGACGATGGATAACTCAGTCACTGTTTATAAACTATTTTGACTAAAGAAAAAGGACCAGAAAGATTTAAAATCAAATAAAGAGTCATCTAAGAGTCGTCGAACATCGGTTCATATTCTCGTCCATTTGCGTCATCGGCCCCAGAGGGCCAAGTGGGTTACCGCACAGTCGCGGTGGAGGACTCGAGCAGAACCCTAACTGGCACTCGTAGACGGGATAGTGATGGTATTTACATACCCATCCTCTACACCTGGAATACCTCGTACTATTCTATTCTTATCGGAATCTACATGATGGTACCCTAAAGTAGACTTGAATACCGGGCAAAAAAAAAAAAAAGAAAGAAAGAAATCTCCACTACTCAAAATTGCATACTGGTTTACTCAGACAGAGAAGGAGAGGAAAAGTGAGAAAATCAAAATCTGAAACATAGGCACCGTATTCATTGATCAGGAAGGCCCCTAAAGATCGTGATCTACCCATGTATAAGGCTCAGCAATTGCTAAGAGAAAACTTAAGCCTGGTCGCTGTGCTCTACAATCAATCGGGGAAATTTAAAGCAAACCAAAATCTCCAGCACACCATCCCGTTGGCGCCTTGAAAGCACCCGTATTTTTCTTTTTCATTTCTCATCGTCATGGATTCCGTAGAAAAGTGAGGGGGAGGTTCGTATCAGAGTATTTAAGAGACCTCCTGGACCTTCTTCTGGTCAGCTTCCTCCAGCTCAGGGAGGTCCTCCTGTGCATACCGTTAGCAATCGGCGTGTTTTGCGCCATGTAGATCGGCGAGATCGTGAGACGTGAATTGATCACTTACATCGTCCTCATCACCCTCGTCCTCTCCGGCTCCAGCACCGCCTGCAGCACCAGCCAGGGCGCTCAGGTCGGGCATGCCGCCGGCACCACCCATGCCACCGAGCTTGGAGAAGTCAATGTTGGAGAGACCGCCCTCCTCGCCGCCCATGCCACCGAAGTTGTTGGCGTAGTCATCCTCGGCAGCCTCATCCTGCTCGTCCTCATCCACCCACTGAACATTGATTAGCTCATCGCTGATCCCCTAATTTACCCCGCTTCCCACGATAGAGGACATACCTTGTCGAAATCAGTCTTAAGGAAGTGGACCTTCTTGGAGTCCTTGAGAAGACGAGGCCAGTACTCCATCTTCAGCTCCTTCTTGCGCAGAATGAGCTCAACCTCACGGTCGGTGTGGTTCACCTTGCTGTTCTCAGGGTCGATTTCGCCGTACAGGTCAAGGGAGACGGAGTATGTGACACCCTTGCCAGAGGGGCCGGTGAAGGAGACATTGTTGGGAGTGAGGCTGAGCTTGGCATCAGACCTGGGGACATCGGGAGTCTTCAGGTTCACGTAGAGGTAGTTGCGTTCGGGCTCCGAGTCGGAGGAGCGCTGGGCCCAGGTAACTGAAGCGATGAAGTCAGCTTTTTCGCGCCTTCCAATTCATAAGTTCCAGCATTGAGGCATATCGGGATTCCACGTTTCAACACGGCCCAAGCAATCGGATAACGTCATGGCAGGGTTCTCGCGCAAAATGTGCAGGGTCAACTTGTTTGGAGTGGGGAAGTCGAGCTGTCACAAACGTACCTTCGGGGTGGACGGAGGCGGACATTTTAATGTGAAATGGGAGAATGGGAGAATGGGAGAATTAAAGAAGCAATTTAGAGATGAAGGCGAAGAGAGGACTTGAAGAAGAGATGGAGGATGTGGGTGTGGTTGAGGAAGAGGAGTAGCTCACTTCAAAGCGCATGCCGCCCGCATTCACACGCTGCTAGAAGGTACTGGAATACTGCCATGCGGTTTGCATTGTTTGCCTTTAGGCCTGAGGCAGGATATTCTCCATGACATAAGCAGAGATCCCCTCCACTGGCTGGCCGCAGGCATCGCCGAACTGATAAGACGCAACCGATCATCTGGGAAGAGGGTCGAGCAGTCTGGTGGACCGCCTGGCTTTGCTTAAAACTCCTATTTTGAAATAGTGCAGTGATTTATACAGATCCTGTCACCTCCTTCTCTGTTGTACGAAAGAGAATCATGCAACTGAGGCACATCTCTCATTAACCCCCACACGTCACTGAATTCACGACCACTGGAACCCGCAGCTTGATCGCTATCGGCATTTTGGAGTCGTCGATCACCTATTTCATTTATTGCTCCTCATAAGAACTTGCAAATTCTACGACCATGGAGACCTTGAAGGCTGTTTTCTTTGGGCCTGACCCCCAGGTTCAGGTAAGTCAAATCTCATCCGTGGCAAACCTTCTTCAAGACAAAGCGACTGACGACGATTCAAACGACCCAGATGAGAAAATGCAATGCTCTCATTCGCGCAAACACTCGACAACTAGACCGTGATCTAGCTCATCTCAAAAGTCTCGATACCAAAACCCGTCAACACATCATCAATTCATCCAAACGCGCGCAGCGCAACCCGTCGCAAGCCAAACAGGCAATAAGCGAAACAAAAACTTTCGCGCGAGAACTCATGAGGATTCGGAAGCAAACCACCCGTTTGAATACAAGCCGAGCCCAGTTGCAGAGCGTCGGTATGCAGGTGAACGAAGCCTTTTCCGTGCGCAAGATCCAAGGCAGTCTCCAGAAGTCTACGGGAATCATGAAAGACGTGAACACTTTGGTGCGGTTGCCAGAATTGTCATCTACGATGCACCAGTTGTCAACAGAGCTTGTCCGAGCCGGCATTATTGAAGAAGTCATCGATGACGCAATTCCCAACAATGAGCTATTCGAAGACGAGGAGGAGGAAGCAGAAGAGGAAGTAGATAAGATCTTGCAGGAGGTTTTGCAGGGCAAACTCTCCCAAGTTCCAGCCAAGCCCTCTACGCCAATTGCAGAAGAAACACCGGTCAGCGAGGAGCCCGAATTCGAAGACCAAGAGAAAACTCTCGACGAGATGCGAGGCCGCTTGGAAGCTCTGAAGAGCTGAGATACCTCTTCCTGCAATTATTATGGCATCATTCATGCCGTGCCACCGACTCCCTGTTTCCCAGAGTATTTGTTTTATCTAATTTTGCGCTTTCCATTGGTAGGAGTTGGGTGGGTGTTCTTTAGTGACTTTTCCTCGGGCTGGACCTCATATAGAATGAATCGAAGTAATTCTACCATTCATGTGGCCTTCACTTGTTTTCTATCGCTACTTCCACGTGTTACATATAGCCTTGGGGGCAGATCTGTTCTGTATGGTACCCAGGACGTTGGCCCTGATTGTTGACACATAGATCAGGCAGGGTATATACAACTTGTGTAGTATATTATATCCCCCAGTTACAATAGCGAAAAATAAAATCACATGTCATCTCCAATCTTTCTACCTCAATCTAAATCTCTGCAGCCAGGGGCATCACCATCAGCAAAGCATCGCAACCCCTCCTGATGGCCAATACATAGCCCCCTCAGCTCAGCCTCGATGCAAACAGACCAAATGTGGGTGCCCGACGCCCAAAGCGGCTTAGTCCGTCATGACCCCATCGCCTCTCTCCCTTTCCCTCTCCTTCCATCGCCTTTTCATTCACCCATCTCCATCTCTCCTACCTCTCAAATTTCCCTCGGTCATCCAAAGGAAATCGCAAGAAGCCCTGGTCAACTGAGACTTCAAGTTCACACCAGCTTCCCTACTCTCTCCGAACGCTGTTTTTTCAAGCGGCGCATCCGACTTCACCAACGCGTTCATATCGCGACTTCTCCTATCTCTGAAAATTGCCAGCTTTCCCATCTATCTTCCCCCGCAAGACGCCCAGAATGTCTGCCAATCTCGACAAGTCGCTCGATGACCTCGTCGGTAACCGTCGCCAGACTGCTCGCGCCCGTCGTGGAAACCGTCGCGCCACTGCTAAGGCCACCACGGTCGGAGGAGTCAAGAAGTCCTCCAGGGCCCCCAAGGCCCCTGCGAAGGCAGTACACCCAACCCCAGCAGTCCCAGCTGCTTCGAGCAAGATCATCGTGAGCGGACTGGTAAGATTTGATCCATCCTTGACTATTCACCGAATCGACCACTTGCTAACCTCCCCCCCAGCCGTCCGATGTGACTGAGGCCAATATCAAGGTATGTTGATCTAAAGGCCTTCGCCTTGGCTTTGATCGCCAACTTGCTTTCGAACTCTTCGAGGTGCAAACGACTTTGACTCGCATGTCCGACTTGTCGCGTTCCTCTATATCCTCTTGGTGGTAGTCGCCCAGCGCGTACCCGGCACAGACAATCGCTCCTTCCACGTGTTTCTGCAATACTCTGTATTCTCTTCTGGCTGGCATATTGCAACACAGGAAGTTGAAGCCTTGTCGTTATACAGTGGCCAGATGTATACTGCTTGCGTCGATCCCTACCCAAAGGCGATCCGTCTGCTTTGCCATCTGAGCACCGTGCTGAGGATCGGGGATGAATAGCCCCTTTCTACACCCACTTTCTTTTCGAAATTCCGCTCATACTATTCCTATCTCGTGTTTTGAGCTTTGGAGAGGGCATCGGCGAGCGCACCAGTGACATAGCGGGCATTCTTTTTGTGAAACCACCTCGAGAACCTTGAAAAAGTGGGATTTTTGGGCTTTCCTGTCAGAGTTCCACTGCTCTATGGGGTGAATCCCATTGCCTTGAAACTCGAGGAATGGCTCATACAGCATTACATCTTGCGATGATGTTTATCGATTGAACGTGATCATGAGAACGCTGGGCGAAACCCTTTGCGATATATTGTATTGAGGATGGCGCGCATTCCTTATAACATCGCGGGGCTACCATGTGTCGTTCGACGAATTATCGCGCTCGATTGATGAATTGATGAGTGGGGACGCCATGTGATGCTGTTGGAGGATTTGTTATCATATCTATGCAACTGTGGAAAGCGTTATTGATGGGAGGCATTACCTCAGGCACAGACTGGATGTGGTTTTCCGGTCTCGGGCTTGACATATTCGATCGGTTGCCGCTGTGTGCTCGCTGATGCTCTTTCATTCGTCGGACTTGCAGTCCTCTTCGTTTGCGCCGTCACCGTTGTTTTTCATTCGAGATTCGACTGCCGTTGATTCAACTGAAATTATCGGACGCAGAATACTGATCGTCTGCGATATAGGAATACTTCTCCAAGTCTGCAGGCCCCGTTAAAAAGGTGATGCTCACCTACAACCAGAACGGAACCAGCCGCGGTATCGCCTCCATCATTTTCGGCAAAGCCGACACCGCCGCCAAGGCCGCCAAGGAACTTAATGGTCTCCATGTTGATGGACGTCCGATGAAGGTCAGCTCTTCCTTTACCTTATGCCATCGTGAAATATGTTACTAACAATTCCGTAGATTGAGGTTGTCTACGATGCTTCCCATGCTCCGGCTGTTCCCACCCCCAGGCCGCTCACCGAGCGCGTTGCGTAAGCCTTCGTATCCTCGCTCTGAACCGGCGTCTTGCTAATGATCTAATAGTCAGAAGACTCAGCCTAAGCCTGCAACTGCCGGCAAGGCCGCCAAGGGTGCTGCCAACAAAACCAACGCCAACGACCGAACCAAGGGCCAGGCTCGCGGCGCAAAGGGTCGCAAGGGCCGCAACCCTGGACGCGGTAAGCCAAAGACTGTGGAGGAGCTCGACGCGGAAATGGTCGATTACTTCGCTACCGGTAACGAGAACACACCTGCCCAGGGCGCTGCTCCTGTAAACGGCACTACTCCCCAGGCCAACGGCGGTGAGGACCTCGGTATGGCTGAGATCTCGTAAAGGTCTCCTATTTGTGATGCCATGTCCACTGTCTCTTGCTAATCAATGTGGGCTATGAGCATTAGCCGTGGTGATGTTTTCTTGGAGGAATTTGATAGTTGATGCGCGGGTCATATCTTCTGCTGTCCTCTCTTTCTTTGCTTCTTCATGGGTGTGTTTTTTCCAGGCTTCTTATTTCTTCTCGGTATCGGACTTAATTTCTTTTAAATTGCAATTGCGGTTGGCTGGCTCGGAGGACGGGATGTATTTACAATTACAAGGCCAACCATGGATTATGAACAAACCAATTTTCTTTCCACCGTACTGAGATACTAGTATTTAGTCTCCGCCAGGCAAGAATATTTCCCAATGGATATTACTGAGAATTGGACCACTGATAACAAGCGTCACAGTCAGAACGAAGCTCCACAAGTACATTTTCAACGCTATGCAATAAGAACACCGAAATCCCAAATACCACCCAAACACCATAGTCCGCTCGTATGTCCACCTCGAAAATTAGCAATAAGAAACTGTACAAAAAGGGCGCGCAGCATGCCGAGGGACAGACGCAAGAAGACCAGCCGGGGTCTAAAACACGCCAGCGCGCGTCATAACCTCATGGAATTGTTCCAAAGTAACACCGGCACTAAGACCAGCGCCCCCGTTCGCTTCGAGAATCATATCCTTCAGCAGCTCATCATCTACCGAGTCCTCCTTGAGCTCACGCGCGATGCGCCGCAGGTGACCCAGTGAGATTGGCCCATTAGATCCACGCGTGAAGAGCTGATAGGCATCGTCGACCTCGGCGACCATAGCGTCGTCATCGCGGGAGCGCAGTTTCGCCGCGGCGACGGAGACAAATGGGCTGTAGGGAACGTAGCCGATTGAGGTTGGGTCGAGGGCGGAGAGAATATCTGAGAGTTCGGTGGAATCTGATGGGGGGAGACCCAGAGCTCTAGAAAGGGAAATGGTGTTAGTATGATACTATGCGGAATTCATGCGCAGGTCATGCGCAGAGAGGGTGGGTTTGCGATCTCGTGGGCGCGGAGTAGGGTAGTAGGGGAACGTACACCAATGCCTTGCGCACATCTTCACGGGGAATGACGCCTTCTTTCTCGTTTGAGAAATCTTCATGCGTATCGGCGAAGAGTTGGAAGACCTCTTTGATTTCGTTCTCCTCTTCAGCGGAGATATTGTTTTCCTTGGCGAGTTTGGATTGGCGCGCGCGCTTGGGAGCTGCGGAGGAGCTGGCGGGAGCTCCGCGCCTCTTAGGGGGCTGCTCTCATCGGAGGTCAGGACGTGTGCACGAGAAGTAGAGACTATAGAAATCAAAGGAACGTACCATTGCAGTTACTATGAGGGCTCTGTAGCGAGATGTTGGCGAGTGAGGAGGAGGGATCTCGCAAATGCGAGGTGATTGCGATGACGCTGTGTGGGGGAGGGGAGGATCGCCGTGGATCACGTGAGTTGAGGGGATATAAGACACTTTTACGTCTTCTTCGATGTCCTTCGGGACATTTGGTCAAATGAAAATATACAGAGAAGATTAGCATGGCCCCTGCACTAAGGATGACACGCTCAATCAAAGAGAAGCTACCAGTTTTTTTTTCCTTACAGATGCTTCGTTGAGGTAGGAGCGGAGGTTGAAGTTTTGGATGGCCGGTTCGAAACCGGCAAAAAGCGCCCTTTTTGGGATGGCGAGATGTTGGCTGGGTCGACGTGCAGCACCACCGGATCATATGTAGAAACTTGAATCTTGTACCAAATTTATCTTTTCCTTATTTTTCAAGCAAAATAACCAATCCAGTGGCCGAATCAAACAAATCTACAATACTGTCTGGGCAGAAAATGGTCGAAGCCACCGGAATGTAAGTGCTGACGTGATCCGATCGCTGCCTTGGCTGGGCGGCTACATATCTAAGATGGTTCAAGCCCATCGACCACAGTCACCTTCATCCCATAGATCATAGATCATTCTCTCCATGGACGTCCAGCTGTATGTCTACGATCTCTCCAAGGTATTTTCACCTCGACTTTCCAACATCATACCCCATACTGATTTATCTCGCAGGGTCTTGCGCGTATGGTATGCACAAACCAGATATCAACAAAGCTGTTCGGGTCTTTGCCTAACTAGACAAAACAACCTAGTACTCGCAACCCTTGACAGGGACCCAAATAGATGCAATCTACCACACATCACTTGTGCTAGGTGGCGTGGAGTACTATTTTGGCCAAGGTATTCAGACTGCTAGTCCTGGCAGCACTCACCATGGCCAACCCATGGAAAAGGTCCATATGGGACAGACTGAACTTCCAGGCGAAGTAATCGAGGAATACCTTGGTTCTTTGGCTACGATATATACCCCTGAGGTTAGTTGACTCGAAATTCGTAAAATCATACATTGTCTGTTGTCTAATACTACGGTAGTCCTATGATCTCTTTCTTCACAATTGCAACAATTTCACACAGGATTTTGCCATGTTCCTTGTGGGCAAAAGTATTCCAGAACACATCCGCAATTTGCCACGCACGTTCTTAGATACTCCATTCGGACAGATGATGAAGCCCCAGATTGAGGCTGCCCTGCGGGGCGTCACGCAGGGCAGTGGTGGTCCTGGCCCCGTTCCTGGACCCTCCTTTCAGCCACAAGCCGCACAACAGCCAAGTGCTGCACAACATCCAGCGCCTGCTTCGGTCCGAAACGTCAGCAGTTTATCCCAGCTAGAGAGTGAATTAGCCGCGGCATCGACCTCATGCGCTGTCATCTTTTTCACGTCCTCGACATGTCCGCCATGCAAGGTCGTCTATCCAACTTACGACGAGTTGGCAGAAGAGGCAGGAGATCGAGCCAGACTCATCAAAGTGGATATTGGCTCAGCTTACGACGTGAGTATGAAGTACGGCGTGCGCGCTACGCCAACTTTTATGACATTTTTGAAAGGCCAGAAGCTTGATGAGTGGAGCGGTGCCAACCCAGGCCAACTCTCAGGAAATGTGCGCATGCTCTTGGAGATGGCGCATCCAGCCCATCCCCATCGCCAGCTACGGTTGCCCAGCCTACAACGATCAATCTCCAACTTTGTTACATATAAGAAGATTCCACCTCTCGAAAAGCTTGTGCAAAAACTCCCAGCATCTTTCACAGAGACACCAGACGTCGCGGCGATCATCGACTTTGTCAAGCAGCGTCACTCCGCCAGCAACGGCAACACTCCAACTGCAGATATCAGAGTTCCAGACCTTCTCGCTTTTGCGACATCGTTGCAATCAACCTATACCACTCTCCCCAGTGACAGTCACTTTGCAGTCGTTGACCTGGTCCGCCTACTCTTCCTCGATCCCCGTGTCAGCGGATACTTCGCCGAAGAATCCCAGCACAAGACTCTCCTCACACTGTTCTCCCCGCTATCGACTGAAGACCTCTCCAACTGTCCATACAATCTGCGCATTGTTGCCCTCCAGCTAGCCTGCAACCTCTTCAGCGCGCCCTTATACCCGGATCAACTAACCGCCCCGACCTCTTCACTCCGCGAAAACATTCTGCGCCTAGCAATTAACTCCCTTCTCGACTCGCACTCCAACCTCCGCGTCGTGGCGGCCTCCTTTGCCTACAACCTAGCAGCCTACAACCATAATGCGCGATTTGATGAGAAACCCGATCCCCTGACGGAGGAAGATCAGGTCGAGCTGACGGCATCATTGCTCGAAGCGGTTTCCCGCGAGGAGCAGAGTATCGAGGCTCTACACGGGCTTCTCTTTGCAGTGGGCCTCTTCGTCTATGAAGCCCCGCTAGACGGGGCACTGATCGATCTCTGTCGAGCGATGGGTGTGGCCGACACTATTCAGGGCAAGTCTCGAATTTCGGCTGTGCAGAAGGAACCGCTTCTGAAAGAGGTTGGGGGTGAGCTGTTGGGAAAGGGGCTATAGAGTCGATCCATTTCGGTATCCGGTGCCACCAATCTGTATTCACGGACAGCAGCTTACTACCCGACTGACTGTAACGAGTAAGTCGGTCCTGATATGATAGTCAGGATCATCAAGTGATCAGAGGGATCCGACTCCCAGGTAGTTTATTTCATGCTATCTATCTTTGAATTAATTTGTCGGATATCTCGGCTTGAGGTTAAGTTGGGACCAGGATGTTTCCATATTGCATAAGATTTGCATGACTTGACTCATAGTCGTATTATATTGTTAATTATTGGAAATGATTCATCCTTTTTTGGGAAAGTTCGGCCTCAAAGTACTCAGTACAACAGTACATTCTTGCCCAGGTGGACGAAATGCCATAATATTAGTTAAGACATGCATGTCAGAAATTACCCTGCTTTTAGACATTTATCCATATTAGCAAGGTCACCACACCCTAGTCAGGCAAGATTATAAATCAACAGCGTACTAAACAGACTCTCCTAGTAGTACCCGATGAGGCAACAGATGAACTTTCGCCTCACCTCACCTCACCTCACCTCACCTTACCCCGAGTCCATGCCACGACCATGTGTCGACCCGACCCAACCCAACGCCAAAACAAGAAACAGTTGACACTGAAGTGACAAACCCCGCGTCGCCTCCCGTCTGCGACTCACACAAAGACCAATCTCACCGTTGCATGCCATCTGCAGGGCCGACCGCCGCAAGTCACAGTCCCTCTGGCTGAGCCACTGACATTTACACGGGGAGGCCGAGCGATAACACGGCAGCACGACACGAGGCGAGCAGGGCTGAACGAGCCGCTGGCCTTAGGCGCGACCGGCTGACATGTCCATTTTTAGACTTGTGTTCGGTGCGACGGTGTGCTACTGATGCAGGCAGCGCAGCGCATCGCATCGCAGTGACTCGTCAGTGATAGTCATGGCTGAGGTATATGCAGCAGATAATAAGTATAATAAGTCATATTCGTAGTCAGACTAATAGTAATAGTGATCGTAATATTACAAGATATAATGTACGGTGATTATAATTCAGGAAGTAGATGGTAGATCAGGTGGATTGAATTGTTCCTAACTAAAGTACCGGATTGTGTGCCCGATAAGTTCGCGCCAACTCACACCGACACTCGCAATGAGAAGCAGGTGGCTTTGGTGGCGCTGCCGCTCAGGCGTCAAGCCCAGGTGTGAAGATAGCGCGGAGCGCGGGATCGGGTAAAATGGGATAATACCCTGAAGAAACAAACTCAAGGGAAGATAGAATATCCCGTGGGGGAAATGAGCTAGAAAAAGGAATAAGACTAAATGGTAATGCGCGGCGGATATCGGAACGAAAATGAATAGGAAAGAATACAAGATGGGGTATTCGGATCGAGGGTATCTGGGGAAATCAAGCGCTAGAACGGGCAGAAGGAAATAAAGAGAATCAGGCAAAGAACACCGGGTCCACTTTCGGGGATGCAATCAGAAGACCGTGACAGAATCATTGGAAATGGGAAAAAGTGAAAAAAAAAAAAAAAAAAGAAATGTGAAACGCAAAGGGAAAGGGAACAAAGGCGCTGCAGATGCGACAACGGAGGAAATGCAAAGTATGAGTCAAAGGCGAACCGGCGGTGTGGTGGGGGTGTGAGAGGGGGAGATCGGGGAGATAGGCCGATGTGGGATATCCCATAGTGAATTCGCCATGGCAGGTACCGAATTCTGGAAGCCGCCGACTGCGATCGAATTAGGTAAGCGCGGGGGCTGTGGAGATAACTCGGTGCTGGAGCCAGTTTATCTGGTTGGCGTCATCGGCGCGCCGCGATGAGGAAGAGAAAAGACGTGTGTACCACCCGGTTGCTGCGCTTTGGTGTGATCGGCGCTGCTGACGGTGATCTCGCAGCTGCCTGAGCTCCATCATCTGATTCGCTTGGGGCGTGCGCGTATCACGGGTGATTGGTAAACATTAGAGGCTCCAACCAGATGCACGGAGGAGATAGTGGAAAAAGTATTGGTGGGAAGAAGACATGAGGCTATTGCGAATAGCGAAGCGAAGATTAGATGTAGTCGTGAACGTTTTGATGTTTCGTTTGAAGCGCCAGCGCTGCAATCGACAAGTAGATGATGATGAATGGTTTAGTGACTGGTAATCATCACCTTGGCCGATGACGAGTGGGCGCGACGCTTTGGGGTCTGAACGGCGCGACGTTTCTTGTTGCGCTTCGGGGTGGTAGTCATAGGGGTGGTCTCAGGCTCGGAGACTCGAGCCAACTTGGCTTGTCGCACGGCTTGAGTGGCTCGGGCATGGGCCTCGACCTTGGCCATGAAGCGTGCGCGGTCTTCTTCCTCGGCAGCAGCGCGGATCAGCTTGAGTTGTTGTTCCATGGTGAGGGAAGAGAACATCTCCGGATGTTGTTCTTCTTTGGTAGATAACTCCTCCTCAGCGACAGCCGCATTCTCTGGCATCCACAGGAGATCCTCGTCGGTGAGATAGGCGTTATTCACGAACGAGTCGGTGGAGTCGGCACTGCACAGCGATGGCCGATTGGGCCAGGAAGGGAAAGCACAGGCAGCCCCCATTCCATACTCACTGGAGAAGGATGATTTGCGGGGGTGGATATCGGTCAGGCTGTCGGCAGGAGTGGGTGGAGGAGCGTAAGGTGTTGAGAGAGGAGAGCATTCGAAGGAGCTACCGCTGTAGCTGAAACTGAACTCGGCGGAGTCGGTGCTGGCGACAGGAGCCAGGACGGCCGGTTTGGCCAGAGCCATGTCGCGAAGACGCGCCTGGATTGGAATCACCATTTTGGTGATGCTGTTGTTGTTGTTCTTGTTGGTGGTGGTGATAGTTGCTGGCGGTAGAAGTATGGAGATGCCGAGGTATGAATGGATATGAGTGTGAGTGTGAGTATGGGTGAGTGTATGGTGAAGGTGGTGTGAGAAGAGTGGTGAGAGAAGTGGAGAGTCGAAGGAGAAATGTGGGGAGGATAAGATGAGAGAAGAGTCAAAGATATAACAAAGAATCAAGGGGAGTGGAGGTGTGGTGAATGGCGGGTGTTTATCAAGAGACGGTGTGAAGGGGATCGTCTAGAAGTAAAGCCGGGGAAGGCTTCTAGACTTGCCGCGACACCCTTGCAGGCCCGAGACAAATCAAATAAATTGATTTTTTGTGCCCAAAATGGGGCTTTTGGCATTTCTTTTTTCCTTTTTCCCCTAATTTTCCCATTTCCGCCTTGTTTATCCACTCTTCCCTCCCAGCGGATGCGTCTTCCGGGAGGGCGATCAATCAGCGTTGTGCAGATCGGTGCTAGATCGGAATCTGGAATTTCTCTTTTCGGCATTTTTGAGGTGCTTATTTTTCCCTTTTCCGATTTATTTTCATTATTTATTTTTATTTTAATCTTATTTTATTTTTTATTTTCCCTCCCTTTTGGCCCGATGTATCACTTCCGGGGAAGGTCGGATTGGTATCCGTCTGACACAGAAGTACTCAGTACTCACGATTTCACTATATAGAATCAAGACGGAGTCTAGGATGATATTCACATCGGAATTGATCAGTACGAATAAAAAAAAAAATACCCTGATCATCTTGATGGTTGATGATCTTGTTGCGGTGAATGGTTCCTGCGGGATTCCGGAGGGGGAGTATTAGCCAACGGAGGATCTCCGGAAGCCCCCGTCTCGACTCTTCGACGGCGGTCAACGGTCCAGAGCACACGTCAACACCGTTTCTTTGTCGAATCAATAGTACAGTGTACAGAGTACCTTGTGATAATCTCGATAATGTGATAGCCCAGCGCATTCCCCCAATCGGTTCTGCTCTGTTCTGCTCTATCTGCTCGAATATACAGTAGTTCTTCCCTTCCGCCTCGGGACGAGTCAACCACCACGGGCCAGTGGAGAAGTTCGCGTCGCCTTCACAGGAAAGAAACAGCCGGGCTGGACCCCGGGCGGGTCCGGGGGTGAATTTCGGACATTCCTTCACTTTTCATTTTTCACCTGATCTCCAAATCCTTCACAACATCAACGGTTCCCGCAAACTCCACCCGTTGAGCCGAGGTGCACTCTCGTTGCCACCTAGGATATCCTGTGCTTAATCTCTATTCCGCGGCAATGACCCCGGAGTATCAGAATCATCAATCCTTCTACTACTTCGGTTTGACCATCCTTTACTAGCCAGGATTCCTTTCGCCCTAGAATACCCTAGAATACCTTAGTCTACCCTGGGACATCTCCCCCCGAACTCCCCTTGAAAGAGTCTTGCCATTTTTTGCACCAATCAGCATTTCCCCATTTATCCCCATACCACACTCTTTGTTTTCTTCCGGGTCCAGACCATCCATGCAATCCATCAATGAAAGTACTGAATATGTCCTCCAGACTCATTTTTGATCCCTCCTATGATCGACCAGGCATACACACTAGGGACCACTCCGTGCTGTTCACACCAGTCCTCTCCCTTTGGTCAATCCTAAATGATCGCGGAATCCCAGTAGCTCTTCCCCCGACGCACCCAAGTGGATCCACCCACCCCCTTGGGACCCCTTTCTTGAGATGATCATCGACATGTCGAATGCACCACCGTCACGGACGACGACCCAGTCACCAGGAAAGCTACTCCAGATTCCGTACTTCCGCGCTGCCCGGGGAATAAAGGGGGCGGCGGCCCGTCGACCTTGACATCAGATGCATCAACTTCGTCCCCTTCCAACTCCTCAGCCACCGAGTCATGGGAATTTGACAGGTTCCCGCTGTACCTTTGTCTTGAAGTCGATCACTCAAGCTGTTCCACCGACTTGGAGTCTTTTTGAGATGTCTGGTTCTTGGGTCGGGCCGCGGCCCATCAGGTCAATAGATCGGCGAGCATCAGCATCGTGGTCTTTTTTCCCCTTTCCCAGGCCCTCGGTGTTTCATCCGCCTTCCGTCCGTTCCTGCTACCAATGCCTCGGGTAGAACCCATCTCTTTTCCTACTCCCTACTTACATACTCCGTATAGTACTCTCCCAATACTCCGTAGTGGAGATTGCGTTATCCCAGTGGACACGACGGGGCTGGGTCTCCTTAACGAGGCTCTCTCGAAAAGGCAGGTATATTCAATTCTGTAGCCTGAGTACGTACCCGATTGATTTTGATCCATTCCCGCGCCCCAACCTGCTAGCCTCTCGTTGCCCGGCAAGTGCAAAAGTCCTAAAACAAAGAGAGAGCGAGATCGAGAGAGGCAAAGAAGACATGTCCACTCGTGGTGACAGGTATGTTTTCTTTGTTTGCCTACGAGAGCTAGCCGGATGGCTGCGGTAGCGCGTTTTCCGGCGACTATTGGTTGCTAGGAGCAAATCGACGGGCGAATCGGGGATCAGAGTTCTGTCACATTTTTCAAGCTTCCGCTCTCCTGTCAATGGTCCCAAGTGACCGTATTAGATTGGATCTACCCACCTTCCCCGATTCCGGCCTTCCCTGCAGCTGCAGCGACAGCTGCAGTGCATATGCAAGATCTCTAAACCAAATCGTGAAAGCAAGGTGGCGCTCGGTCCTTTCTTGCTTGATGGCTGGAGCTCATCGATTCTAAATCTGAATTGGTCAAAGGATGGTGTTTGGAATTTGAAATTTGAAATTCAACAGGTATATCTCCTTTTCATCTAAAAGTACGGGGTGCCATAGGTGGTGCCTCTACAGAGTACACTGTGTTAAGGTGACAGGGCGCATCAGATGCCACCGCCACCCGGTGATTGTAGCCACCGTGTAGCCACTACTGTAGCAACCTGCGAGTATCCCGATCTGGACCTACCGATCCACGAACTGGCAAACATTAACCATATCTAAGTAGGATATCTATACTCCGTACAGAATATGCAGAATATACAGAGTATATTCTGTATGTTGGGGACTTCAAGCGGAGGCGGGACACCCGCGCCCGAACCATGGAACCAAGTCCAACCCCATGGGGACGGGTAGATTTTAGTTGATTTGATTTGATTTGATCTGATCTCATCTGTGAGGGATAGACATTCCAGCTGGACTGGAGCTCGAGCGGGAACTGGAACTGGGGGACCCCCGTACTTCTGCAGACGCTCTGTCCTTTGGACTTTGCAGTGTGAGTAACCCAATCCACCGGAAGTGCATCCGCTGCACGGTCGGGGCTTGCAGTGATCGTCTCCAGCGGTGATGGGCGCCACTCTTCACCGCGAATCTGAGACGTGTCGCGGGTGTCAGTTCGGTGCCACCGAGTAATTGCGTCTGTCGTGAAAATTAAATGAAGCAAAGAGCAAAAAGACTAACCCCCTGGCTCATATCGGTCAGAATAGATCCAATACGATAGGTTGAGAAACACGCAATGCCACTGTAGCAGTTCTGATCTGACCTCAGACAAAGCACGACTCGACTCGATTTGATCGATACGCTCAAGCTCACCCCATGACTAGAAATGAAACCTGGGGCTGAGCCGTTTCCTTTAGTTGATTTGCTTTGGTTTAGTTCCTGTCAGTCTAATCATTCAACCGCGCAATATCCGTTGACACCGGCACTCCGTACTCAAATCTCCCCGAAACAAAGAGAAATCCGACCGGGCCAGACTCGCTTCGCCTCGTCTCGCTGTAGGCATCGCAGTCTTCCCCGAAATAGATTATCTCCCGGCATTTTATTCCGTCCGCACTCTGTACTGTAGCATCCTGGCAACTATCGCCTCTCCTGCGCAATCTGCGACGGACAACTCCCGCGCCCGTTCGAGAAGGCTTCGACGGATGCGTTCGGCATTCTCCCGACTGTGACAAGCCGGGGCTAAACTTCGAAATTGACATTGCGGCGGACGGTGCGTCTGCGCGAGCGCTTCTTCTCTTTTCCGCCTGAGTGTACTCCGTACTACTTTTTTGGGCCACTTTGTTTGATTGGAGCTGGGATTCTAAAAGTCCCCAAGAGCCACTGTGCTGCGACATAAGCGCTGCATGCTTTCGGGATCGGGTAGATGCCTTTGCATCTGTGTATGTCTGGTGGATATCCGGCGGGTAGAGCGCAGCGCAGGTCCTACAGATTTGATGTACAATAACGAAAATTTCAAATAGGACTGCTGGGAATTAACTGTCTGGTAAATGAGGGGATGTTCGTTGTTTCCCCCCCTCTATCTGAGCGTCAGGCATTCAAACGTACAGGTTGAGTTTGTATGTACTTTGTTCCGACCATGCATGAAATTAAGGACGACACAGGAACCTGACATGGGTTTAGGCGGCAGGTCAACTGGCGGTGAAAAGCCTTCATCGTGGTGTTTCTTGACGAGAAGATACCAGTAGTCGTGCAAACATTCTAGAAATGCCAGGGCGGTATGCGGTGTTGCGCTGGCGTTACCCTGGGCTTTTTCGATGCCTTAGTGAGCAAACTGTAGTATACACTGGGTGGAAGGCTTGTCGCCCGATGCGTTATCTGGCAACTCCTTTCGTCTTGGGATTTACTGTAACCTTGGAAGATTCCAAGTTTGATTGCCACAGCCTTATCTTGCTATCTCCTATCGGTAATTGCCAGAGGTCTGAGTCTAGGTACCTACTAGTAGCGTCACGGTTCCATCTTCGAACTTTGTTGTATCTAAGCGTCCTGATAACGAAATATATTTCCGGGCCGCCTTTCACAACACCAACCCTTCCAAGATTGCTTCTCTCGGGGAAAACTTGAACATGCAATTCCAGTTAAATTGCGACTCTAATACCAGCCTGACCTACGCCTACGAGTACTACTAGTACCAGTAGTAATCCCGCTGATAGGATAATGGAGCGGGGTTCAACCTGCCATCTCGAGCTAAGCTCATGGACGACTCCACTTTGCCGAGTATCACAACCATATGAGAGAGTCTTATCTCTATATTTCCCCGCATTCCAACGATTACACTAGTCCCTGGGAGTTCAAGACTATGGCGAAAGACGGGATAGGGGGGCGCACCGGCGTAATTGAGCGCTCTTATGAGGGCACAGATTCCTCGCCGACTTTCTGCCCATGTGCGCATGAATTTCTCCGTCATGGCTAGCACCATGGAACCCAAGGAACCTGAGATCGAAACGGTTAAACCCGACCTGAAAAGAGAGGAGGAAGGCGGCAGAGAGAGCCCGGATTTGAAGGTGGAACCAGATGAGATCGTTGAGAATGTCGAGTACAGTTATGAGTCCCACAGGTCTCCATTTCCTGAAGGTGAGCACCCATTTACAGCCCCAGGGCTTAGCTATTCATTTTCTGCCATGCTCACAAGAGCAAAAGTCAGGGCTGTTGTCCCCGAGACAGACGACCCCGGCATGCCCATCAACACTGTGCGCATGTGGCTCCTCGGGGTCATGTTCACAATTCTTGGATCTGGTATCAACCAGTTCTTCTCACTCCGATATCCATCGGTGCATATTGTTGCCTTGGTTGCCGAACTACTCGCTTATCCGATGGGAGTCTTTCTGGCGAAGACCCTGCCCCTGTCTACTATTCGTCTCGGGCCTCTGGGCTCATTCACACTCAATCCGGACCGGAAATTTAATATCAAGGAGCATGCGCTGATTGTCATCATGAGTAATGTGTCCTTTGGATATGCAACTGCCGACTCCACAAATATCATCCAGGCTGCGAGTCCCTCTTTCTATAACTTCAAGCTAAAGACGGGTTTCTACGTCTTAATTGTACTATGTGCACAGCTTCTTGGTTTTGGAGTTGCGGGCCTCGCTGCTCCATGGCTGGTTGAACCGGCCCGTATCATCTGGCCGGGCGTCTTGTCCAACTGCGCCATGCTGGAAACCCTGCATTCTCGCGCAAACACGATAGCTGACGGATGGCGCATCTCTCGTCTACGCTTCTTCCTCTTTGTAACGGGAGGTGGGTTCCTTTGGTACTTCTTCCCTGGTCTGATCTTCACGGCACTGTCCTATTTCACATGGGTCTGCTGGATCGCACCCAAGAATGTCATAGTAAACCACCTATTCGGTATGCAAACTGGGCTAGGTTTAAGCCCAATTACATTCGACTGGAGCCAGATCGCGTACAACACCAATCCTCTCTTATCTCCGTCGTGGGCGGCAATCAACGTCTTTGCCGGATTCGCCTTCTTCTTCTGGATCATCGTCCCAATTCTCTACTATACCAATGTCTGGTTTACAGCATATCTACCTCTTATGACAAGTGACGTCTACGATCGAACCGGTGCCTTGTATGATACTGCTCGAGTCATCGCCGCAGACCACAGCCTCGATGAAGCCGCCTACCGGAAATATTCCCCTCCCTACCTCGGTGCAACATTTGCCTTTGTCTACGGGCCCTCGTTTGCTGCCATCACAGCTGTCCTCTCACATATTGGCCTCTGGCACGCTCGCGATCTTTGGGCAGCATTCAAAGGCCGCAACAAACTAGACATACACGCCCGGCTGATCCGTGCATCTTACAAACCAACACCGTGGTACTGGTATGCTGGAATCATCGTCGTCATCACAGCCATGTCCATCGCCATGGTGGAAGTATACGAGACCAAACTTCCCGTTTATGGCGTCTTCCTGGGCCTAATAATTCCAGCTCTGTACATGATCCCATGCGGGATCGTCCAAGGCATCACGAACGTCGATGCAAACCAGCTGAACGTACTATCGGAGTTCATCGGTGGGTACCTGTTCGAAGGGCGTCCACTGGCAAATATGATCTTCAAGATTCTGTCCACGGATGTGGTGGGACAAGGCGTCTATTTTGCCATGGACATGAAGCTGGCGCATTATCTAAAGGTTCCGCCTCGTACGACTTTCGTGGCACAGGGTGTCGCGACAATTCTTGGTGCACTCACCCAGGCCGGTGTCACGCTCTGGATGCTGGGTCATATCGATGGGATCTGCCAGTCGGACCAGTCGGATAATTTTACTTGTCCCAATGGGCGAACGGTATACTCGTCCTCGGTGATCTGGGGTCTCGTTGGCCCGCGTCGTCTTTATTCCGCTGGAAAAATTTATTCGGGACTCCTTCATTTTTTCTGGATAGGTGCTATTGCTCCGGTCGTGACCTGGCTTCTGTATCGCTATACGAAATACCGTTTCTGGAAAATGATCAATTGGCCTCTTATCTTTGTGGGTACCTACAATGTCCCACCCGGTATGTGTTTACCTCATAGCGTCTGTTTCTCCCTAAAAGCTAGAAACCCACTGACATTCCTGAAAGCAACGGGCATTAACTACTCAAGCTGGGCCCTTGTCAACTTCCTCTTCAATAATGTCCTCCGTCGCAGATTTTTTGCCTGGTGGACGAAGTATAACTATATCTTGGCTGCTGCTCTAGACACGGGTCTCGCTCTTAGTGGGATTGTCATATTCTTCTGTATCTCTTACCCTGGAGCCGTATTTCCGGATTGGTGGGGAAACACAGTCTACGTGAATACCGCGGATGGACAAGGTGTGCCCTACAAGGCCATGCCGGACGTTGGATATTTTGGACCCGCTAATGGGACCTGGGCCTGACACTCCATTTCCCGGTCTCAAATAGAGCGTCGTCGTCTGCATCTGGGAGATTATCCTTATCGTCTTCTTCACTGTTCCATCGCCCCTTCATAACGAGAGTGTAGCTCTTTTTATCCCCTCCGTTTGCCCATTCTTATTTCAAGCCCTACGATATCGCAGGCTAGAGTAAATTGAAAGCAGAAGACTGAATGATGGTGCTCTCAATTCAGAACCCTAGTCCGGAGTACTATTCGTAGCAAGAAGGCGACAGAAGATCCGGGTTTCGGATAGAAGCTTTCAATGATAGGGTTCAAAGAAACCTTTCAGATGTGGAAATAAAGTTTTTTAGAGAGTAAGACAGAAGGAATACATGATGAGGTGGAACAAAGATGTGTAAACAAACCAGAACAGTGCTTAATACCTAGGTACCCCGTAGGTGCCTTCAAGCTCATTATCGTATATGCCACGTCCAGATTATAACATATTATTCACACCATCTTTATATATAAGGTTGTGCCCACTACATGGCCCTATCCATAAAATTAATGACACATAACAATTTAGACATCCTGGAAGGCTCCTTTGGGCAACTCACTGCTGCTGCCTTCTTTAGTTACTTCTTCAAAAAGTTATTTTATAGATGATTCATTTTATATGCGTAGCTGTGGTTGACGTAGAGAAGATATTGTTGAAGGCCACTTTAACCATAGAAGACTGACAACTTGAATTGAACACATTTGATTGACATGTATAAACATATATACTACCTTACAGCGCAAAAGAGAGTACACAAGGAGGTATTGTAGTCAACGATCTATCTCTCAAGCCACCTACTGAGAGACCGGCATATCAAGCGTACCGCTGTATTTACAGTCAAGCTTGACACCATCCCGGGGGTTGTCCGCACAAACCCACTTGCTGCCCTCAGCATGGGAGTCGACTGAGATCGTGCCACGTTCAGAGATGGGGCTGTCGATATCGCGAACAAGTGTGAGCTTGAACTTGTGCAAGTCCTTCACGCCTTCGGGGAATTGGATGTTGTAAAAGCCATTGTTGCAGCGAGCGCCCTGCTTGGGGGCGTTGCCATAAGTCCTATTGAGATATTAGCCCTGAGCTCATGAAGAACTTACTCGCGCAGATATTGCCGGAATAAGCTTACCAGTACAGGTTGCACTCGGCGGGAGTGTCATCGGGGTAGTTGGAATCAGTCACGACAAAGTGCATCGCCGCGTTGAGACCGACGATGGCTGTGAAGTCTGTGATTTGGATAGATGTAGCCCTGGCGTCCTTTGCAGCGGGAGCGGCGAAGGCAGAGTTGGCAGCCAGGAGAACAGAGGCAATCGTGAACTTCATTTTAAATGAATTGATTGTTCTTGGAATGTGATTTTGTATGTGAAAGGCTCGTAATTTAAGATGCTTGGGGATGTTGTCTGGTTGAGAGAAAAGAATCGTAGGGATACGGGGTCCTTTCTTATACTTTTTCACGTCGTCTTGCTTCTCTATATTTTTGTGATGCCAAGGGACATATTGCACCCAGATGAGACATTCCAATGGAACTTGAAATTGCAGCTGAGCCAGACATGCACTCTCTATCCAGAGTTTGCAGCCGGCCAGTCGAAAGGATCCTGGGGCTGAACTCGTATAGATGCAGAATCCTAGATGGTGGTAACATGGGACGCCTTCCCAGTGCCTTAATCAAAGAGGAGCCTCTTAGAAGAGGGCTAGCTTTTAATGAGACCCATATCCCCGCATAATGATCGACTTCATCCATTGGTCTATTCTTGGGCGCCGGCAGCTCCCAGCGCCACAAGGTGCTTAAGGCCTCCAGTCCCCGTCAATATCACCAGGAATGGCAGCTAAAACACGCAGATCAACACTGTAAACAGTCCACTTTGTTTTAATTAGGAAAAGAACCAGGCTGTGTGATAGGACCATGTAGCTCTGCATATCTCTTGAGCTCCAGGGTTCGTAAGGGCTAACCAATGGCCTGAGGGATTTACGGATTTAGTCTCAAAGGAGGGCTTGGGGCTACTATATTTTGGAACTCACAAAGGCTTGATGATACTAGTAAGACTTTAAGCTATATTGCAAAGCGTGGAATCAGTAGGTTCCTGCGGCGGGCCTTGATGAACTGCAAGGTTGGCATTATCTAAACCAGGCAATTGAACCTCGTCGCAATCGAATGGAAAGGCAACCCAGTCGCCAATGGAATCATTCGTCTGAGGCTCGCCTGGATTTACATAAAACACCACCACGTCTCGACCATCTTGGCATCAGCTCGTTTTCCATGTCCATGCAGCCTTATACAAGGATAAGGGGTTACATGGCCTTGCAGAGCCACAGTGTAGAGTTGTTCCAGGAATAGGCGAGGCTCGGACAAGACCGAGAGACCTCTCAGTTACTACGCGCAAAGAAAGCAAAGAAAGCAAAGAAAGCAAAGAAATCAAGATAATGAAGAATTATACATTCATGCTCAAGAACGATAAATTTCAAGAACGGATATCATCACTCGTAACCCCTATGCTCCATTTATTCCATCCTGAAAATGCTAAAAAGAATCGACCAATCCTGGAACCAGATAAACCCAAAGCCTTTGAAAACACACGATACGACATTACATTTCCTCATACGCCACGTTGGGATGCATAACGTAAAGAACCTTGTCCTCAGCAGTTTGTTGAGTGTTGCCTTCGGCCTCCATAAGGTCTGATGCGATGCGTAACAGCACATGATCCTTGACCATACGCTTCAAAACCTTCTTGGCAAGGTCGCGCTCACGCTGCATGTCTTCTTGAGTGTTGAGCTCGGCCTCAATCTGCTCGAGGTACCAGAGGATCAAGTCTTCTTGCTCGACACCCTCACCTTGGTTCACCTCATCCTCGCGGATGCGTCGCACGAACAGGTTCAAGATCTTGGAGAACTTGTCGTATGTGATCTTCGTCTTGGTGCGTTCCGACTGTTGTGCCGGTTCGCCATCCTCGCGCATAGGGCTATCACCCTCTCGATCACGGTCGGCCATATCCTGGTCCTCCTCGCCATTCTGGGCGGGGACTTCATCGTCATCCATTTCGACATCATCCTTCTCGACAGTCACAATACTCTGGCGCAGAAGATCGTAGGCCTCAATGACAAACTTGGGGATGACCTCCTCCACACAGTTGGCCTTGGCAACAGCCTCGGACAAACGAATGAGAGACTCAAGTTGACGCACAGTGATACGGTACGAAGAGCGACCCATACCGCCTTGGGCATCGTTGGCACGCAGCTCCTTGTACTTCTCGACAAGAAGAGCCTTGGCCTCATCGGTGAAAACAGGACGGAATGTCCGCGCGAACTGAATATAACGCTGCAGCTGTTCAGTGCTCAGCTCAGGCTCGACAGCCTCATCGCGGTTCATGTGCACATTAACAATGTGCTCGGCCAAATTGCGGTCCACGCTCTCCTTGGGGTCGTCACGAATAACAAAGAATACATCGAATCGACTCATGATCGGTGCACTGAAGTTCAGGTTCTGACGAAGAGTGACCTTCTGGTTGTATCGACCACCAATAGGGTTGGCGGCGGCGAGAATCGAAGCACGGGCATTGAGCGTGGTATGAATACCAGCCTTGGCAATGGAGATGGTTTGCTGTTCCATAGCTTCGTGAATGGCGACCTGGTCTGCAATGTCCATTTTGTCGAACTCATCGATCGCACAAATACCGCCTCCGTTCTGAAACAATGTTAGCCGGAGAAAATTTCAAAGAATTTGCGAAGGAAGCGGCGGGAGGAGGAGGAGGAGGAGGAGGAGGAGGAGGAGGAGGAGGAAGAGGAGGAGAAAACATACAGCAAGCATCAGGGCACCGGCCTCAATGGTGAACTCTCCAGTTTCGGCATCCTTGACCACAGACGCCGTCAGACCGGCAGCCGAGGAGGCCTTACCACTGGTGTAAACCGCGCGGGGATGTAGCGAGCAGATGTACCTGAGATTCTATGTCAGCAAATCGAAACATCAAGCAGGAGTTCCAAGATGTTTGACTCACTTCAAAAACTGACTCTTACTGGTAGATGGATCGCCAACGATACAAATGTTGATATCACCACGCAGCTGCAAGCTCTCTTGTTGGGTTCTCTTGCTGACACCACCAATCAGTTGCAACAGAAGTCCCTTTTTGATCTGACGGTGACCCCAGATCATTGGTGCAATTGAGTCGACCAAGCGTGAATAGATGTAGTCCGAGTGTACCAAACTCTTCAAATCTTGCACTTCGGTGGGAGTCAGGCTTTGGAGGAAAGCTTCTTGGGCCTTGTCATCATTCATATCGGGTTCCTGGTTTTGGTTCAAAGAGGCCAGAATATTGTTCGACTGGCCACTCAGTTGCTGCTCGGGCTTTTGACCCGGAGTAGTGGTGTCTGGGGTAACCATGCAGGCGAGGAAGGCGAGTCGGTATGTGAGATCACGAACACCTAAGGCTTTAAGTCCAGACACTCCACCGCCGCCGACCTCGCTCCCACGGAAGGAGTTATTATCCCGAACTGCCTCTGGGCGCACACCGGGAAGGCCCAGCTGGCTCACATCGGGGACAACGATCAAGGTACCAGTGAAGATGCAGCGCTCACCAGCCTTCGCACGATCGACCATCTCACCTCGCAAGATGACATCCATAGTGCGTGGCATGCTGCCGGTAGGAATCTCATGCGAAGACTCTTGAAGCTTAACTTTTTGCCAATCCACAAACGTACTCTTGCCAATATCCAAGCGCCAACCATTGCGGTTGCCACATGTCTCGTTCGGGCATTCATTAGGTTCAGTGTATTTGAATGTCTGTTCCACATTGTTCACAACCGTTTTACAGCCCTCACAGATGAATGTTCCCAGAGATAATTCAGGACGAATTTCGGAGGTTCGTGTGACGGTTCCAGAGATTGAAAGGAGCTTGCCGATCTGTGATGTGCGAAGCTGGCGCAGCCGCGAAACCAGAGGCAAGTTGTAAAAGGCCAAGGCAAACAGCTTATCCGTCTGTTGATGGCGGGTCTTCTGACGAATTTGGCTCTCCAGATCCGGATTATCGGAGACGCTGGCGTAGGCGGATGCGATGGACGTGCTGGGCTGCGAGTTGGCACTGGAGGCCAAGCGATGAGATACAAAGTATTCACCTTCATATTTAGCAACGAGGTTGTGGAGAGCCTTGGTGAGGAAAGGAAGGAATCGATAGTATTGACTAGCGATGGCATCGGCCAAGATGGGGTTTTCCAGAGAGGTCAGGTGGGTGAAGTCGACGTATAGAGTTGACAATTCGAATTTCTTCATGCCGCGAATCTGAGCAATGTAGTATTTGTCGCTGAGGATCTCTCCGGATGATGGAGGGGCCGATGAAGAGGGCTCCTCCATGAAGGTCTCGAGCAGTTCCTCAAAGGCCTGTCGCACCTTTTCTCCGGCCTCATCAATTACCGGCGGGGGACCGGGGGCATATGGGTTTCGTAACCGACTCACGGCCGAGGTACTGGCTCCGACAACTCGATCATCGGGGAATGCGTTCATATCACTCATAGGGCCATTGCTCTCGGAGCGTCGAGAACTGGGTAGATGGTCGGACTGCAAATTCTCGCGGGCGCCCGACCCTGAGCCCAGCTCAGACTGGAGCACGGCGTCGAAAAGGGAAGACATGGCAGAGAGCAGTAGCGATTGATGCTCTTGCGCAGACACCGCAGTGAGGGGAGGGGGGGGAGAGGATTGGAGGGGAAGATGTTGGGGGAGGGAAAGCGGTGATGTTCAAGTTGCCTCGACGAACTTTTGATGCCACAGCGAAAGGGGGGTTACCGCTTTTGCCTTTTCTGCGCCGACGCGAGACGCGATTTCGACGCGCTTTCGGCGAGCGGAACAAAGGATAATCCGGACATTCACGCGTTAAGTGGTTTCCCAAGATGGAAGGAACGCTAAGTCCCAATTTGGTCAATCCATTCGGCCTTTTTTTTTTTAAATTTCCTGCAGTGCAGCAGTCCCCCCTCGCACCTTCCGAGCTTAGGCCGGCTGAAGACCGCCTTCCCCCCCAGGGCCATCATCCTCACCCCAGCCAATCACCATCCAACTTGGTTTGCTTCACCTGCTTCTGTCCTCCGTCTCTTCCATCCAATCGTCATTCTTCAACCCCTTCAAGTCTCCCCTTTTTTGTACGGAGCTCAACTGTATGGAGTTACGCAGTTACGCAGTGACCCACTTCTTTCCTTTCTCCCCCCCGCCGACAACCTACATCAGGAAATACTCAAATCTTCCCCCCTCTAACCCAACTCGGTCATTGGAGGTGCACACTCTTTACTGGCCCCCAGTTCGTGTTGCTCGTTAACATCGTGTTACCAACTGAACTTGCCCCCTCTGACTGATTCTCACTCACCTTCGCCCCCCTCTTCTCGAAGATTCATTGTGATCCGCTTTCCCTCTGACCTTGCATTGCCGACTCCGACTATAACTTGTCTTACCCACTTCAACCCGGCTCTAGTCTCGCACTCCTACGCTCCTACCGTTTGGTGAACCCGTCCCGCCCTTTTTTTTGCTGGGATCGCCCCTCGAGGGAGCCTGCGATGCTTCCCACCAAATCCCGAACAAGCTGGAGGAATTTCGGTATTGGTGATCGTCGGTTCGGCATGCTGTAGCAGGTACTCCTCTGCGTCGACGACTATTACTGTCCTCTACTGCGAGATGTCTGGCAAAACCTCAAGACTGGAAGATTCAACACCGGCTTCTGCAGCCCCGGGATTGCCTGAGCCATCGGGCCCGGATACCCCCAGTACGTTGATGGTTTGAAGGTTATGGTCTTGACCGTTCGTCGTTAATGTCAATTTTTAGGGCCGCCTAGCGAGACAGCCCAGTCCGGGAAATCAAGACGACGACGACGTCCTGCCGACTCCGGGGCCCAACCGAAGAACCAATTCTACTTTGTAGACTCGTCTTCGTCTTCGAAAGAGAAGCGTGCCCATGTCATGCGCCACCATGTCCAGGAAAAGCGAAAGCAGCGCAAACTGTCCCATGACTCCCTCCGGCCGGACCAAATCCGAGACGCTCTATCCTGGCCGACTAAGAAGGGCTCGGGATACGATACGGACGCGCAACTAGGGGCTGTTCTGCCTGGTGCCCAGGCTCCTCCACCCGACCCGAACTCTTCGGTATGGACCTCTTAGCCTGGCTGCGGTGGAATCAAGATGTTCTGGGCAAGCTGCAGACAGTTTTCCGTCGAGGTCTATACTAATATTGTTCCAAATTTACAGTTACGAATTAGGTTTTCATCTGTGAAACCGTCTCCCCAGCCGGCCGTGCCAACGCAACTGGGGTCCCCCATTACGATGCTTGACGCCTCACGAAAAGATCCCTTTTCCAGCCTACCGATCGCTGAAGACCCCGAGAATCTGGAGTTGGTTGACTATTGGACCACAAAGTTGACCTATTGGTCCGGCCAGAATCCATACGTGAAGCGCCAGATTTTCCGAACAGCCATGGACCATCCGGTTACCTTTCAAGCTGTCATCTTAACTTACTGTGCTCGATGGAAAGCTCAGCTGCATGGAACCCCAGACAGTCCGGAGGTTATTCGACATGTTGGCCAAGCGCGAAAGAATATCGATGATGCCACCAGAGGTATAACGCAGGTTCCTCCTGACCAATTGGCCATGGCTTTGTCGGGAATGGCCCTCGCAGAGGAGCGTTTCGGGGACAGAACAGAGGGTCAACGCTGTCTTGACCAAGCCGTTCAACTCATGCGACCACGTCCTGGATTAAATCCATCTGTGGAGGTCTTTCTCCACTACGTTCGATTCACTATACTACCACAGAACACAGAGATTCGTCCATCAGACCAGAAATGGTTGATGGCGTTTTTGCGGGGAGCGGAAGATCTGATGCAAAGACACAGCTCCCCGGAATATCTCGCGCATACGCCCCAAAGGCGGGACGGTTTTCAAATGGAGAGTCCGCTGTTTTCCCTCTTATCCAGTGGACCACGACCTTCCCAGGTTCCGCAGGCGGCTCGAATATATGTGGTCCGTGATGCCCAGACACAAGAGATCAGTCGGACGGCAGCGTTGATCTACATCACCGCCGCTTTATGGGATTTCAAGGATTCTGCGAATAAATGTGGTCGTTTCATGAATTACTTGTCTTCAATTGTCGCGAATCACCAGCTCGATCGACAGCCTGCTTGCGAGACTCTGCTCTGGTTACTACTTGAACAAGGTTGTGACCCGGATCTGCAGCTTCACGAACGAGCGTGGTCGACGGGAGAGCTACTCATCACGCACAAGCTCCTCCGGCCTGATCAACAGTTCCACTTCAACGAAATTTTGATGAGCTTTTTAACCTTGCGAGATCCGATACGCGGCGTCGACACCTTCGAGAGGGAACTCATCCAGGGTGGATTCTATTAATCGGCCAAGTCAACGAAGGAATGACTGAACATTACTATATCTATCATATTATCATTATCATTATCATTATCATTATCATTATTGTTATTACTCCTACTGCCCCTACTGTCCCTCTGTAACTTCCCCCTTCAACTCTGCTCATCACATGTCCAGGACGTGATATATTCCCCTAGCTCACTACTGCATACTATATGGGTGCGACCTGTGGGCATCTGGACAAGAACGCGTGTCAACCAAATAGGATTGAATTGTCCGAATCCGGCCAACCCAGGCACGAGCAACGTGGGCTTGGCAGGACCCAACAACCAGGATCAGAAGTGTAAGCGTCATCTATGGCGGGTCAGTGGAGGCACCGTAACCTCAGCCTCGGCTACCGCATTTGATATCAGAAAACAAATGCGTGACCAGGGGCTGTCAATGCCGATCGTGGTTCGCGCTGAACGGTGGGTGGTGGGGGGAATGGTCAAGCGGAGCCTTGAGACAAGGTTTTCCGAGGTCACTTTCAACACAAAATCACAGCGGAAGGTACCTGGAGATACCCAGGAAAGATCCTCGATCGCCATGCCATCAGTCTCAACAATGATGATGATATCACATCACCCCTGTGAGGGGTCCATGGTTGCCCACATTCCAGCGGCCCTGTGACAGCAGGTCCGAAATGCAATTCAATCCGGGGTGCGTCCGAGAGGCCTGATGAAACGTCCCTTTCAGGAGAATATCTCGCCGGGCTCTGTACTCCGTAGTGCGTGCGACAATCCAAAACCGAACCGCTCAAAAAAGTCTTATCGCGTTCAGGTGGACAACGCAAATTCTGATAGTCGCAGGGCGGCCCATGGGTAGCAAGATGCTAGGCAATAGCGCAGCCCACTAGCTACCACTAGCGCATCTCGGCCGTCCGATCCATTGGATACAGCTCAGCAATGCATTCAACTCAGCACATCCCCTGTCGGCGATCGCGGTGATGGGGGAACCTTTTTATGATCTCCTTTGACTGAAACTCATTCTGAGCGCTCCAATCTCGACATCCATACACCGCTTGGAACATCGTTTCACTAATACTTACATACATGTACATCCCCATGATACCTCTGTCTACAGTTGGTCCGAGTCCGAGTTTCATTTCGCAAATATTGGGAAGGGCAAACAAGCAGCACCCCCTAGATTCTCACAACTTGAATGTGTGACATGGTGTCGCTGCCACGCATGTTGTTTGTTTGTCCATCCATTGAGCGCGGCAAGGTTTTGAATTGAACAGATGATGATCTAGAGTGCTTTGTTTTGAGCTGATCGACATCTCGTGTAGCTTGGGCCCTCTTTGCCCAGAGCTCTCGTACGACTGGGTTAATTTGTTTCTAACGGAGGCTGTGGCTTGACGTGGCTGTGCACGGTCTTCTCCGAATTCTCTCCCTTGCTGCACAACAAAACACCCGGGATGTGAAACAGAATCATCTCTACCGACAATAGCTATAGCCTGAATTTCTTCGAGTCATCGATTTCCATATAGCGCTGAATTCTTCCAAGGAACCAGACGATCCTAAGGGAGCCATTGCGGGTGGAAGTCTGGATCGATCGCTCACTCGCCACTCTCCAAGTGGAGTCGACCAGGGGGTAGGTTTGAAGGAGACGAAGCCGACGCTATTTACCATTGGCAACCCTTTTGGAGCTCTACTATAGGATACCTGCAAAAGGACTAACAAAAAAAAAAAAAAAAAAAAAAAAAAAAAGAAAGATGGTCCTATTACGTAGTCCAGATCGCAGATCGCTAATACTCAAGATGGCCCCTCCCTTTCTAAAGCTTAAACCCGCCCTACTTTCTTTTCTCTGCTTTTCCTCCTTTCCTTCTTCCCCATCCATCTACACATCACATCACACACCGAGGACACAGTGTCCCCCTTCGACATCCACGTGCTACCTTTTCACTCGAGGTTTCCAGAGTTCGACTGCCATTTCGACTCGGTTATCCTACATCCATCATGGCGGGTGACAACGGTGGTCTGAACCGGCTTTTCAGCCGTGCTGTGCGTGCGATTATTATGAGCTGCGACGTGACGACCTTGCTAATTCTGCTCTAGAATGACCCCCAGGCTACCTCTAATTCACTATCCGGCTTCCTGTCAACCTTGGTCGTTAACCTTATCACCTTCTCTGTGATGGTCATCGTCTTCATCATCCTGCGCAAGAGCCAACGTCGCCAGTACATGCCCCGTACCTACATCGGTTATTTGAAGTCATGGCAGCGCACCCCGGAAACCCCGACCGGTCTTTGGAATTGGATCAGCGCGATGTACCAGCTTCCCGACACTTACGTTCTCCAGCATCACTCGATGGATGCCTATCTTCTGCTAAGATTCCTGAAGCTGATAGCCACCATCATGCTCGTCGGCTGTTTCATTACTTGGCCCATTCTATTCCCCGTCAATGCCACTGGCGGTGGTGGTAAAGAGCAATTGGATATTCTGAGCTTCACCAACGTCGGCACGGATAGCTATGGACGATACTTCGCTCATGCCCTCCTCGCATGGATTTTTGTTGGTATGAGCATCTTTCTGGATCCCATGAGCTTTCTATTGACTTTCTATAGGTTTTATCTTCTTTTTGATCACTCGTGAGCACATTTTCTACATCAATCTGCGTCAGGCTTATTCCTTCTCGCCTGCCTATGCGAGCCGAATTTCTTCGCGCACGGTTCTCTTTAGTGCTGTGAGCGAGAACTATCTGAAGAAGGACAAGATCCGTGCCATGTTCGGCTCCGAAAAGGTTAAGAATGTCTGGATTGCAACCGACACTGGGGACCTTGAGGAGAAGGTCAAGGAACGCGATGACGCCGCCATGAAACTCGAAGGCGCCGAGACTAAGCTTATTATCATGGCAAACAAGGCTCGCAACAAGGCACTCAAGAAGAACGGCTCTGAGGAGGAGGGCACCGAAGACAATGCCGCTCTGGGCCAGTTCGATGATGAGTCTGGCTCTGTCGCTGCTCGCTGGGTGCAAGCCAAGGACCGTCCCACTCACCGTCTCAAGATGCTTATTGGCAAGAAGGTTGACACAATCAACTGGGCCCGCTCCGAGATTGAACGATTGACCCCAGAGATCGAGGAGCTTCAGGCGAAGCACCGTTCTGGTGACGCCAAGCTTGTCTCGTCCGTCTTTGTTGAGTTCTACCAGCAGTCCGATGCCCAGTCGGCCTTCCAGTCCGTCGCTCACAACCTTCCCCTCCACATGGCTCCTCGCTACATTGGTCTGGACCCGACCCAGGTTATCTGGGCCAACCTTCGCATTAAGTGGTGGGAGCGCATAATCCGACACACTGCTACCGTTGCCTTTATTGTGGCCCTCATTGTTTTCTGGGCCATTCCAACGGCAGTCGTTGGTGCCATCTCTAACATCAACTACTTGGAGGAGAAGGTTCCCTTCCTGAGGTTCATCAATAATTGCCCGGATGTCATTCTCGGTGTCATTACGGGTCTTCTGCCCTCCATTTTGATGGCGGTGCTCATGGCCCTGGTGCCTATCATTATGCGACGTACGTACTCCCGTCAGACCGATTATTTGACTGTATACTGACCGAGTTTATCTTAGTGTGTGCTAAATGGGGTGGGGATCCCAGTGTGGCCTCCATTGAACTCACCACCCAGAATTACTTCTTCGCATTCCAGGTTGTTCAGGTGTTCCTGGTGGTTACTCTGGCATCTGCTGCCACTAGCGTGGTTACGGCCATCATCGACAACCCTGCCAGTGCCGCCAGCTTGCTTGCCAATAACATTCCCAAGGCTTCCAACTTTTACATTTCCTACATTATCCTCCAGGGCTTGTCTTTCAGTGCCGGCGCGCTTCTTCAGATCGCTGGTCTCATCGTTGGTAAGATCCTGGGCAAGTTCCTGGATAACACTCCCCGCAAGATGTATACCCGTTGGTCTAGCCTGGCCGGCCTCGGATGGGGTACCGTGTACCCTGTCTTCACTCTTTTGGCTGTCATTGGTATGTGGCATCGATATGAAACCTTTTCAAGGTAGCTATCGCTAACTGATCGATAGGTATTATCTACTCTTGCATTGCCCCTCTTGTCCTGGGTTTCGCTACGATTGGTCTTTACCTTTTCTACTTCGCCTACCGGTACAACCTGCTTTACGTCTCGAACGCCGACATCGATACGCAGGGCCGCGCTTATACTCGTGGTCTTCAACATCTAACGGTCGGCTGCTACTTGCTCATGGTGTGCCTGATTGGCCTGTTCGCCATGGCCTCCGGTGGTAACCAGATTGCTGTTGGTCCTTTGGTCCTGATGATCATCCTCCTAGTCTTCACCATCCTGTACCACATCTCGATGAACAAGGCTATGGAGCCGCTCCTGAACTTCCTGCCCAAGAACATGGAGCATGAAGAGGAGTCTCTGCTGGCCGAGGAACGTGCCAAGACCAGTCAGGAATCCCACTCCAAGAGTGTGGATAATGGGGTCAGCAATGTCGACAGCGGCGTCGGTGCTGTTGATTCTGCAGAGGCTGAAAAGGGACTCGCTAGCTCCTCAGCGCCATCCGCGAACCCGAACGCGAACTTCTTCACCAAGTTCCTTCGCCCGGACATCTATGCCGATTATTCCACGCTGCGCCGTTTGGTCCCCAGCCCGCTCGAGATCGCGCCCTATCCAGAGGAAGCTGAGCGCAACGCCTACTTCAATCCTGCCATCAACGCACAGGCTCCTCTTCTTTGGATTCCCCGCGACCCGCTCGGCATCAGTCGTCAGGAAGTTGCGCACTCCTCCCGCGTTATCCCCATCACCGACGAGGATGCCTGGCTGGATGAAAACGCCAAGATCACCTGGGACGTGCAGAAGGGTCAGCCCCCTGTCTACAAGGAGAAGATCGACTGGTAAACAACTATATGTGCCATTGCTTGTGCAACGCACGATTAGTATTACCGGAAGTGCTATGTAAAACTGCCATTGTTCCAGGTTATGGACTTTCCGTCTACTTTGATACCCGGTTGACCAGATCTTTCCGGCCTCGGGAATTTTCGAGGTCTGGTAGATTTTGGTCGGCCCCGACTGGAACATTGTTTTTAATCTTGTCTTTTTGTCTGGATCGCCCTTTCTTCCGCTGTTGTACATGGTTTGGGTACAATATCTGGGGCTTCCATTTGTTTCCTATATCCATATCATTTTATATTCGTAATTGCGGCTGATGTACACGCGTCATGTCACTTAATGGTTGAGAACGTTGTCATGAGATTGAGAACATTATATATCTAGGACAATTTATGAAGATGAGTTTGTTGGATCCAGTGTGCAGTACTAGTAGGTGCATATTTGTGCGAGCTCGACCTACCTAAATGTGAAGTTCCCTGCGAAGCCCGTAATGGATCAAGTTGCATCAGGAAAACTAAATGATTGATACTTCAAACAACCTTGAAATGGACCATGACCAGGCTATTGATCCAATCCTCAGCGGCCCTGCTAGTGCTTCATTTCATTATTATCCTTAGCGATGCCTACCCACATCGCTACCGATAGTACCTGGGGCGAGGGCTTCCTCTACTATTATTATTAAGCAGGATGCCGTTGAAGTTTGAAGGCACAAGCTGCTTTTACCCAGCAAGAAGATAGAGTCCATGCCTCTTTATTATCCTATCAATACTATTTAGTATCCATTCATGCAAAATCAAGGATGGCGCCGGTGGTTGGTCTCATGATTATTTATCGTATCATCATGGAGACCAAAAAGAGATACACGATGCACAAAAGTCCCTACAATTCGGGCGACGTGCATGCCTTGTTATAGTTTGAAGGCTATCAAATCAGTTTTCTTCTGGTAATTACTAGTAGCAATGGAGTGAGTCTTGCTCCGTGACATTTGAAATATACCGGAAGCCTTCAAAACACAGTGATAGCTGCTCCATGTGGTGGGATCCATGGATGGTACTTAGGTACTTAATAGATTAAAAGAAGCAAACAAGGCGGAGGAGGTGTATATGCATGACATGAAAAGCACAAGGTAAATGTAGTTTCCTCATTGTAGCGTCACCCCTCGCCTGAAGTTGATGACCTGCAGTATATCGACATCAGATACATCTATAATGAATTGAGAGTCACCGCTGACCGTATGGGTAGCCTGTTCGAAATGGTTGAAACAACAGAGCGTCTGTTTTGACTGAATCAAAAGTCCCTGATCTCCCAGAGTTACTCGGTGGTACCTTTGTTGTGAGACTCATGATCGTATTAGATGACACGCTTTGGTTACGCTCTCTGAGGGCTCAAGAAACTCTGTTGCTTTCATTCAAGTACTTTGTGTAAGTAAGTGGGTATAGTAATTGTTAGTAACTGCATCTATACAAAACTGTACATAAACCTTGCACTGAACCCTCACCACTCACCACATACCACATTAGGAGTCATCTAGACTTGACCTGCATCCCGTGCCCAATGCAAAATGCAAGTGTTAGCGGACACGCAAGTCTCCCTCCACACGCCCCATCGACCCCATCAACCCCGTCAGTGGATAATCTGGAGTGCGAATTACATATGATGATATTTGGCCTTGACGGCCTGGAAGAACCTTGAACGTAGAGAATCTACCCTAACAAGGATGAGTAGCGAGATTGATCCCTGTCTAAGATAGATGGCTCGGGTCTCTCAAACGCTGGCATATTTCTAGTCTCTGCAGGTAAAAGGGCGAGAGGACCAACACTGTCCTGGAGCCTCGAAGCCACCACCATCATAGAGACCTATGGCGGCATATTACTGGCCCGTTGATAGGGCCGGTTGCCCTGAATACTGTCGATAAACAGCGCGCGCTGTGTTTAAGCTAGTTCGTCGTCCCAGACTAGGCTGTATGCTGCTCCTAGTTACCGTTAGGTACTGACAATACTTATGTACGTGTAAATAGTACATACAGTATGATGTCAGGAATTAGATTATGCTCCAGACACATACAGAGCACACAATTTTCCATATACGGAGTATAGTTTTACAGCAATATAGTCTGTACTCCGTACCCACTACTTACACACAGGTCACCCGATGACCTTATTTTCTCTCCACCTAGAGCATGCTCAAAAAAAAGGAACAAAGAACGCGCAGAATTTCTTGCTGTTCGCCCCCTAAGCCAGCTTCCCACCTTTGCGCGATGAGCATGCTGAGGAGGTTGGCGCAGTAGCTAGTGTGTGTGCCACGACTTTAGCCCACCGTCACCCCTCCCTTCCTCCTGCAGCGTACTTCTGTCTCCTCCGTCCATCGCGGTTGGAATCAGTTTCCGCAACTTCCAAAGTTGGAAGTAATTTGCGACTCCACCTTGTCTAGGCCAGTCAGATGAGCGAGGGAGTTCCAGGGGTATGGAACGCGGGACTAGGATGGAGGGGCGTGCTGTCGGTTGTATTGGCTGTACAGACGGTATGAGTTGTATGTACTGTACGGAGTACATCTTTTATTTACATCCAATACAACATTACACACTTTTCCTAATAGCTGCTGTCCCTCTTTTTGAACAGAATCAACTCGCTAGACAGAGTTTATATTAACTAGTGGAGAATAAGTGCTTAAGCGCTTAAGTATCTAAGTATTGAGTGAGTCGAGCTGTGCCCATTCTCTTTGTTATACAACGAATACACTCGAAACAAGGAGCAAAACCAGGTAGCCTCGCGCTTCCTTCTCGAAGCAGTATGGTACACATACCTGACCTTTCGACTCAGTACGAAAGTACGCAAGACTCATGCAGGTAAGGTAATCTTCAAGCAAGAACCCTGCATCTCCGACCTGACAGGCCGACTGGGTAATGATTTTATCAAAACTCTCCCCCTCCCACTCTATGATCGACAAAAATGTACCCTTTCGTCCTGTCAACCGTGTCTAGATCCAACTTCGTGCCCTACCAAGGCTGGCTGCCTCCTGGGAGTTTCTACGCTATGGTTTGCACGAATAAATCTGGAGCGGATCAATTTTCTTGCTCCTGTCGGTCCAGTATAGCTCCATAGTTACACTAACTCTAGATGGAGACCTACCTAGCTAGGTACCCATTACGTTCAAGACTCCTCCACCTCCCTGTACGGTCTCTTCCAAGCGTCTATACAAGCGCGACAAGGGTACAGGGAAGAATTCGAGAGAAGAAGTGGAAAAGTGGATTGAATGGGCCCTGCAATTTGGAAGCAATACTTTCTTTCTTTTTCTTGTTCGTTTCTTTTGTTGGTTCACCACACGATGTACAACGCCCGGAGGAATCATTCCATTCGACTCCACTAGAGACCCTCCACCCGCCACCCGATGCACCGCGGGCCGCAGGAGACACACGTACCTCATCCTTTTCATGTTTACTTATCCCCAGAAACTTATAGGTCTAGCCCTCGACCAGCCAGTTTCACATTGGTTGGGGGTGGTAGCCGAGACAGTGGATTTAAAACAGGCCGAATGTAACAGGAAACCCCTGGTGGTTCTCGATACTTAGCGTGGTGAGTTGACTGAAAAGTGAACTAGTTAATGCATGGACAAATCCATTGCCCAAGTCCGGAAGGATTCCTGTTTTTTAACCGGTACGGAGTGCAGAAGACATAGGATAGTAGACACAGGATACATAGTGAAGAGTGGATAGTTAACGGATGGAGGACTAGTCCCGAATCCTCTTCCTTCCGTGGAGACCCTCAGCCTTCCTGACATTTGGATACCAGCAACTATTTTACCAACCCCGCCAGCATGTACTTGGTTGCATCAACCCATTGGCTCCGAATCCTTTCACTTGGCAAATCATGACTTTGGGGATCCCCGTTAAAGAAACGGTGACAACAGTCGTGCATCGGGAGCCTCGCGTAGGCAAAAAATAAATCAAGGCAATACTAGTCGTACCGCTATTACGGGTCGGGGTCACCAATTAGAATAATGGACTTTTCTTCCGTCTTCCATTTCTTTCAGTAGAGGGAGGGGTAGGAAATCATGGTCAATAATGTACACGAGGGAGAGTAGATTCTCGCTTGGGTTGCTGAAACCGGACGCACATAATCTGTGTTGTCCTTTTTTTCGTGGGTTATACGAGCCTCTACAGAGACGTGTTCAATGTATCCAAAATGATATTTCGGGACAGAGCTCGAATTTCCCAAGACAGAAAGTGCAATAGATACTGGGCAGTGGTTTGTCAATGAATGGACAATATCAAGAATGCCCCAGCGTAAACAGACAAAAAGCATATCCATAGAAAGCATGAACATAAACAAAAACACGAAATATCAAAACGCCGTTACCGTTGCCAACGCCATGCTTGTCCGGGCAAATGAAACACTCATGAACTAATGCAAAATGATAGACAGATGGAAATAAATCAAGCCCGGCGTAAAGGGTAACGCCGCCCCCTTCAAATAAGAAACGAATAGAAGCACTGGGGCAAAAAAAAAAAAAAAGAAAGAATAGAACAATGAATGTCGGAATGGTGAAAGGATCGGTGGAAGAGACACATATTGATATAATATAGGGCACGCGCCCGAACGGTCGCGAATTAAGGCAGGAATGAGATCAATGTGCCAAAGGTCAAGAGATCAGAAAGACGTGATCTTTAGGAGAAATCGAAAATAACCATGGTATCAACCGGCGGTAATGCTTTTGCTGGAAAATGGCTTCACACACGCTAAATCGCTCAGAGGTGACCGAGAGTGGCCTCAAATGAGAGGAAGGCTCTGCAACGGTCCTTGAAAAAAAAAACAAAACTCCATTTCTACACTCGGAGACGCGATGATCGGAATGCAGAAAGGTCAATGGACTCGGCCGATATGGAAGATGTGTCGTCGACTTCGATCATACCGGGGGATTCCGAGGCGCCAGGTTTGGCCACATTGGCCGTGAGGGCAGCGATTCTGGCCATACGAGCAGCGGCCGGATTGGGGGGTGGTTTCGCAGCGGGTTCTTCAGTTGTATCAGGTGGCGATTTGGCCTGTTGTTCCTCTTGTTTCTGTTTCTCTCCCTTCAGACGCTCGACTTCTTTTCCGACCATTTCCAAAAGCATCTTGAGCTTCTCCTCCACACCATCGAGTTCGGTGCCGCAGTCGCCTGATCGCAGGACCTGGTACGCGGCTGTTTCACAGAGCCCGTGTGCCAGCTCGAGTTGCTTGTCGGTATAGTCAAAGGGTGACTCTTTCCGAAGTCCAGGGGTCGATCCAGTAACGCCGACTAGGCCGGCACCTGTACGGGTGCTGCGTACACAGGCGAGTGAGGAAAGCGCCGAGGGCTCCCCACCCGCTGCCGCATTACCCGTGATGGCGGCGGTGCGGTTGAGGAGGCCTGCGCGTAGGCCCGCTCCTGGCATCGTGGACATTTTCCCGCGTCGGATGTAGTTCCTGGCAATACCGATATCCTTAACAAGCTCATCTAGCGCTTTTTGCGTGTGGCCGTCGTATTCGATAATCACGTTATGGCGGGTGCTGACGAAGGTGTGTCGGTCTCCGGAGTCGATGGAGGGGGCTTCGTCGGTGCCGCGTTTGCGACCCGCCTGTTGATTCGGCGTGGGCGTATCTCGGGGCGGCTCTGATACGTTCTCTTCTACAGTTTCCTCCTGTTTTGGCTCCTCTCTCTGGGCAAGTGGGACAAAGTCATCGGTGTGGATTGAGCAGACGGAGCTATTCTTTCGACGGCGAGGTTTGTAGGATGCGTGTCGACGATAGGCCTCAGAGTATTCGGCGTGTCTGGCGGCGGCGTGATCGGCGAGTTGTGAAACACGAGTAATCCAGGCTGGTAAGTTGGTCTGAAGGTGGGAAAAGGCGCCCAGCGCATCCATCGATGCTGCCATGGCCATGTCGATGTCGGCACGGCGAGCTTCTCGGTTCAGGAGTTTCGGCAGAGGCCCAACGGATAGCTAAAAATGATCCGATGGGCTTCCAGACGGGATGAAGAGGAGGGAGGAGATAGCCCTGGGTGTTGATGAGGCAGAGATTTCGATCGTTTCCTAGATGATTGGTTTATTATTTTTGGGGGGCGTGGCGTCGTTTCGTCGTGAGCACGTCCGGAGGGTCCAAGGAACGAGGAAGAGTGGGCTGGAGGGGAATCTGCGGCGGTCGCAGGGTTATACTGGAATGCGATTTTCGAATAACCGTAAGATGCGCAATAAGACGGTGTAGGGTTGGGGTTGAGGGGTTTGCGAAGAGGAGGACGGGGGGGAAGGATCGAGAAAAGAGCAGCGCAAGACGCATGATGGAGGGTACGATGGGTACGATACAGGGTACATGGGTTATGGTACGGGTTACAGTGTGTACAGAGGTACTGTACAGTACACACGGGTACATTTACCCTAGGGTACTGCATTTATGTACTTACGTATGTACCTCGGGGGCCCCTGCGTATAGGTATTGTCATGGTATGGTAATCATGCGGGTACGGGTACTTCTGCCCTTGGGGCCATCCAAGTCCAATGAATGCGACTGTACCACCTTGTATTGGAAGAAAAACAGGAATCATATCATGGTCAACTGCATGCTACGGAGCTATTGCGACTTGTTCTAATGGCACGGAGTGGGCTCGAACTGTCAAACTGTCATAGAGGTGCAGAGAATGCATCTCTGAAGACTCCGCAAGGAGCGGTGAGAAGAAAGTCATAGTCATGCATGGCCCCCTCCTCCTACACCTAATGTAGAGGGGAGAAAGTATGACACTCATCCTATCCTTGTTTTTATGGGGATAAAGATCTTCGCGAGAGAAGAAGAAGAGTCATGCAACCATCCAATCCCAGTTCGAATACCACAACAAACAGCAACGACCAACAACAACAACAACAACAACAACAACAACAACAACAACAACAATAACAATAACAAAAATAACAACAATATTCGACTGGGGACTTCAGCCATTGACCCCAACCATTTTCCCTCTCGCTTAAACGAAGCGTCAACGCAACATGGGACAAGATACGAAGTACGGAGAAAATATCCCGTGGCGAGAGGGCGAAGGGCGAGAGCTGCAGCCGAGCCTCGGGATTGGATGCACGCCGGAGACAGGATTGGACTGACAGTTCGACAGTCGAGCAGGGGAACGGACACCTTTCCCGGGAGAGACATGACACGTAACGGTCCTGGAAGAATCGTTTCTTCGGGGATTCGGGGATCATCTAGGGGTTATCTGGGGCCATACATTTAACTGTGAGAATGTTGTTGACGATGTCACTGAATGTAATACTCGCATGGGTATGTTAACGCTAGTTATCACTAGTGAACCACCGTGACGAGTTCAACAAAGTAACGCGTAAGGTTGAGTGCGGAAGGCCGGGACAGCCCGTGAAGGAGCCAGGGTGGCCCCGTCATGGCGATTGCAGTCTCTCATTGGTTTATCGAGCCTCATCTTCCTTCCAGTGGCCCGCCTAGCTGCGGGAACTCGTATCGCCACAGTGTATCCCGGTACGGCCACTAACGCTGTGGCTATCCTACATTCCACGGGTACCTGGTACGAGACTATGTCCATCTCCGTATGCATGCATGCTTCATGAATAACAACAAAAGGGGTCCGTGAAACCAACTAGTCAGATCTTCGATTATTGCCTCGTGCGGGAGTGAAGTAGGCCACATTGCCTTGTCGAAGCTCTTCGTTCTTCATATGTGTGTGTGAGAGAGATCATCGGCTGCATCAAGAACAATCAATTCATACGAGTCTACGTATTCTCCAAGCTTGGTGCGGAACTTACAATTTTGACAACTTGAACGTTGATAGTCTTCCAGTGCCAGCTATAGACACTCAGGGTTCATGCAACCGAGAATTTGAAGAAATTTGACTAGCTACTAGCATGTCCAGGAAGAAGCAAAGCTGTGTGATGACAGTATCTTGGAGGTAAAAGCGCTTTCAAATTTCAAATCAACTGGGCTTGTCTGTTTGTCTCATCACTGCCTCCACTCAGTTTCTTTAGGGTGCATAATTCTCATGGACGATCGTGCAACCTTGGCCAATGTCGTCTAGGAAATTCCTTGAGATCTACAAGTAACCGTATACTAATTTTTCCTCAAGCTGGGGTCAGGCATCTGCAGGGTTGGGTAGAAAGACCCAAGAGGCATGTTAGGATCTATCGGAGCTGCATCGCTGTCAACCCGGTTAGGAAATTATAATGTTTCAATTAAGCGAATGTTGGAAAAGTCTTCGTTGTATACCACATGCAGTTTCCAAAATGAATAGAATCGAAGTTATTTGTCATTTACTAGTAGTCAGTCCTATGCACTATATTAAAGGCGTCCGAGCTTGGCGAGCCGAACGGCAAGCAAATCACCGCTGGTTTGAAATAGTTGAAACATAGCCTTGTTCTGGATCGCACGTGTAGGTGTGCATTTACATTCCGTAAAGGAACACTATGACTCGAGTCTTGTGTACCAAGAAGTTGAGCTATTCACGATTTTGCGAACAATTTGGGGTTGGACTGGTCGGAGCTCCAATCCAAGCGCTGAAAAATCGAGGAGAAGCTTTTAAAATAGCCATTTTTTTTTCTGTGATAGCGATCTGAATGTAATCTGACTTATGGTTCTCATGAAAGTGTAGAACTACCCGTAGATACCACCTTCCCCTGTCATGAGACGGTATTCTTGGAAAAGAATCCGATAAATGAAAATCTAGATTGTGAAGCAGCATGAGGAAATATCTTCCCCTCTTGAGACGCTGATACAAGGAGGCTGTTCAATAAACCCCAATCTCATCCGCGTGACGCTTCCAAGTTCCTCTCCACTGCTGGCATTTTTCATAGAGCTCTCTGGTAGACTCCCTAAGGCTGGCAGTTGCCTCTCTCATCTCCCTGGTCATATTTTCCAGACGTTCGGCTTGGGGAACTTCAATGTCCGAAAAAACCGGGCTGATTGAAGAGATGCCAGAGCTATTTGGACCTGGTGTGAGCTCGGGCATACCACGCCAGGAAGCAATCCGAGGAGACGATCGGACATGAGCGGGTTGTGAAATATGGGAAGGTCCCAGAAAATCGTTGATGTCAGCGAAAGCCTGCTGGAGATACCTCTTGCCGGACCTATGGCTACTGTTGTCGTTGCCGCTGTTGCCAGAGTGGGGATCAGCAGAGGCAGAAGCAGGTATGGGGACAATAGTCTCAGTCTTTATTTTGGCCAGCATAGTAATATTAGCTCATATTTCATGGTAGGTTAGAGCAGCTTGACTCACCTTGTCATGATCGGCTCCTTCCTTATTCGTACCAAGATGGGCCTTCTTGGCGATTGGCTCGGGATTCTTCATGGTAGGATTCACTTTTCTTCCGATTTGGGCGTTAGCTTGGCTCTTGTGTGTACATTTCTTCTTGCGCTGATGACAAGAGCGACATGCTGTCCCTCGGCGTCGTTTGCTGAACGATCTACTGGTAGTGGGGGCCGCCGCTGCAGGAAATCCAGTCAGTGCGTTTGTAAATTCGTATGATTCCATGAAGGCTTCTTACCAATTTTCTTGGTGTGGCTAGTTTTCTTGTCCTGACCTCTGGTGAGTATCGCCATTTCTGTAAAAGAGCGACGAATGAAGATGAAAGAAGATATTTTCCCTTCGAGGTGGATGGATGTGGTTGTTGGGGAAAACAATTGAGTGGAAAACGAAGTGCAACTTTCAAAGAAACAATCTCGAATTCACAGGCGCCACTTCAAATTTATGGCTATGTAAGCTACCTAGTGAAGCGGAGAGCGCTCAAACAATTCACGCTCTCGGGGTCGACTCAGCAGAGAAACCAGTGCCACTATAAGAGCCTTATACAGTACCAGTATACTACACAGCCTAGAAGGCTTATATTCACCAAGCAGAAGGCACACTAGATTTGAACGGCCTCCCATGTCGGTCGATATAATTGAATTAATATTTCATTAATTTAGGGGGGAAGACCCTAGGCCTCTCTTTTGATATCGACTCCTAGCTCAGAACCACGGTGAAAACTTCTGCGGCATCAAATTGAAAATTTCGGATTATCTTGACCTGAAAAGACATTGAGGTTAGATAATAACTATCTATTCATTTAAATATAGGGTAGGCATAATTTTCACGGCATGCTTCAACGATATTCTATGGCCACACTTCGGTTTCAATCCAAACAGACCCAATCTCAACGTTGTCTCCGCCGTCCAGTGTCCATTTCCATCTCCGCATATCCTCCTGATTCGAAAGATCTAGTCGCTCGACTTCTTCGGGCTGAATAACCACAACACGAAAGTTTCCTCGTGCTACCGGGTCATGTAGATCTGTCACTCTCTGACCCATCTGTAGAGCTGGATCATCAGGGACTTTGGATCTCGGAAGTCCCGGAGGGGGGTTTTTGAACGACCCTTTATCAAGATTAGAAACATACAGCCAAATCATCTCAGCAGAGAAATATAAGTAAGCAGGAGAGGGACTGAAAAGAACATACCTCTTGCAATGGGCGAATGATTAGCGAAATACTTTGTAACAGCCCTTTCCCAAGTCCAGTCTCCAGTAGAACCATCATAACTCTCTTTAACTCTCAATGAACGTCCAAGCTCTTCGCGGGAGATCTTTTCTCTCTCAAAACTCTCTCCTCGTGGATCACCAATTGAAAATGCCTTGCCCTTGATCCGCCATTGCGACATCATCTCTTTCAACCAGAAGACAGCCTCAATGGTATGACCAGAAGTTTCGAGTTGATCTAATTTCTCCATTCGAATATCCGTGGTGAAGCATAGCATGTCACTCTCGTATGTGGCTGGGTTACCACCATCTTTAACCTGCTGCAGCATTTCTTCTTGCGATTTTGGGTGAATCTCTAGTTCTGGGAAAAAACCGCGACAGCCACAGGTCCGAACACGAGGCACCAATCGGTTATGTTTGTCATGGCCCACCGTTGCGATAGTGAATTCGTAGCCTGTGGTTTGCTTCAAATGCGAATCCAGCGAATCGCGCCAGGGTGCTTTCGACTGGGGGTTGGTGGCCATGATTGATGTATTTGAGATACGCTGTACTGGTGGAAATCGACGGAGAATACCCGATGAGGAGTATTCCTTAACTGTTCCAAAATGGTGGGATATAGCTTGGAGCCTGCCAGTGTGGATGTTTTTCGAAAAGACAGAATTTGATGGTGTCATCAAGCCAAGCGAAAGTTATATCTCGCGTGCACTTGTCGGCGGATTAGAAGCGGGATGCTTGACGCCCAGGAATGATGGCAGTGCTGACGGAGTCCAGGAGAAACTCCGATAATGCGAAGGGCTTGAAATTGATTGGTATCTGCCACAAAGGATGACAGGAAATGTAAGTGATGTGATGAAGCACACGGTTCTGGGGAGATGAAGATGTGGTAGAGATGTGATGTGTTTGAAGCAAGAAGTTGGGGTGACATCAACCGGAAGGCGGTCCGTGCTCGACACTTTCGACGTTGGCCCTTCCAGGAGAGGAGGGCTTCACCACAGCCACTCAGAATATCACACTTCCCCCAATTGAACAGTTTTACTTGCCGGAACTTGAGTTATCAGGTATCACTAGGCCTGAGGCTCAGAGTGAGGCTCAGAGAGTGCCCGAACCTCCCATGCCATGCAGCCAATTCGGAAGGGATTTACCCAACGCATTCTGAGCAGGGGCAGTTCGACGTCCAGAGAACATTTCTATTTCCGAAACCAAAATCTTCCTTTCAAATATAAAGCTCTATCCTACCGAGGATACTCTACAACTCTAGATGGCTCGAGGGACTGGCTAGTTGATTTCGCTCCAACCCGCCTGGAATCGAAGCCGCATCCATTAGGATGGGAGGCCATCCAGAGCAAGGTGGAGCCATATTTTGAACAGAACTGGGACTTTGTAAGCGACAAGGAGAGAAAGGCTTTCTTTGCTTTAGGTTTCTCCCGTGCCTGTAGCGAATGGTATCCGCTTGCTTTAGATGACCGCGTCGAATTAACAGGGAAAATGCATTACCTGATCCTATTGATCGATGGTGAGCTGTCGAAATATAAGGTTGAAAAAGACTTGCTAACAGGTGCCTAGATCAGCTAGAGAGGATGGACATGTTGGAGATGCTCCAGTACCGAGAGCGCGTAACGCAGATAGCGCGAGGAATAACAACTCCGAATAGAGATTCTTGTTTGGAATGGATGCTCCATGAGACCGTGGAGTCCATGAGAGTCTTCGATGAGACTCTGGCAGATGACCTTATTGAAGGACTCTGTATCCTAATTCAGGGCCAAACAAGTGAAAATCGCCTGACAGTGAAACATTTGGGTCCATACCTTGAATACAGAGAGGCCGATGTTGGTAGATCGTGAGTTGAATTCCGGACCGAAGACATAGGATGGACAAAGTGATTAACAATTGATAATATGAAGCTTCTATACGACCCTTATTCGATTTGGTGCGAACCTGCACTTAACACCAGCTGAGCTTGAGCAGACTGCTGTTCTCGAGAGCTATGCTTTCAGATTCTTCGGTGCACTCAATGATGTCTACAGCTGGGAAAAGGAATGGAAGGCCTACCAGGAGAAAAAGACTGATGGAGCGCATCCTTTCTCTGCGGTTTTCATAATGGCACGAGAGACAGGTTTATCATACTCGGCGTGCAGGAGGATGATACTCGTTTACTGTCGGGAGTTGGAGCTGGCCTTCAAGCAGTCCGAGCAAGAAATCCAACGAAAGCATCATGCACTTCTCCGACCAGAGATGCTCAAGTACATTAAGAGCTTGGAATATTTCATGAGTGGAATCGAATCATGGACAAAATGGACACCGCGGTATCGAACATAAGATTATTTGTCAATGTTCCTGACATTGTAACATTGTATGCACATGAACAACTCAGAATGAGAACTAAAATCAACTGTCACCAGATGACGACTCTCCATTTACTATCGCGGTCTCTTGTTTCTTGGCCTGAATACCGCTGGCACCATAGACGGAGATAAATGCCATTCCGAGGAACGCAGACACGCATGAAAACACCATCGCCACAATGCCCTTGGTGGTAAATCCAGATGGAATCCAGTCCACTTGCCTATTTTGACCGCTCAAATCCAGCCAATTTTCGGTATTAGCGGCCGCATTGCCTTCATACGCCATACCACCCGCTCGACAATTATCATATGCCTGCGATGAGACATGTTCTTGCTCCTGGATTTGCTCCGGTGCTTCGACAAGAATCATGGCCAGACCCTGGGACAAGTGCCAATCGACGTGGCAGTGGAAGATCCATACACCGGGGTTATCAGCCACGAAACGGACCACGAGGTAGCCCTGGGGTGGAAGGACAATTGTATCGCGGCGCAGCGGGTACTGAGGGAAGGCATCGTGGTTGGATGAGTCGTATGCCACGGGGTCTCCATTGAGGTAATCATAGAAGTGTTCGCCATACGCAGGGGCACGGTTGACAACCTGGAAGTTGTGCCCGTGCAAGTGAAATGGATGAGAGCCAGTATCGCCATTATTCAGAACAATCTCGACCACTTGGTTCTTTTTCAAGACAGTGGAATGGGTGAACTCTCCGTAGATCTCTTCGTCGGTTGAGTAATTTCCCGAAGAAAGCACTGAGTAGAGGGTCGGGACCTTGGGTTTTGTGTAGGAGATGTTGTTTAAGAACGCATAGCCGGCGCCGTCTGCGAGGTTTTGCATGATTACCGTGACATCGATGGAGATGTCAGGATTTGTCAGAAGTTCCATGCGGTCATGGGGCACGAGGCTCATGTCATCGATAGGGTCTAATGCAGAGGATTGATCCACTTTCATGACTGCCTGGGGGTGGTCAGCATCCTTGTTATACTCCAGCCAACTGGTGCTGTTGAGCTGAAGGTCAGATGGGATTTTGTCAAGAAGCTCCGAATCGGCGACCATGACAATAGGGTAGTTCTTGTCAGTAGAGTTTTTGGCCTCTACCAGAATGGTATATCGCTGAGCAACAGCGATATACAGCATGCTGGCTTCAGTAGGGTCGGTGTAGACACCGTCGATCTCGACAATTTTGAACGTGTGGTCTTCAATATAGAAATACTGAGCTACAAATGCACCGACGTTGATCAAGTGGAGAAGATAAGTCTCTCCTGGTTTCACTGGAAGACTCGTGGATGTTGTATCGTTCATGAGAAAAGCCTGGGGAACAGGTTCTGCACCAGTAGGGTTGGTTCGAATGATCCACTTGATATCCTCAACCAGTTCATGGTACCAGTCACTCATTGTCAGGGTGTACTCCTTGTCGTACATATCATTGAAGTATGCATCCTTATCATGCACGATCAAGGCCTGTCGATAGCCATCGGGATAGCAGTTGTTGGTGTGGCAGTGATACCAATATGTGCCATTTTGATTGATGGTGAAGTTGTAGGTGAATGTTTGACCTGGTGGGACTGGGCACTGGGTCACCATAGACGCACCATCCATCCCACTTGTGCCATTCTGGAACATGCCATGCCAATGAATGGAGGTATCCTTGTCGCCAAGACCGTTGTACATGTTGACCACAAGGCGATCACCTTTGTCTACCTCGACCACGGGCAAGGGCCATTGTCCGTTGATACCGATAACCTTACGATCCGTCATGCCATCTGGGTTGGCGGTGACCCAGGTGACATTCCAATCATAAGTGACCGTTTTGGCCTGGATGCATTGAAAGAGACATAGTAGGGTCGCAATGCGGAGGAACAGGCCTCCCAACGAAGTCGCCATTGCCATAGAGGGACTCCTGATTTGGCAGACGGGAGGAGAGCGAGGGAGACGTAAGAGAGGAAGAGCCGACGCAATCACACGAAGGAGAGAAAAATAAGACCAAATATATCCACCGAAAGAAAAAGGTTTAGCATTCCGGCTGGGAACGAGGTGTGATAAGATTATCGATCTTACCGTCCACTCCGTACCCGAATTGACATTTGGTAGACCCTTAGGCAGGGTGTGGGGAACAATAGAAACTGCAAATTACAAGAGGCCCCAGAACCAGGGCTCAGGCCGCCAGACCCAAGCTACCGTCCATGGGTGGGCCCACTGTTGTTGTGACGGAGAGATGCAGATCCGTGTGGGCGCACAGATGCGCATTCCACAGGCACAAAATTCAGGGCAACAGAGAATGTTCTATTCACTTACCTACTCTCTAGATTTCGGGAATAACTGAGATCAACACAATATGGGACTGGAGTAGATGGCTGTCTTTGAACCAAGGAAAGGCACCAAGCCCCTTCTGTCGGGGCCAACCTCCGTTAAGCTTTGCTAAGCCTCCGCAGTCCACGCGCTAATCACCTGCCTCATCAGTGCTGGGGATAAATTACGCTGTTTTTGCAATTCAGGTCGTTACATGGATTGACTTGATTCAACGAGTGCGAATATTGGAGAAAAAAAATTTTTTTTAAAAAATTTCTTTTTGCTGAGACATTGCTAGTGTTTCAATAAGATCCTTGCACATTTGCAATTCGCTCCCCACTTGGAATCATGCCGTAGACGAGCATACGCAGAACCACTTTGGCTAACTTTTCAAGCCTCGGCTTGCTTTGCAGTGGTAGACACCTCTGCAGCAGGGGATTTCTCCCGGGTTGAGATCCCGTGATCAATAGCACCACTACCAGCAATAGAACCAATATCCCCTTCATAAGGTCGTCGGAGCACAAACGCTTTACCTCGGGCCTTGAGGCTCGCGACCTTTTGCATGGCGGGATCGATGTATGGTAGGGGTCCTCGGCGCTCACGGTACATCATGCAAGCATAGACGACCATCACACAGATCCAATACAGGTTGTATCCGATCACTGAGCCATAGGTAGCCGAGTTGGTCCATCCAAATAGGGCATTGAAAATGCCCCATCCACCACCACCGCCTAGCAGGGGGTTGCAACAGTTGACATGCCAGACACTCTTGGTGATGTCGTAAGATCCTGGACCGGAACCGGTCTCAGAGGCATCACCACCAACAAGCTTATTCCATGTATTATTTTCAAAAAACCAGATGCCTCGCGAGAATAGACCGCCAGCGACGAGGTAAAGGAAACACGTTGAAATGATCAAGAAGATTTGCATAGATGTTTCTCTCCCTCCTCTAGATAAATGATTAGCAGTGCAAATCGTGACGCGGGACTTTCTAAGCCTCTTTGCTTACCTGTAGATCAGATAGCCGATGAGGCCACCGGCCGCCAGACCGCAGAACACTGCCAACGGGAAAGAAGATGCTGGAAGCCCGAGGCCAACACCACCCACGTAAACAACGGCTTCCAGACCCTCGCGCAGGACGGTGATAAAGGGAAGTGTGAACATAGCGTACTTCTCTAGCCATCGCTTGAAACGACCTTTGCGTGACATATCGCCGTCATTTTCGTGAGCGAGGGCTTTCGAAAGCTTGACACGCCATTTGTCCTGCAGCTTAGAAACGCGCAGTAAGGCCGCGCCCATGATGGTGATAATCACCGAGGCGAGAACTCCCAGTACGCCTTCCCAGATATCCTCGGTCTGGGAAAAGGTATTTGTTCCAAGACCATAGAAGGCACCGATCATGCCGCATCCTACAGCCAGACAAATAAATAGACCTAGGCCAACCCCAAGCCAGACTTGTTTGACAAGCTTCTTATAGGTGGTTTTATCCTCACTACCGCCCAGTGTTTGCTTCAGAAAGGCCAGAAGGACCGAGACAACGACGGTTGTCTCCAGACATTCTCGAAAGCAAATAAAGAAGACTGCGCGGTCGCTAGAAGTTAGCCCAATATATCCCTTGATCACATACAGATACCGTCTTGGGGTATAGAGCATAGATCTCACCGGTGACAGCGAAAACTGGATTGTTGCCCATTTTGACTGAGAGAACCGTGGTCCTCTTGGGAGCAATTGGGCAATTCAAGCAAGAGAGCAGATTAGGGAAAAAAAAGAAGATCGCGAGGGGAAGGTAACTGATTGATAAGGCCCGTGTCAACCCGACGAGAGAGTGAGAGTTGAGGGTTTACCGGTCCATTACCAAAGTGAAAAATACTAGCGGGGCCCCGCTCACCGGTATCTGATCAAAGTCCGACGATCGTCTCGTGTTTTTTTCGTCTGGCAAACTTAAATCGAAAGGGATTCGACCTCTTCCACACATGGAAAATTGCCTCGTGCTGCCTGAACTACAATATCTGTCAAGTGTACTATTCTTGGGAGGCAACAAGGGGGGTAAAAAAAAGAGAGAAAGGAGGAACCATTCGGACGGGCTGCAGGATCCCGCAGTAAATCACGATCTCCTGGGTATCCTGCATTTTTCGACAAATCGGGGTGCGAGCGGCAGGAAGGGATGAGCGCTGGGACCAGTGAAAGAAAGCTTCCTTTTCTCGCACTCCCCGCAACTGCCGCGAGTGACGGTCGGTCCTATGGAAATTCACCGTGACCAATCCTGTCATTGCAGCCCACACGTGTGCCCAGCCTGTCAATATATTCGGACTGCGGTTCGAGTGGGGAATGGCGCCGGCCTAGATGGCTCCAGCGTTGCGTCTGTTTCCCATGTGCTCGCTTTTTTTCCCCTGCAGAAATGGGCCCGGCGCCGGGAAATATTCTCGAAACTGACTACTTGTGACAAGGTTAGCGTGGCTGATGGTTCATATGATTATCTGATCGATAACACGAAGGTTCCCAAGGTAAGGGTGGCCCGAGTCCCGGGCTGTTCAAAACCCTAAACGGTGGTTGGTAAAAGTCTAAACACGCAGTGACGGCATGGCGGACGTAGAAACGTGGGAGCGTTGGGAATTTTTGCTGCGGTTATTTTATCGGAACAATCTATGATGTGATGATTATTCAAAGGTAATTCGGTGGATCTGATGACCGGCTTGGTCCATTACCCTTGCAGTCTATTTGCATTTGATTACAGTTTACTACCTGATAGGGTGACAAACTTGAAGTACTTTAAGTGTATATTGAGCAGAACAAAGGTCATGGCTCAACTGAGAGAGTCCCGTCTGATTCCTCATCACCTCCAGCGAGCTTTGGCCTCCTTTCTTCCCAATAACATTTCAATGTGAAGATCACGCTGAGAACGATGCCTAACCCTCCAAGTCCTGTTGAAAAGTACAGCGCTCCACGGTAACCTTTCAGGACATCCTCAGGCGTGGTCCCTCCGTTATTTACGTGAGTCTCCACAGTACCTGCGAAGCCGAGGCTCAGTGAAATACTGTAATTGACAACTGTCGTGACCAGCGATGCTGCAATGCCTTGGTGTTTCCTCTCCACCGAATTAGACAACATCAATGTTGCCGCTGGGAAAGACATGTCCATTCCCCAGGGGATAATCAACAGACAGACAAAGGTCAAAGCCCAGTATGTCTGACTAACTGGCGCGATAACCGTCAAAACATTGCCCACTGTGAATGCAGTCATCGACATAATCATAATCCATCCTGGGCGCAATCGAGCAATCAATAATCCTGTTACGAAACAGGCAGCAATCCCAACGGGGGATACAGGAACAAACTCTGCAACCGCTAGAAGTGGATTTGCGTTGCGGTACTCCATTTCAAATCGCCAGAAATACCAAATCCAGGTACCGAAGGCGCCCCAGCCGCAGGCGACGCAGCCCAGCACGAATGAAACATCACGGCTGAACGCTTGGAACGGAATAAGGGGGTGTTCTGCAAACCGAAATTCAACGACGAAAAATGCAGCAAGTAGCAGGACTCCAAGGATTAGAAGCACATAGACGTATGGAGTGCTCCAACCTGCAACGGGTGCTTGGTTCCAGGCGATGTTTACCAGGATTAGTCCAGCAATTCCACAGATGGCCCCAACAGCATCGAGAGCCTTGAGGAGATCGACCAAAGAACTAATCTCATTCGGATTCTCATGATGAATTGAAGGGACAATGATGAATCCCAAAATAGCGCAGACGACACACACAATAGCTTGGGTCCAAAAAGTCCACGGCCACCAGGCAAGCTGTGAAAAGATAGCCGCAAATACGGCTCCAAGAAGAGCACTATTCGGAGCGACAGCCCCGAATAGCGCGAAGATCATGGCCTTTTTCTTTCCCGGTGGATATGTTGCACCCAAAATAGCTAAGCCGTTGGGTAATAACATTGCGCTGCCGATACCCTGCAGCACACGTGCGATGATAAACAGGATATGATTCGAATAAACACTGACTCCAGCGACAAGCGACCAGACGGCGAGCCATATGAAGCCCGTCAGGAACATTCGTCGATATCCGAAAAGATCTCCACACCTTCCAAAGATAATAATGAAGGTGCCGACTGTCAATGAGTAGCCTGCCAGGAACCAGCTGAGAATTCCAGAATCATCGATTCCAAAACTTTCTCCCATGATATCGAGACTGGGGAGACATACACCAACATTGGTTTGCGTCATGAACTGTGCCATGCAAACCAAGGTGATGAACAACGCCTCACGAAGAGGCGAAAAGCTCTCCGCGATCGACCGCGTGGACGGCACCGGCTTTAGATCATTCTCTTCGACCCCCATGACTCGGAATGAGCGATATTCTCCTCGAGACTGGTTTACAAGTGATGGTCGAAATCTACAAGAGTTTTACATCATGGGTGGCCATCAGCAAAACCGGCACATAAGCGCGAGGGCAGTAGCCGATAAGCACTTATGGGCCATGGCTCCAGACGCAGGAACCATTATCAATCATTTGTCAAAAATTTTACCCGTCGAATTCTGGTGATTTTTCGGCAGCCTGCCCGCGATGTGGACCGCGTCGGAAATAACCCGATCCACTCTCCTGTCAGGCAGTTACTCCTATTCGGCATCCGAAGGTCGGCTCGGGATTCGGATATAGCTTGCAGCGGACAGCGTAGAGAATTAAGGTACATACAGCACAACACTAGCAGCCCTAAAATAATAGCGAGATACTATAAGTTCTAAATTAAAGCAAACATTTGAGGCCTTTGAGACAGTTTGGATTCCACGAAACCGAGGACCAACATTGCTCTAATGGGAACGCAACCAGAGCGGATTTACGGTTATCTGATCGGATATACCAAACTCTAATGGAAGCATTGCTAGTATTGCTTCAACTTATTCTATCATCACGATCTGTTAATATGCCGGGAATAGGTAGCTCGGCTTATTCAAGTGATCATCGATCTTATTCCTTCAAATAGGTATACTGAGGCTATTGTGTCTCAGCGTTCCGGCCGAGAATGCTAAGCATGACCTCCCGCAACTTTGCTGCACATTGAGCCTCATCTCCCAGCACCTCATTGCATCTCCAGGAAACAAAACGGTCAGGGCGAACGAGGACGCAGCCTGTTTCATCGACGCCACGAACCCGAGCCCAATCAAAGTAGACATCTTCATAATCCTGGCGAAATCCGATTGCATATGAATTGATTCTGACGCCCAGCTCGCAGCCAACCTGAAATGCTGCCTGTTTCCAAGCTTCACCTCCAATCCCAGTGTATATCGTATAAGCTCCGCTTCCTGCCAAGTCAATGCTGGAAATGCGCTCAACGGGGACTGCATTGTTGAGCCAGACATGGGGCACACGGCATCCAGGATAAGTACTCCGTGTCAAAACCAGGTCCGGATCCTGTGCAACCACTTCAGGAGAGAAAAATGAAGCATTTTCATCTGCCGAATGCACTGCCAAACTTTGATAGAACTGTCCCATCTCTGTCCCGAGCGCGTGGTACTCGTGCTCGGTTTCTTCAATGGCAGCCTGCAAAGCAGCTCGACGGGCGCGGCCTTTGGAAGTTGCCTGAGTTAGTTCGTCGAGTGCAGCTGTGCGCTCTTCGTGAGTTGGTAATGAAACCCCAAGGGCTTCCCATACTGGACCGTGATGTCGGAAAGATTGATTCGCACGTGTCACAACTCCGCGACCGACAGGTTGGCGCTCTGTAGAGTACGTCTCGAGAATAGAAGGGGATGCTTGGCCTGCAGTATGTTAATCAGTATTGAGCTATAACTCCCATATAAAGTTATTAACCAACCTTTCAGAACGTAAGCAACTTTCCAGGCAAGATTGTAGGCATCTTGAATGCAAGTATTCGATCCCAGTCCGTTGGAAGGGGGGTGTCGATGGACTGCGTCCCCGAGGCAAAAGCTGTTGACGAATGAGCGATTGTATTAGAGTCCAACCGAATGAAACATACACTCTGCCATTTGAGAATTTCTCTGCAACCACGTCATTGATGCGCCATTTTGAAACGCCCAAAATCTCCGTATGAATCGAGTCGTCGCCAATGAACTCCTTCATCCGAGAGAGCCACTCTTCATTCGTAGGATTGCACTCCAGTTCCTTTCCTCGCTCGGGAAGAACAATAAATAGCCATTCATCCCATGGTCTTACCATTCTTGCAATACACGCCCACCCAAAGAGTGGATGCTCCTTATCCGGTTGAAGAAGCCAGTGCAGATTTCCAGTGCGGTACTGCATATGTCTCGAAAGATCAGCCTTCAAATGAACATTGAAGGCAAGTCCTTGGTCTGGCCGAATGTCAAGAGGAAGTTCGGCCTGCCGAAACACTTCGCTCCGAGCTCCATCCGCACCAAACAAATACTTCGAGCGAATCTTGTATTCCACCTTTGTGATATTGTCGCGCAATGTTGACGTCGTCCCATTTTGATCTTGAGTAAATTCAACAAACGTGGTGTCGAAGCGACAGTTAAAACCGTTGAGCTTGGCATATCGAACGAGAATGGGCTCCAACAGTGTTTGGGGGAGATCGACGGGATCGCAGGGACTGGCGGTTTCGTAGTCTCCCTACAATAGATACTTGTTAGTATTCCAAAACTTCTCTCTGGCTTGATTGCCTGGAAATACCTTGCGTTTCGGGTCATGACCCCAAGAGTGAATACGCGCGAATTCCTCCCCCGCCATACTGTATGCCCACCGCGTGTGCATCATATTCATTCCGTTAGTCGCAAGTCGGTTGCACTCAACATCTAGGCCAATATCCCGAAGGCACTCTACAAAGTAAATTAAAATTGTGAAATTGTTTCTGAGTCAGAAAGGGCCAACCTACCCATCGCTGCCATGTTGGTGATGTGCGCCCTTGGTGTATCAGCGTTCGTTGGACAAGAGCTAACCATTATGCCTCGGATTCCTGCATAACTATTAGCGTCTATTCAAGGCTCTTGGACTAGCGCGAGACCTCTGAGTCCTACCATATGATGCCAGGAAGCATGCTAAGGAGGCGCCAGCTGGGCCAGCGCCGATAATGAGGACGTCTGTTGTTGTAACAGATGCGGCTTTTTGGCCACTCTGGCCGCGACCTAAGTCAACAATAGTCATCCTTGTGAGCAGAAGTATCCGTGTAGGCTCGTAGATTAAGAGGTAGAATCAAAATCAATACAAAGTTAACGCTGAAAGGTGAGGGAATTTAATTCAAGTTGAAGTGAATGGGGAAGCCCAGTGAGTTATATGGATTTCTTACGCGTAATCCTATGTATATCTTTTTAGCTGATGCCAGAGCTCAGGGCAAGCCAGGTCTGTTTTGAAACGTGTTACATTCATACAATTTAATGAAACATGAATCTTGACCGATCAAGACTTGTTCTGTATCCATGTATCTATACCCGAATGGGCAATGATCACCGAGGCTGCTTAACCAGACTTTGTGGGCGGAAAAAAGTGCGGATCACCATCTTATCAGATGTCATGGCTGAAGACGGCAGAGCAGGTCCGTCGGCAAATTTCTGCGTGTCTATCCAATTTCCACGGCAGATATTAGTAGTTCTTCGATGATCCCCATGATCTGCATGCTACTAGCATGGTTGTACTCCGTACATATTCATTGTCTGCAGTGGTGTCTCCACCGTGATTGGACTACTACTAGTAGTAATAAATGAGTCGGCAGTGAACTTCAAGGAGAGAGAGGGAAAGAAGGCGTAGTTTGCTATGCGATTCTTATCTCGATTTTTGGAAGTAATCCATGGATATTTATAAGTAGGGGATACAAGCTTCTAAGCTTGGAGAGGGTGCAAAAGAGTTTAACTTTACAATCGAGGGGGGTTTCATATTGGAGGACATATGGAGCAGTTTTCAAATGGCAAACTGAACATCTCGGAGAATTTTGAAAACGAAAATGGGACTTCTAACCGATCCAATTCTGGAACTATTTTTGACTCGACGGTATGCTTGACATTTGTCTAGATACTTGGCGATAAATTGATTACGGATGAGAAAGTAGGAATCATCTCAAAGCACGTCTTCCTGGGCAGAAATAATGCCTCACCCTTATTACAACACCGTGTTCCTTGAAAATTAAGAGATACTTATAATAAGGGCCCTGCCAATTCCTATCGAGTATATAGAGGTTTATTTGCCCATGGGAGCACGTTTGTAGATTATCAAACGCCAGAGTATTTCGGGGGGAGTATCTTGCAGTGAATTACTATTTATGATACCAATGGGCGGATACTCAAGAGCAGTGATGGAATTGGAGGTACTTGAAAGACATTTGAAAGCGTTTCTTGAATGTACGAATAGAGTATCATATGAAGATCAAATGCAGAAAGTCTTCGACACGAATATGAACATAGAACCGGCTATAGCAATACTATCGGCAGTATTAACATTTTAGTCCTAGTTTGATAATAGCTTGTTTAATTTTCGATAACCCATTGTACTTGTCGCCACTGCAGTGACTGAATCGTCGGCTGTTGAGGGGCAGTACTTTCGCAAGTTCCATTTTTGGCCCACTCTGTGACATGATCAATTTCAGCATCTGAGATCATCGTCTCAGGCCATTCTTGGGACCTACTAGCATCTTTGTGAAGCAAAATCACTGGAAAGAGTCCGGGCGGAGATGGGTAGAATTTTACCCACGAGCCTTGAGGGAATTCCCTTGGAAATCCCTCTCCACCCAGACATAAGACCACTCGGAACGTGGAGTCTAAAAAGGCTTGTTGGCTGGAAGTTTAATTTTGATCTCCGTCATTTTCCGCCCTTATCAGATCCTTCCTCACTCCAGTCTTGAGGGTCACCCTATATACTCTAATTGTTTGTTTTTTTTTTTTTTTTTTTTTTTTTTTTGTGACGCTGATAACCCTTTTTTTTACCCAGCCATCCACTGCCCCTGCAGGATGCTTCGTCAATTTGCTTACCTTATTATATCTATGTCGAATGTCTCAGGTTTAGTGACTGCTTGGCAAATGTCTTGTTTCATGTTTATCCACCCCTTTCCAGAGATCGGTGAAATTACACATTACACTGGGTGATTTCTCCACATATGCAGAGACGAGCGACCGGGCGAAGCCTTCAGGGTGCCGCGCATGCCGACCTTTCTCCGCGCCGATCCTCTACCGACCCAGCCAGCTTCCCGTGCCGTGTTTATCGAGAAGCCGTGCCACCCGACAGAGCGTGTTGACAGTTCTGGTTACCAGTATTTCTAAAAATTTCCTTTTGTTTTTTGATTACGCTCATTATGTATATCAACTTTCTGGTATTTGACGGCAAAATTGTTAGAGCTATGAAATGAATACCAAGACGGCCTGTGTTTTTCGGCTCCGCACGGGCATGTTATATAGTACGGTGCTGCTAAGAATCGATACATGATTTCGGTTCTCAAAGTGCCTTAACTATCACTGTAAAGTATTAAGCTACTTGGCCAATATTTCATTTATTTAGACTCTGCCTGTGCGACACCGGATGTTTCTGGACATTGGCCCTGTTGATCATATCATGTAAGATGTGGATTTTGGGCCTAGCAGTGGATCTGAAAGTTGACTCAATTTCCCAAAACGATCAATTAATGTGCTCAATGTTGCTTTATAATGATTTGTGATCTTATATGAAACTTTATTCGGTCATCGGTGGATTGCGGCATCTCTATGTATAATGCCATGTGTGTAATACCTCGATACCAGACTGGCATAAATAAGTCCTGGGATATTCGAAATTCTCCTTGAATAGTAGTCAACAAATTCAATTTCGTTTTCTTGATTCTCACTATGCGCGGTCTCGCAGGCCTTGCTCTGCTTCCTTTGGCAGTTTCTGTTCCACACTTTCCCCGCGCAGCGGAATCTACCTACGACTACATCGTTGTTGGAGGTGGTACAAGTGGACTCGTTGTCGCAAATCGTCTTTCCGAGCTTGAGGACATCAATATTCTCGTCATCGAAGCAGGAGGGTCGGCACAACATAACCCCAATGTGACTGATACTGGAGGATACGGCAATGCGTTCGGCACGAACATTGACTGGGCATACCAAACGATGCCCCAGGAATATGGTGGCGGGGCACCCCAGACGTTGCGAGCAGGAAGAGCACTGGGGGGAACTTCTCTCATAAACGGCATGGTGTACACTCGCGCCCAAAGTTCCCAGATAGATGCCTGGGAGACCGTTGGCAACAAAGGCTGGAACTGGAAGACCCTCCTGCCTTACTACAAAAAGGGCGAGAACTTTCAAGTCCCCAGTGACTATTCTTGGTTGAAAGGTTCAGGCGTCGCCTACGATCCTGCTGATCATGGCTACAAGGGACCCCTCAAAGTAGGCTGGTCTCCGAACCAACTCAATGATGGCCTGGCCCAGAGTTTAAACACCACATATCAAAACATGAGTGTGCCTATTCCCTACAACAAGGACCCCAATGGTGGACAGATGGTTGGATATAGTCTCTACCCCAAAACAGTTGACTCAAAACTGAACGTCCGTGAAGATGCCGCTCGGGCTTACTACTATCCTTACCAGTCCCGAAGCAATTTCCACGTCTGGCTCAATACTAACGTCAACAAGCTCACGTGGAAGGACGGAGTTAAAGTTATTGCGGATGGTGTTGAAGTCACCTTGGCAAATGGAACAACCAAGATTGTGAAGGCATCTCGTGAGGTTATACTGGCGGCTGGGTCCTTGAAGTCTCCGCTCTTGCTTGAGCTATCTGGCGTTGGCAATCCAGAGTAAGTTGATTGATACTAGGCATCCCCACTGAATATAACTAAGGCGAATAGAATTCTCTCCCAGTACGGCATTCAGGTCAAGGTCAATCTGCCGACCGTCGGCGAGAACCTTCAAGATCAGATGAACAATGGACTCGCCTATGACTCACACACTAACTATTCCAAGGCCGCAGACTATGTTGCCTACCCGTCTATTACTCAACTCTTTCCCAATTCTTCTGCCGTCGGGAGTGAGCTGCTTGCCAATCTCCCGAGATATGCCGCTCAGGTCGCTTCCGCCAATGGAAACGTAACCAAAGCAAATGATATCGAGCGATTCTTCAAGATCCAATGGGACCTTATCTTCAAATACCATATTCCTGTTGCTGAGGTTCTGATAGAGCCATCGGGATTCACCTATGATACCGAGTATTGGGCAACTGTTCCGTTTGCACGTGGGAACGTGCATATTTCGTCCGCTGATCCTACTGCCACTGCCTCTATCGACCCCAAGTATTTCATGTTAGGTTTTGACCTTCAGGCCCAAATTCAAGCAGCGCGTTTTATCCGGCAACTTTTTAAGACGGAGCCTTTTGCTGCCATGGCTGGTGCCGAGACTAAGCCCGGTCTGTCATCTGTCGCTACCGATGCGAATGACCAGGGCTGGTCCTCATTCATCAAGAACAACTGTATGTCTCCCAGAACTCACCAGGAGCAAAAAAAGTATCATACTGATCTTTAAACAGACCGATCAAACTTTCATCCCATCAGTACCGCTGCGATGATGCCAAAGGAAGTCGGCGGAGTTGTTGACACATCCCTGAAAGTTTACGGCGTATCCAACGTTCGCGTAGTAGATGCGTCCGTTATGCCTTTCCAGGTTTGCGGTCATCTTCAGAGTACGGTTTATGCTGTCGCAGAGCGCGCAGCTGATATTATCAAGGCTGAGATTTAGGCCACAACTGATATCTCGTCGAAATATTAAGTATAAACAGATAGATTTCTGGCCCGAGCCCTCATGGGCTCAGGAACCTGCGCATATTTGATCCATGGATGATATATCTTTTTCTGTATATAATTATCGAAGTTTCAAGTTCCAAAGCTCTCATCGCATGCGAGTCTTTTCCTATGGTGTTCTAAGCTCGGATCACAGCCTGAGACCCAAGAAGAAACTTGAAACTCGGCATATTACTTAGTATCACAGTGTAGCCCTTGAATTTAGGGTATAGCTCGAGTCGGAAGAGAGTGATTTGGACTTGCGAAGCTTGATACAAGAAAGGAAGATGATACTAGTATATACTTTCCAATAGCAACGATAATAATCATGCAGATAGATCGATGTATACTGGTATGAGACCAATCTATAATGCGTACCGAAATTTCCTGTCCTCCTTATCAGTTATGTCGCTCCTTGGTAGCCCATTGCCATCGAGTTCAATCTCTAAATCAGTTCTTTCAGAATCTGAACTCATCTGTGAATCACGCTTTTTATTGTCGGATGCGCAAAGGAAGCGATAAAAAATGACAGCTACAAAGAGAAGGCACCATGTCACAATAGAAGTAATCACACCTTCAGTATAACGTGGTTTCTGGGTCCACAGTTGTGGTGAGCCTATACAGCCTGCACAGTACCCAATGAAGAACATGGTGTTGACAATTGCACGTTTTGTATTGCCTTTGACATTAGATGCTGATAGAGACATAAGTATGGACATGCATGCAGTGATGCAAGATGCCTTTATAATCAATGTTAGTTCGATAGTATCATATGTTTCGCATCCAGCAGACTCACCATCCAAGCAGCTACGATGAGACCCCACTCAGCAGCCACATCGAGTTTTAGCAAGAATATGGTACCGATAAATGGTGGTATGATCAAAACCAGAACTATTGCATTTCGTTGACGCGGGAAACAGTAAACCAGCACAGTACCAATCCATAGCATGGCCACCTGTACCGCTCCCGAAGGAGCGGTATATAGCATAGTATCCAGCTTGTTGTACCCGATAGATTCAATAACGAGGGTTGCGAAAGTTAAGACTGGCGATTGCATCGTTACCAAGACTCCAAACCAGAAAATAGCCCAAGCCTTTGGGTCCAGCATCGCTTCCTTAAGCTGGGAGATCGAAAATGAAGTTTTATCACCACCCTCGCGATCCTCGGCCATACGCAGAGATAAGACTTCCTTCTCGCGCGGGTTCAGAAACCAAGCATCCTTGGGGCCACTCGGCATCAGGAAGAAAAATCCAATACCAGCTGCCACTGTAAGTGCGCCACAAATGACGAAGAGCACTCGCCAAGGGGCGATTGTTAAGGAAGTATTTTTGCCGATTCCGTACATAAGCAAACATCCAATGACTTGGGCCAAGCCATTCATGCTGATCCACAGACCGGTTCGCATTGTGTGCTCCTTTTTCCGATACCATATCCCCGTGATTGTGATGAAAGCGGGGGAAACTGCGCCCTCGCTGAATCCAAGGAGAAAACGAACAGAAACAAATCCAGCAAAACTTTTCGGTGCGGCGAGACACATGCAGACGGCACCCCATATGATGCTTTTGGTGAAGCCGTTAGTCACAATATTGGAATTTGAAAACCAGCCCGGAATTGAAGACAACATACACGGTTGCACCAACAAATTTGGTAAGTGGGAGCCGGCTCATCAGATATATGAAGGGATATTCTGCGACAAGTTGTCCAACGTAGAAGATAGAGCTAGACCATGAATATTGTGAATTGGTTAAATTCAGATCATCGATCAACCCAAAAATAGCAGCATAGCTTAGACTTTGTTTGTCAAGATATTGTAGGAAGAATACGAAGCACATCTAGAGTTTCGAGTGTAATTAGCTTCTCGGATCAAACGAAAAATAGAAGAAAGCTCACAAATGGCAAGATGACCATGTCAATTTTTCGCAGCACGGCCTTCTCTTCTTCAGCGGTATAACTATCTGAAACGGCGACAATATCGCTACTACTCCTGCGACGACCGTCATCTTGTTTCGAATCATCCATCGCAAAAAAAAGTCTAAAAGGCAGTTGGATTCGTCTTGTACAGAACCATAGGAAAAGTGGAAATATTCCGAGTCGACAATGAATCTCGTGTTGAGCATCTGGCTGCCGATGGAGTCGGAGCCCAACGAAGGATCAACAAGGGATGATATATGGCCAACTACAGACCCCAGACTGCCTAGAGAGCTGAGGACTCCTATCTTTGACAAATTTGGAAGTGATCAACTGGGGGTATTGATAACATGACGACTGATATGAGGCGGGGGTCGTCGATCCGATGCCACATCGGCAATCTGCAAGGCCAACTTTCCGACCAAGTCGATCTGCAGCGAGACCATTTTCCAGCCACATTGCCAGTTCACTCTTTTTTATTTGAACTGATAAATCCCTTTAAACCCTTGTTCTAGCCAACGGGCAATTTTGATAATTCGATCTTGCTCAAGATTCATTGTTCCCCACTATGGCTGATCACCCACCGGTTCCAGGCTCTGACATCAGACCTTGGGCCCGACCAGCTCCAAAGGGCTATTTGTTTCTAAACGCCAATGTCGTGGATGTCCAAGAGGGCAAAATTCTACAAAATGCGAGTCTGATCACCCGTCAAGGCAAAATTGAATCCATTTCACCATCTTCTCCAGCGGAATCCACTCCTCCCGATTTGACAGTCATCGACTGCGAAGGCTATTATCTGTGCCCGGGTCTCTTCGATGCCCACGTACATCTTTGCGCAGTGCCCGGCTATAAAGATCTCTCGAAGGCTTTCGGGAACTCTGACCATGCATCTTTATTGAGACAGCCATTTGTGGCTGCTCAAATGCTCCATCGTGGCTTCACTAGTGTCCGTGACTGCGGTGGCGCACAGCTTCCTCTAAAAGAGGCAATCGATGATGTTTTCCCAGGCCCTCGTGTTTTCATTTCTGGCCATGCGCTATCCCAATTTGGCGGCCATGGAGACCTCAGAGGGCCTCATGATCAGGCCGAATGCTGCGGTGGTCTTCATAGCAATAACCACTTAGGTCGGCTTTGTAATGGCGTGCCAGAATGCATGGCAGCCGTTCGAGAAGAAATAAGATGTGGCGCTGATTTTATTAAGATCATGGGCTCCGGTGGAGTAGCATCACCGACGGATAAGCTAGAGCATCTACAATTCACGAATGCTGAGCTGCAAGCGATGGTGGAATGTGCCGAGAATGCTGGGACCTTCGTTACCGCCCATGCCTACACTGTTAAGGCAATTCGACATTGCATCGACAATGGCGTTAGGGGAATTGAGCATGGGAACTTTGTCGATCCCCCGACTGCAAAACTAATGGCGGAGAAGGGTGTTTACCTTACTCCCACATTGATCGCATATGCTCAGATGGCATCTGAGCAGTGGAAGGGCTACTTGCCACCGGAATCCCAGGAGAAGAATTCTCAAGTGCTCAAGTCAGGCCTTCAAGCATTGAAAATTGCGTCCGAAGCAGGTGTCAATATGTGCTACGGCTCTGATCTACTCGGTCCATTAGGATCAGCACAAACACAGGAGTTCGCTCTGCGCTCACAAGTTCTCTCGGCAGTGGAGATACTCCGCAGTGCTACAATTAATCCGGCCAGAATGATGGGCTGGGAGAATTCCATTGGCCAAATCAAAGCTGGATTTCAGGCGGATATTGTTTTTCTGAATAAGAACCCCCTCGATGATGTGGCTGTATTTGACCGACCCGAGGAGCATGTTCTTGGCGTGATGAAAGATGGCCGCGTATGCAAGAGCCGCTGGACCGCTTTGGGAGAAGATTCTGAGATACCTGTTCGAGTTAAATATAACTGAATATAACATTGAAAGCGAATGAAAATATATAGCAGAATTTCAATGGCCAATTTGTGAGCAAAAGCACTTGAAAAGGCGGCGCTACGAGAGTCGCGATCAAAATCAGAAGCAAAAACGGGCGGTGTGTAGTGTAAGTTTCGAGACTTTTCTTCTTAGATTGACTTCAATAAGCTAATCAAAAAAAAAGGGATGTTTGTTATTTTATTGCAGCTGGACCGTGAGGCCCGAGAAATCCAGAGCATCCAACCCAGTCAGACCCATCAAGAACGACTGTTCATCATTGTGTAATGTGGAAGAGAAGTCATATTCTAATGGCTGTAAAGGTTCTGAAGGCTCATTAAAGCAACCATGAGAGATGGATGACGTATTTGAAATATTTTGCTCCACATTTGCTTGCCAGGGAGATGTACCCCTGAAAGTAGACCGGAACCGTATTCTCGCTGTTTGAAGAGGTTGCTTCCCGTGGGCAAAATTCACGTTCGTGTCTTTCTGAAAATTCTTGCTCTGTGAGCCATTGTGTCCATTGGTAGTAGCCAGAGTGCGTCTGTAAGGCTGGCATTTCTCGAGACAAAGCATTGTCGAGGTGCAACTTTCTAGCCGCTTCGTTTGTGATCGATCGAACGGCTTCGACAAATCTAACTCCCAGTTTGGCTGTCTCATTACCCGCGGCCATTTTTCGCAGGCAGTTTAATCCGAATTCAACTCGACTCTCGTACCCCGAGTCTCGTTCCAATATCCCAGAAACCAGGGTTACTATGGTTGCTATGCTGCAGCCTTGGAAATCCGTGAATGAGAACCTGGTAATCTTCTGATTGATTGTTAAAATTTCAAAAAGTCCCAGTATCTTTCTTGCAGCTTTCGCACAGCGACTTGCTAAGTGCCTGGCATCATCACCGACATCCGGTATATCACAGTCGGCTTGTCTCAAATTCGTCCTTGCAACAGTTACCAGCGCAGCCTTACCCATAGTAATAAATGCATAATGATAATTTAAATAAAGGTGCGAAACTGCTCGATACCTACATTCACCCGGGCGCATTTTATCGAATTTGCAGTTGGAAGGAAGAGATCGCTTCCATGCTTTGAGGTCGGCTTCCCATTTGAACTGGGATAGACGGGCTTGCTCTGGCAGTTCATCCCTTCGCCCTGTCAGTATATTGAATTTCCCAAGAATGACCGATAACATACGTAAGAGCGGCTATTTCGTCAAGTATCTTAATAAGTTGGACGTATGCCACTTGACATCTCAGGTTTCCAAATGGCTGTGTCTGATCAAGCGCTGTACATTGAGAAGGAACTGGCACTGTGATGATATGGGCATCAACAGAGCGAGGCCTGCTCAGCTTGACAGTGGTGCAACTTTCATGACATGAGTATAGTCCTTAACATAGATAGTCCTTGTACAGGTTCGACACACCGTTCAAGCGAATAAATTGACCACCAGAGGCGACATCTCACTTCTTTCTCCCGCTCAGTAGTGGTTGGGTCTTCTGGATTAAGATGAAGATCCGATGCTAGAGCTTTCCGCAGTGCTAGTCCCAAGAATACATAAGATGTTCCGATTGCACTTGCGGGCATGAAATAGACCCCAAGGACAAACGGGGCCTGGACTGACCTCAGACATGAGCGCTCGAGTATGTCAGGTATGAGGGCCTTAGCATGAAGAGAAAAGCAACGTCCGATCTCCACATTGTCTCTCTGTTGGCCAGACCCAACCCCTTCGGGTCTCTCCAACGGTGTCCACTGGCTTCCTAGCGCGAATATAGCCATGGCAAGGCAGACGAAAGCTGGATCGACCCTCAGGGATGACCCCGAATCCGTGTAGAACTCATCAATATCTGCAAGCACTTGAGCTTGATCAAAATAAAAAAATACATCAGTGGCGTGCTTCATGAAGACTAAGAGCAGAAAGTCGGCAACAGGACGAGGAGGGAAGGCATCGATGGCCGCATGTAATCTCGATAGTTCAAAGGGGTGTGGACTATTTGGTCGGATCATGCGCTTAATATTGTCAGTCTTAGGTACTTTTGCTTTGAGAACTAGGACATACGGCCTGCATCGCAACCATCTCGTTCTCTTCTAGAGCACATTGAGGGTCAAGGAAGAATGCTTCTCGAAGCCGAGATAAGATACTCGGCCAGAATATCCGTTTCGATTGATCTGCAATGACATGCTTTGATAGACCCTGGGATATAACAGACGTAGGAGATGGAAGCTCGGGACTCTCGACGACCACATGGTGTAAGGAGCGATTTGTGGTGTGGTTAAGAGCGGTTGCTGATTGCTTTTCCCCTTGGTCACGGGATGCGATCGAAACTCCAGGCCCAGGTAAGGTTTTCCTAGTCGCAAAGTGAGCAATTGAAGTCTGTGTATCGACTGCCGTAGTCTGTGGGAAACAGATAAATTCCATACCTCTCGAATCTGCAATCCAAATTCCCCACTGAACACCGCTGACATTTGCCGTGAGCATATGCCTGAGAGCTACCCCTTACTGGAATGCATTTGCTTTTTCTCCGCTTGCATGGAGTACACCTATGAAATCTGTCATTACCTCCTTCTTTGTTAGCCAAAAGGTGCTGTCATACGCTCTAGATGCTCTCTTTCGGTCCACATCTGCAACACGGCGACGTCGTCTCCGTCGCTCCGCAGTGGTCGGATCCATTGCCGCAAAAGTAGCTAGCTATGAGTGGCAGCCTTAGCGCTTATACAGTAAACTTAATCATTCCATCGGATCTTCCGGATTTCTGTTCGCGCAGGGTGTACACGAAGAGAAGGGAGGGGCCATATAGCCGTTGGAAGTCGGTAATCTGACCGGACAGATATCCGATCTCCGCTGTCACCCCCGCATTTTGCTCTGCCGATCAAACGACACCCCAGGGATCCGATTATTTGGTCAGGTTGCAGGATAGATAACCTGAGAGTCTGCTTTTGTGACAAAAGCTGCCGTCATTTATTTTGTTGATGAAAAATTGCGTCCTGCGGAGCAGGTGGAAAGCCTCCTCTAATTGAGAAGCCATGCCTTTGTATCAAACAGATCAACCCTTCAGAGGTCTTCAACTTGTGATTGTCAACTCTCTGACCCAGTCCAAACACCATTTTCGTAGGAACCAAGGTGTAGCTTTCCAGCTATTTTGATCCCATGTTTGTGAATGTCCAGTAGATCGATAGATTAGCGCGCCCCGTACGTATATATCTAGCTTGAGGTCCCAGAGATCAAATATTTGTGGCATAGCGAAAGACATCATGATGACTCTATCACGAAGGAGAGGTAGCGGTATCAGATCGAGGCTCGCGTGATGTGGGATTAGGATCTGGGCCATTGTCGGTTGAAGATGAACTGGTATTGTGGAATCGAAGGTAGACGCGACTAGGCCCTGCGGGTCATCATCTGCTGTTATCGATCGGTAGAACGGAGATATGTAGCATTGACGGCAATTGGCCAGCCGGCTCAAATCGAATCCAAGGCAGATGGCATTGTTGAGGACCGCCCCAAAGATGACATCCCGCGAAGTTCGCAGGTTATTCGTCCTCGGGTCAGGAAGTAGCACCTGGGCCGGTGTTTTTGGGATCTCCAGATCGGATCTATTTATCGATGACCCTGTGGATTTTGCAGTCTCGGGACTGGAAGCAAGGGAGGTTTCTAGGGATGTTGCTGATGGGCGAGGAGCCAATTGTTTTGCCACTCCTCGTTGTGAAATCGCGTGAGCTTTGCGTGCCTTTTGTCGCTCCCCTGTGGATGTTAGACTTTCGCGATGGATCTCAAGGGGTTCAGTGGATCGTACGAAAGGCTTGCTGTGCGGCCCTATTCTGTGCTTTACGGGCGGGTGTGATGACTCGCTTCTTTGGTGTACGGGTATCTTCAGGGATTGCAGCAGTCATCTTATCTGGAGGATCCTCAGTTTGGAATTTCAAGGCAAGATTGACCAATTCGATAAAAAGCAAAGGCTGCGCAGGTGAAAGCAGTGGCGCGCTCGGTGTTATTCTTAACTCCGAAATCCGCACTGGCTGATGCTGGCTTACGCCAGCCGACCAATCAGCGTGCACGAACTATGTCTTCATGGCCTGTCTATGTCTCTTGCTCCTCGATCCTCTTTCAATACTTAAATGGCACTTGGCCGACATAAAAAAAGGGAAATCAATTCAAGATTATCTGTCTTCTGACGGTTGAGCTTCAGGTTAATCTTCAAGATGAAGGCAGACGAACCTACCTGCATGTTTGCGGAAAATCCAGAACGTCTCTGCAACGACATGACCACTCAAAAGATAATCGCCGTGGTTGGCGCAACTGGAAATCAAGGAGCTTCTGTCGCTCGCACGTTTCTGGGTATTCCAGGCTGGAACGTTCGCTGCATGACTCGCCACCCCACCTCAGAAAAGGCCGTCGAACTCAAGAAGCTAGGTGCCGAACTAGTCCAGGGCGACCTTGAAGATGAAACCTCTCTGCGAAAAGCTTTCCACAACGTTCACGCCATATTCGTCAACACTGATTTCTGGATACCGTTCCAGAAATCTTTGGCTTTAGGCAAAGACTCAGTTGCGAGTGCCAAAGAAGCCTACGAGATCGAAGTGGCTCATGGGAAGAATGCGGCCAAGGTCGCGGCCAGCATTCCAACCCTGGAGCGATTTATCTACTCAGCCCTGGGACCTATGGAGAAAGCCTCCAACGGAAAATACTCATTTTCCTATCATTGGGAGACGAAAGCAAGCATCGTTCAATACATTGAGGAACAACAGCTCGAGTTATCTCGAAAGACTTCCTATATCTATGTCGGAGCTTACATCACCAATGCCTTCCTCTATCCTCAATTCGACCCCGAGACTGAGGAATATGTTTCTATTCTACCCACGAGAAAAGAGACCATCATGCCTATCATAAATATTCCTCGCACTACTGGGCCCTTTGTACGAGCCCTGATAGAGGATGAAGAGCCGGGCACGAGACTGCTTGCATACGATGATTATCTCTCCGTGGAAGAGGTAGGAGCCATATGGACAGCAGCCCTTGGAAAAGAGGTCAAGTTAATTCAATTGGATATGCAAACCATGAGCGAGAAAACCGGGGTGCCGCGAGAGATTCTCATGGGTGCTGCGTATCTGGGGGAGTACAGCTATTGCGCGGGAGTGCCTAATGTCATTGAGCCCGCCAAACTAAAGAAACATGTTCAAACACAAAGGTTCGAAGACTGGCTCAAAGAGCACGATGCCGTGGAGCTTCTGGCGGCAAGGAATTAGAGTCCTACATTATTTTACCACGATAGCCACGTGAATGTTTGCCTGTCACACTGCCTCACCCTATTCTTACCTCAACCCCAATCTCAGAAGGTGATCAATGATATCAAAATGATTCGTCTTGATAGATTTCTTAAATTTGTATGAATGAAACTTTTATGGTATTTTAGAACTTCGTTCATTTCCATTTCGCTAATGCTTTGCTTTATTTTCGTCGGTACGACGAGTGCATGGCCAACTCTGGCAGGTGCGTTGCCTAACCCGGATTGCACCTTCTCTTCCCTCTCTTTCCACGTCCTCCTCATCTCCTCCTCCTCTTCTTCTCCTTTCGATTCTCAATTCTCACTCCTCTTCAGCACATTCATCACATTCACCCACCTTGCAACTCAAACATCACAACTATGGGGTATGATTGTTCATCCAGTTCGGAAGGGGTTGAACACTGACATTGAGATGATAAATACCAGTTACACTCATTATTTCCATATTCTCGACCCCAAATTTCGCGGATAAAAGGTTGCATGGCCTCAACTGATTCGGCATGTACCCACAATCGTCAAGGCCGCCGGCGTGCCAATAAGTGGACCAACATCGGACCCTGACATCGTCACCCCGTTACTTGCACACCACAAAAAGGGAATCTGTCTCAACGGAGTTGGTAACGATGCTTATGAGACATTTTCTATCGGATTGGGCTGGTGGTCATTTTGCAGGACAGCCCGAAAGCCGTATGATGTCGTGGTTACCTGTGTCTTTCTCCGCGCTTACATGTTGGCACCGAAGCAGTTCAGTTTGTCGTACGAAAACCATGCATTTTCCGATGGATAGCATCAGATACCGACAGATTATAGCTCCGATGGAGACTGGGAGGATTGGATCGAGGGAAGAGAACTTTACCAATATCTCTGGCCCGGTGATAGAATTCAATGCCCATTTGAGTCCGAGGAAGAGAGAAGAGCGTGCAAAGTGAACAGGAGAGAGAAGAGTAGGTGAAGAGTAGCTTCCAACCCTCGATATCCATCACAACCACATACTCATCAAAGCCATACAGACTCAAAATCCAGCAGAGATGCTCCCAATGTCGTACATATGACGGTAAAGCCACAAGAAGTTGTCGACGAGGAGGACGCGAAGGGAGCCAAGGCACAGTACAGCCTAGAGGGCGAAGCCAGTGAGCGAATCCCTGGTTGCCGTTGCGTCATAAACATCTCCTCCATACGTCCAAACCCGGGCGATGTGACCGATGTGATCCTCACGGCAGTCGAACCACCCAGCATGTTCTCATCGCTTATAATACTGCTCATCTCCCTCCCCTCCTCGTCATATGAAGAGAAGGGGTAGGAGAGTGAGTAGGATAGATAGAAAAAAAAGTGGGGAAAGAAGATCAAACCAAACTTCTACCAAAAATGACCTGAGGAATATGCAGTAACCTAGGTCTAGGATCCTTGAAGGTTGCTCCTGTGTTCTTCGATACCTGACAGAGCCCAACGCATATTACTACGAACCCATAGCTTGCATAATAAAAGAGCGTCCAAAGTACTCCATCCTTGTACCCTATTCTCCACAGCGAGTGCTTGAAAGGCTTAATATTCAGATAGGCTTGTCTCTATCCTCACTCAGGGGAGACATTACTCTACTGCCTGCAATAACCACATTTTATCTCGGATATGCGCTGTCTCAGTAGTTAGATATTTGCCCGTGGAAAGAGGGAAGTCGTACAAGTCTGCAACCACCTACCTGCCCTAGGTTGTAAACTATGAGAAAGGGAAGGCTAAATAAAGCAGCGGAATTAGAAAATTAAAACCCCATGGAGATCCAAGGAAAGTTTCATTATGGTGAAGTATCCGCATAGGCTCGTATTATCATTTTCGCAACTTGAACTCAGTTATTGACTCTTTTTCAGATAAACCTCGGCAACGACATCGATGTTATGACCCGAATACTCTCTAGCCAAGGCCTCTGCTGGTTCAGCCTGAAATCTAAATACTTACAAAGTAATTATTTTGTATGATCAGCTGGAATTCTTCCACGGATTTCTTGATTGGTGGAAATAATTTTCTGGGGTTGAAATCTGGGGTCTTGGTGCGGGGAAGGTACATGGCGCTATGTAGTGTGCTGCGCACTCTTAAAAACTTCTGCTCTGGAACTATTGATACAAAATGACTATAAAGAAACAAAAAAGGAATATCATTAGTAGGCCATAAAGCTGGTTACAGGCATCACCTCGACTTTCAAGTTCCATCTTTTGAAAAGTCCTGGAGATTTTGTTCAAGTTGTAGGTATATCTTCATGCAAAGATGACGACTAATTATTTGGAACCTGATACCATATTGCCTGTCAACGAGTCCTCCAGGTTGGCTCAAGCCTCGACTGGCAAACAGGTTACGCAATTCCTGGACAGAATAGACAATGGCAATGACAATCATGACTTCACATTCGAGGAGGAGAAACGAGTTCTACGCCGCATTGACATGCGTGTCTTGCCTTTATTACTAGGGGCTTACTTTTTTCAACAACTTGACAAATCTTCACTCTCATACGTGTCAATATTTGGGCTTGTCGAGGATACACATCTTGTCGGCCAACAGTACTCATGGCTGGGTTCGATTCTATACCTTGCCCAGCTGGTGATGCAACCTTTGGCAGCATTTCTGCTCGTCAAGGCACCGACCGGAAAGGTAATAGGAACAGCCGTATTTTTATGGGGAAGTGCTCTTGCTATATCAGCTGCATGTACAGAGTTCAAAGGTTTACTCGCGATGCGTTTTGTGCTTGGAGCTTTTGAATCTATGATTGGTGAGTGTGCAATTCAAAGTGTCTGCTTGGTTCAAATTGAATGAGGTTCTCATTCCTAAGAATACGCTGATGATATTTGTCTCTTAAAATAGCGCCTTCCTGTATTGCCGTAACGCAAATGTGGTGGCGTCGGAGTGAGCAGACCTTCCGCGCAGCATTATGGAACGGTATGAACGGTCTAACTTTCATCGTAGGTTCCCACTACGTCTTATCGACCGACGTACATTCTTCTTGGAGTTTGATTACCTGACATGATATCACAGATTGGAAGCTTGTTTACATATGGCCTTGGCCATATAAAAAGCGACTCGCTTCACTCGTATCAAGTAATTTTCCTATTTTGCGGACTTTTAACGGTTGTCTATTCCGCATTTGTCTTAATTTTGATGCCTGACTCTCCAATGGAAGCAAAATGCCTCAATGACCGCGAAAAATTCATCGCCGTCGAACGTCTACGCGCAAATCAAATGGGTATTGTATCCAGGGAATGGCGTTGGGATCATGTATGGGAAACCTTTTGTGACTTCAAGACCTGGAGTTGGTTTCTCCTAATTATTTCAATTTCGTGAGTTTATGGCTCATGAAGGGCGCGCTAAATCTGACGAGATAATTCCAGAATTCCAAGTGGCGGTATCAGCAGCTTTGGCAGTCTGATTGTCAAATCATTCGGCTACACAAGCTTCCAATCAATTTTGTTTAACCTCCCGTTTGGAGCTATACAGATAGTTGCAATTATCGGGGGTGGGTGGTTAGCCACCCGCTTCAAAACAAAAGGATTGGTAATTGTGTTTTTTGCTATCCTCTCGGCAATTGGTACGATCATCATGCTGGTCGCTCCACGAGACCAAAAAGGGGTTCTTTTATTTGGCTACTACCTGGTGAGTCATAAGAATTTCAACTTGAGCCGTTGATGATAATTCTAAGTATCAATATCACCCAGGTATCGACTCTTGCTGCTATTACACCATTGATATATGCTTGGGAGGCACAAAATACTGCTGGTGATACCAAGCGAAAGTGTACATCAGCGGCTGTACTCGTTGGAATGTGTACCGGCAATGTGAGTAACCACGATCCCCCACAAAATACTCGTATAGTTCTAATCTTTGGTTTATCAGGTTGTCGGTCCTCAATTATACTCTCCATCGCAAGCCCCCGAGTATCATTCAGGCTTGATTGCCAATTTAATCCTTTTTGTTCTAGTCGCTATTTTTGCCGTGTAAGTCTTTTTGAGGGAGTGAAAAACAAGAGTCGTGTTAATCATCAAGGTTCTCTGTAGTCTTATGGATCTCTATCTTATCTTTCTCAACCGAAAGCATGCTCGGCAAAGAGAAGCATTAGGGAAGTCGGCAGTTATTATTGATGAATCAATGATGACCAAAGATAAGATCGAAACCAACAAAGCCGTCGAGCTAGAGGATATTAACGAAGAACGTGATCAAAGGGTGGTAGACAACGGATTTTTAGATATGACGGATCTCCGGAACGAGGATTTCATCTATGTCTATTAGATATCAGTGGCTAGGGGAAAAGTCCCTATTCAGAAGCCCTACTTATTTTACAGCGAAATTGAAGGTCTTTATTCGATAATCCATTTATGTCTGAATTTCGCGATTGTCAAATACTGTCTGCCCATGTATATTGCCCAGAAGAAGAAACTGCCCAATCACGAAATACTGTAGCCTGGTGAATACCCATAGTGTGTGCAATAATATCAAGGCATTTGTAAACAAACTCCGAGGTAGTGGATGAGGACTGTGAAAGTGCTGCGACCGTCAAGGGCCAAAGAAGAACAAAGCCACCGCAAGAACTTCTAACAATCGGTTGCGAGGTATCACGTCGCTCTTGGGTAAGTAGGTCAAGAACGTATTGTACACTGCAACATATATCTTCTGAAATCTGTCCCATTTCGCTTCGAATCCTTAGGCATTCCGCCCTAGCATTGGCAGTCAGTTGCGCAGGGTTGTCATCAAGTGTTGTCTGGGGACGCAAGTGTGTCAACATCATGTCGTAGATCTGGAATTTTGTAGTACGATACTCGTTCCACATATTTGCCACCCAGAACTTGGGATATTTATGACAGTATGATTTAAATGGTGGGAGTAAAAGGCCTGACGTGGCTTGAATCGGCCGTGCTGTTGAAATAACATCATAGTGACAACTTGGAGAAATACAGCCCGCCCATTCTTCGAGCTCACATTCAATAGAGCTTAGATCTTTCAGAATATTCTGTGTATTATTCATTTCGCCGATGTCAATTTTGTAGCGAGTATTTGCCAGCTCGGCCGAGATCTCTGTGAGGTCACGCAAGGAGGCGCTGAGGGGATCGCGCGTAGCTGATGCCGTTTCATTGGAAAGTCTGATTATGATCGAAGGCAGAGGCAGCTTACGACAAATGCTGCAAGTGATCTGGTTGGTTGAGTTAGCTTGTATGCTGATTATCTCAAGATTAAACGACCCCTTACAATTGCATTTCTCAAACCATAGAACATTACAGGCGACGATGTTTTAGAAAGAACGTTCCTCTCTCGTGATTCCAATAGTTTAGAAGCACCGATTATATGATTGAACCAGTTGTCAATAGACTTCCTTTCTTGGCCGACAATCATCTGCATCCTGTCAGCGGCGGCATTATCACACACGGTCGCCCTTAAAGCCGGGCTCACCTCGAAGACGGACAACAGGAAAATCGCGATTAATGTCGAGTCCTCCTTTAGTTGCTCAGAGTCGCAGAGTGCTGTGCTCACTAGACTAAGTGTCGTAACATAGTCATCACTTGCTGACTCTCTGAGGGCGTTTGAATGGTGAAGATTGGCGAGTGAGGCCTTTCCGACAGCGGTGATGCCGGCAAGCAAGGCTTGCTCTCCCAAAGGTGCTTTCGTCGAGTCCCTTTTATAATCAAATGAGCCTTCAACCAGACTTGAAGCACCGACCCAGTCGAATACCTCAAAGAAATAACATGTTGCTCTGTCTTGGACATCCACCGTGAATATGTCAATGGGTAGCAAGAACAACTCTCCTCGCTGGGCAAGTTTGTTGGATGTCAGAGTCTTTTCAAATGATTCTTCCATCAGTGATCTCTGTGTTCGGCGACCGACAGATGGCGAGGAGTGAGTAGTGGCTTTGGTTCTCTGGGCGACTGTCTGACTTTCGTCTCGAAACCAGAGGGCTAGCTGGTCTCTATATCCGGGGCACTGGCGACCTGATTTGATGCATCGAGCGCAAGAAGGTTGCTGAAGGTCACACTGCTTGAGATGAAAACGGAATTTGAAAGTCAGAAAAAAAGGCTCGCAATAAAAACATGTGTGCCAGGGAGAGACGAACCTTGATTTTTCGTTCACGGCATTCTCCGCACGCTTGGCTGATAACCCTCGAGGAAGACATTCCGGACGACCAACGTCTGTACAAGACACAGTATTGTGGATTAGAAATTTAAAAGCGTAGATGGAAGGAGGATATATACCAAATTCACTATCATGCTGGGAATCTGGACGCGCATAGACCCGGGGCAGACTTGACATTTTCCTGTGCAGTCTCCACACCCATAGATTGAACTGAAGACATGGCTGTGGCTGAATAGTTGGCCATAGAATGTCGGGAGATAATTGGGCAAGAGCCTTTTGCCAGCCTAGCTCCTGATGGAAATAACACAAGGCTATGTCCAAGTATTGAACCTGAGCTGGGATTGAACTAGAGACGAGGCTGCAGCTGCGAATAAAGGTCTGACCGGTTTGCCGAAACATTGTTCTCTGCTAATTGGCCAGCCTGATTGATGAAAGGGCTGATAGTCATAGGGCTGGCAAATAGAAGAACTAGAACATCAATAAACAGTTCTATATACATGCCCCGGAAAATAGCGCACAGCCAGAGCACCAATCACACGGCGGAATGACTAGAACAGCATACAATGGATATGTATGTGCCTGTCAATCTTTTCCTTTCCTGATCGTTTAAAAGCACAGCCTCAATCTACTAACATCAGGATTAGTCTAAGCCGCTCTTCCTCGCCCCCGTCCTTTTTTAATTTGTCTGATTAGAGACAAACATACTAACTATTTCTTGCACTGACAAATTCCATCTTCAAGGAACTTAGCCTGTCAATCTACATTTAGGGTCGCGTGGAGGTTTATTGCCATGCCATAGTATAGCATTGAATTTTGAAATTTCTGGTATTTTGCAAGTGAGAAAGTCGTTTTCCTAGCCTCGTGTGCACCAAAAATAGCCTTTGGGGGTGGTTTGCGCAGTCGTGTGGGACCATCCGCCTCCACGGTTTGGGGTCCGAATCTCTAATTTCCGCAGCCCCTGCAACATGCAACAGCGCTGCTTGGCTTCGCGCTATTGATGTGGCGCGGAAGGATGTTGTGGCGTCTAGTTTAATTTCCTTAAATATCTCCAGTCCCGTTAAAATCATGACATACGCCACATCATTGTAACCATGTAAATGTGCCTTGGCTGCGCATCGTCGTGTGGCTGAGCGGATCGAGCCCACATTTCATATCACCGTTTAATAGACCTTGAATCCTCCGGGCATCAAGGTCTGGAAGACACCATGTGGGTCGTACTTTTGCGCGATCGAGATCAGCTGCTGATGATTCTTCTCACCATAGCCAGGGAAGATCGGCTGGAACCCAGCAGCATCACCCATATAGTTGAAAGAATCATAAAGGCCAGCCTTTTGGGTAGCATTGTTGATCGCATAGGTGGTTTCTTCCACCCAGGAAGCAACAATGTCGTCGTAGGCCGATCCAATCCACTCGACAACCTCGGCGTAGCAGAGATAAATCTTGGAGGAATCCAGGCCCAAAGCATTGCCGCCACGAGCCTCAGATGCCTTAATCCAGTCGGCACCAATGGGCTGCCAATCCAGTTGAATGGTGGAAATGTTGGCGGAAGGGATCTGCTTGTACAGCTTGGGAAGTTGGTTAAAGAAAGTGGTGTTGATGATGCTGATTCCCTGGTGAAGCTCGTCATAGGTGGTGCCCTTGACTGTTCCAGCAACAAAGACGTCACTGTATACTGAGATTAGTTCGATCCTGGTTCGGGCGTAAGAGATCCTTGCTTACTTGATGCCTTCCACCACCATCTCACCAGTCTCTGCTGCAAACTCCGCGACGGTCTTAAAGCCAACCGTGCTGCTAATAGACGGAATGTCGGTGAACGGCTTGAATATCTCAGGGTAGCTGGTGGTATCGCTATCGTAAAAGAGGATCACGGAGGCCAGGGTGGAATCTCCGGGCACCAGAGCAGGAACAATGTGAGTCTTTGGGTCGGAGATGTTGGATGCATACTCCGCCGCGGCCTAGTATTGTCAAAAATCAGTGCGATAGGTGAATCATGGATCAACTTACAGCCAAGAAACGATCGACATATTGAGCCGCAACGGTGTGGGCGCCTGCCCACACCTTAGGTGACTTGATGGTCTCGAGATCGAAACGGGTGACCAGGCCGAAGTTGCTGCTACCACCCTTCAAGGCCCAGAAAAGGTCGGGATGGCTGGATTTGTTCGCCTCCACAATAGAGCCGTCGGCCAGAACAACCTCATAGTTCACAACGGTGTCACAGCCAAAGCCCACCTGGTTGCCGTAGAAGTTGACACCTCCTGCGAGAAGCAGACCAGGAACACCAACGGGACCGAGACGACCACCTGCAGCGGTCAGGTCGGATTTGCCGAGAAAAGAATAAACATCGGACCATCTAGCAAGAAATTAGCTTTGTATGTGTCCCGAACGGCGAAGCTCAGGCTATATCAAGGACTTACCGGTAAGCGGGGCCAACCGACAGGATGGACTTGTCATCGTTCAGATGCATGGTAGATAGATTGGACATGACCACAAGCACACCTCCATTGATGTTATTCGCACCCTTCAAACAATTAGTAACCGCTCGACTTTTCCAGGAGAAACCATGTCCCAATCAACCATTGGGCATGAACACGCACTTTGATACCCATGTGGCCGCCACCACGCACAGCAAACTCGGCGTCGGCATCAACAAGCGCCTTCAGTCCTTTGGATAGCTGGCTGCTAGACTGCGGACGGAAGACACATCCCGGAGACAAGATCTCGGTGTTGGACCAGAAGTTCTGGGATTCATACTCATAAACGTCGCTATTGCTGAAGAAAATGGCATCTTTCAGGGGCTTAGCCAACGCATGACAACCAGCATTAACAGACGGGGACGAATTGGCCGCGACCGTGGCAACGGCACCCGCCAGGGGTAGTGCAACAGAAGCTACGCGCATGGTAGGCTAGATGGACGAGGTTGAGGATAACCAGATGTGTGCCATAGAGGAGAAGAACGTCAACCGTTCACTCGCTACCGGGGGCCTTACTAACCTCGCTCTCTCCCTCTCCCTCGCGTTCCGACACTTACTTGAACAGGAATTATCGCCTGTTCTCTACGACACTGTCTAGCTCCGATTTGCCGTAGCTTCGGCGCTGATTTGGAATGGGATGAATAAGTCTGTGGGGACAATCCACTTAGTGCATTGGCCAGTGTAACAGACCCGTGGAAATTGCGATGGACACCCACGTTCCTGGGCATGAACTGGGTGCAGAAAGTCAAATCTGCTTTTAACCGTGCAGAAAGTGAATCATTGAATCATTCACCCTGGGTTTCTGTCCGGCGAATCTTCAGCATGACTCGTCAATCGCTCGTCACGGGGGCAAGGGGTTTATCCGCGTCAGATCTTTGAGTCTATCCCCCCGAATTTTTCTTTTATCGAAAGTTAATCGTCATGATAGGGGGTATTATTTATTGATCGTCAATATAATCATCTATAGTGTACATCGTCAAACTCATTCTCCAGAATCGACTATTGAGGATATCCAGTGTTTTCTCGCCTTCTTTGACCTCTCATCTCATCGTACAGCGGTGGGTGAATTCTCCACGTCGAACTCGACCGTCCGAACGATGCCCAGGGATCCATCCGCCTCCTTGTTAGGTACTCCAGAATGTGGCGGGGATAAAATGTGTTCCTCGCTCCCATTTTCGTGAGCCCCCTGAGTGGTGAAAGTTGCCGAGTATTGATTTTCGCCATTCGTAAAATCTGGACGGTCGCTCCGAGGGATAGACGCAAGAGGGTGACCATATTTGCGAGATCGTGACGAACCGTATCCGCCGCCAGAGGTAAGGCCCAGCAGGCGAGGGAAGTATCGTCGAATAAAGGGCCTCATAGCTGTGATACAACCTCCAAATATTCCGAGATTCAATTCAACCGCACACCACATAAGCGCATTTGTCGTAGCCACTGTATGATCACATAAGGTTAGTACTTTTTCACGAATAATCCAAGTTGTGCATTTGTGCCTCACAGGTCAAGTCGGTGCTCTTGAGGAGCGTATAGAGTGAGGCGAGGCGAATGCAGCTGACGATTCCCACGCTATACAGACTGTTAACAAGATGATCTGGAAAAAAAAGAGAGTCGACGAATGTCACTTACAAACAACCCATAGCGAGAATCACGCCCACCGCAATCTTTTGGCGATTGGGCATCTGTAATCGGCGTAGCCAGGGACTATATGCAGAGTACACGTTAGATCCGAAATGTTTCACTGCTTTTCTCCAGCACCACATACATTGGGACGATGACAGTTGCAAAATCAGTGAATATGCCGAGTCCGGCATTAGCAAAGTAAAAGACCGGTCGGTTCATGCAATGTCCAGTGGTTATAGTTAGATCCCAGGCCATGGCGACGGGCTTGCAGCTTAAAACGTTGGCGAGAATACTCGCGATACTATATCCAGCCGCGATGAATACAATCCCCCATACGGCGATGTGGAAATTTCGACTCGGAAAGATGCGAAGGTAGAAGATGAGAACTGAGCATTTGGTGAAACCCGTAGCGGCGCAGTACAAAATGGCGGCAATCACATTGAGCTATGCTCGTTGTTTTTCGTTAGCATGGACATCGACCGATTGCTCCGCAGCTGAGAGCTCCACAAACCTTCAAAAAATTCGGTGTAAAATGCACCAAGGGTACATCCCACATATGTTTCCCGAGACCCCAGTTCAGCACTGATTCAAAGTCAGTAATGCGTAACCTCTGATTATTGGAAGCATCCCCTCGTGGAATACTTACTCTCCAGTGTCACTCCAGTTAAAGCGCAAGACAAGATCTAAATATAATCAGTTCTCTTTCTTTTTGGAATAGCTAGCCCAAAGTAAAAGCTGCATACTAGAGCAATAAGCATTAAATCTGGTCAAAACCGTTAGCAAGTCTTGTCACGTAGACAAAATGTCAAATACCTACAGTCATCCCAACGGAAGCTCCGTACCACGAAGATTCGTGTCCATGTTCGAATAACAAGAGCAATTACGGCCAAGGGAAGGAATACGCAGTTCACAACCACGAACCTCGTTCCGATGTAGTCCGGGTTGACGAAATTGGATGTCTGGCCAGCTGGCGGGGCCATGGCCGGCGTGATCGTCTTATCAGCCATAGCACTGGCTCATTCGGAGCAGACGGGCCATCCAAAATTGAGGGGTACTGTAACTTATTTGAACAGAGAAGGCGATCTGGATCAAATATAAAGAATGGGGGTTACTCGGCTGTCAATTACGCGACGAACGGGAGGCAAAGAAAGTTCCACGACTCCAAATCCGTCAAGCTAGCCGTCAATTTCCCTTTTTTTTTTATTTCCTGGGACCATAGAAGCTTATAAAATGGCGTTTTACCATTGAACCTTATGTATGGAGTAGTTTGGCTTGACTATGGAGTGCATATTCTGGAACTCACATTTTGGTCGTGTCTATCGTCTCGGGATAACACGATGGATCCACCGCAGACCCAGCAAAGTGGAACAAAACATCCGCTCAATACTCCGTAGGAAGTCCGTGAACACATAGATGATTAGGGATGATGGATCGCACCATGTATGTACTCTGTACGTCGTTTACTGTACCATATTTCAGGCATTTGCCCTTTTTGTCAATTGTTGATTGACGGGCTGACTCTCATTCCAGCGGCGACGGGCGCGACACTGATGTGACATCTCTGCAACTGTGGGAACTACTCAATTTTGGCACCCGCTCGTCTGGACCTAAAAAGAAGTCAATGGTATATTCGATCGGGGCATTCTGCAAGTAAGTAATGGGGTAGATGCTGCTTCCGGTATAGCAGCCAACGTGTCCTACGATCGCACCGAGGGCGGTTGGAAAATCCGAAAATCGATTATCCCCCCTCCCACTTCGGTGGATCTCCGTGGGCGCCTAATGGACTGAATGTCTTAATCGCCCCCCTCAAAACAGCAGCGATTTTCGTGTTATGAACTGCAGATCGGCTGATGTACTTTCGATTGCATGAAGAGCGGAGGACGGAGTACGCGGACCAGGTCCTGTTTCCATGCTGACTTCTGTGGGGAATTGGGTTTGACCAGCAGCATTTGAGCCATCGAGCAGAGCCAGCGTCGCCCGGTCAAACACTTCCCCCTCAAAAATCTAGGCTGAGATGAAGGGGGGTGGAAACGCCGTCACAAATTTCGCGTGGCCCGCCATGCAGCCCATCCCGTCCGCCACAATATCGCCTCCTTCCTCTCTGTAGCGGTAGTATATGAGCGTGGCTTGAAAATAAATTAGTCAATTCGGCAATGAAAAAACTAGCCCTTAGTCTCGAAAACCAATATCTCACGGCCGTAACAAGCTATGATCAGCGAACTAGCTGCTCACAATGCTGAACTGTTGGCGCGCTAGAGGAGGTCAAAGCGTCAGTTTGGATGCAAGCCACCAGGCGGAGAAAGCCGGATTTGCCGAAGCTGAGAAGAATCATAAAAAGCCAGCAGGATGCCTCCTGGGACTTCTTGAACACTGTAGACGCGGGATCATGGGCGTCAGTTCAAGCAATTTAGGAAGTACCAAAGTACATCGTGGTATTAGTAACAGTGTATCATGATGTCAACTTGAAATTTATCAACTTCAAGTTCAGGTTGAACTTAGCTGGCTATATAACCACCTCGTTATCCGCCTACTACTGTATTTACTACTAGTCACTAATACTACCAGGCACACAGTCTGAGTCCCCAAACACTGCCAGTGTGAACTTCAAGTTGAACATCAACTAGACAGTCTTACACCTTTTTAGAATTTCTTGATTCTCAAATGCCTTGTCCATTTGCTAAGCATTGAGTAGGAAAATTGTTATATCGAATCAACTTGAAACTTGGGTTTTGCTTTCTATCTATGTACCCGGACGGTCAAAGTATCAAAACTCATAAACCAGCATCTTCAGGCTTCAGATTTCTGCCAAGAATTCTAGAATTATACGAAGTACATGAGATACTCTGTAAATAGCTGATATTTCGAGAGCAGTAAATTGTGGTATGACTCCATCTTCCATGCTTGACTACCTCATTGAAATGTCGGATAACCCTATGCTGACTTTAGACGAAATTAATCTTAACAATAGGGTTAGTGTATAACCGGACCCTTCATTTATTCCGGGAGATTGGCTTTCGACAAATCAATAAAAAGGAATTCCCAATTTGATATAAGGCAGGAGGCCCAGTCCTCCAAGTTTATGATAGCGTTACGCTAACTATTAGCCTGCTTGGGGCCGACTCTGAACACATGGCAAATGCTAAACAAACAGCAACGGCAGAACCTATCATGAGGTGAGGTAGGTATTCAGTAATTCGAGTGAACATTAATCATACTATCTATGCCTCTGGTATCTCCCTGGTTTGTAGTATGGTGAAGGCATTAATCGATACCGTGTCAGTATCTACTATAATCAAAATACTGTAGTCACGACAGTAGTCACGACAGTATTTTACTGATACAGTATTTCAATAAGAAATCGTCGTTTGTACCTATTAACTACTGTATTTGGCTGAATACTATTTTTAGATTGAATACTTATTTTGGCTGCTGTATTTTTTGGTACATATCTCACAATATATTGCAACATACAAAAGGTGTCAATTACTATATTAATACTGTTGAAAATGCGTGTTGGTTGTTGTGTTGAAGATGTTGAAAATATCAAGTCAAAAGCCTACTAGTAACGTGTTTCATACCCGAGCTGGCCGCCCACTCAAAAAACGCGTCGCGTGTAGCATCTCCTTTCTTCAAACCACCAATATGCCACCAATTCGTACCCTACAAGCTCAAAAACGAACTGAGCAAGAAGGCAGGATCGAACTTGCTATACAAGCGCTAAAAAATAAAAATATAGCTTCTCTCAACGAAGCTGCGTGCGCTTTTGAGGTACCCCGCTCAACATTGCAAACCCGCGTCAAGGGAATCAGTTACCGGCCTACCACTCGCCCAAATTGTATGAAATTGGATGTAATTGAAGAGGATTCGCTAGAGCGTTGGATATTGAATCTAGATGCGCGTGGTAAGGCCCCTATCTTTGCTCTTGCAAAAGAAATGGCGAATATACTACTGGCACAGCGCTCTGATAGTCGCAATCCTGTCACGGTCGGCAAAAACTGGATATATACCTTTGTTAAACGACGTAATAATCTAAAAGTATGCTTTTTACGTCGTTATGCTACACAACGTGCTTTATGCGAAGATCCGAAGCTTATTCGTGCGTGGTTCAACCAATTTTGTAATATTATTGCTGAATATGGTATTCTTGATGACGATATCTATAATTTTAATGAAACTGGGTTCGTAATAGAAATTACTAGTACTTTAAAAGTAGTTACTAGTCGAGAGTGGCAGGGCAAGCGTAAGCTCTTACAACCAGGGAACCGAGAGTAGGTTACTGTAATTAAATGTATCTATCTGAACAGCGTTCTATCTCCGACCATTATTTTTAAAGCTAAGGTATTAATATTAGTGTAGTACAGTACTGTCCCGAGTGATTAGCGCTTTGAGGTCAGTGATAATGGATGGACTACTGATTAAATTGGTATTTCGTGGCTCGAAAATTCCTTTATTCTATACGCTACTAAGCGTTGACGTGGTGCCTGGTCTCTCTTAGTTATAGATGGCCATGGGAGTCATCTCACTCCTTAATTCAACGCTATATACATGAAACACAATATTATGCCAATTTGCATGCTATCTTATTCCTTATATCTATTATAACTACTAGATATAGGCTGTTTTAGTGTGTTAAAACACTTTTATAGCTAGGCAGTGTAAGATCTTGCCTGTGTAGGCTCTACACATATCGACAAGCTTGATTTCCTCGATCTATACTCTGCAGCGCGCACAGCGACATACAAAACCTCTATAATTGCAAGTAGTTTTATGGCATCTGGTATTATTCTATATTTGCCAGAGGCAGTACTGTCAAAACTTGATATTCGTCTCCTATCGTCTACACCACTACTATCGCGTGGCAGTGCTAGTAGTCGTGAATTTATACCATATACACTATCTAAAGCTGTCAATTTCTGACGTCAGGCCTCTTCAATCAAGCGACTACTAGTCTATAGAGATATTACACCTGATGGCGATATATATTGATAATTAGAGCAGACTACCAGAGGTGCACAATTACTTGCAAATCAGCTTACAATATTGACTACTACATATGAACGTGTGATGGCAGAGAATGGATGAAAACAAAAAAAAAAGCTATACCAAATAGGCAATTGGCCTACAAAGGTGGAATAACAGCAGAAGATATGCAATTACGTCTACAAATTGAGCATGAGCATCAAATGGCAATACCACAGGCACCCCGCCGCGCTCTGGTCGCAACAGAACCAGCGAATGAGAGGCCTAAACAGCGCTGTGGTAATTGCAGGAAGCCAGGGCATAAGCGGAATAGGTGCCCAGTTGTGAATAGCGCCTAGTTTTTGCAATATATTATATGGTGGCTGTCTTATATTCAATATATATCGTGGTAATAGCGAGGGGTGGCCAGCTCGGCCGGGCGGCCAGCTCGGGTATGAAACACGTTAGTGGCCAGCAGGTGGTAGTGGTATTTAGTAGTAGTTAGTAGTGGTAGTGGCCATTAGTTAAATAATAGCTAGAACTAGTAGGTAGTGGTAGTGGCCAGTAGGTAGATATTACTAAATACTACTAGATATCCTGAATACTATCAAAATACGATTTGGCTATAATATACTACTCAATCACTGTAGGCATACAGTATTCACTACAGTCTTCCTTATATATACTGTAGTGAATACCGTATGTTTAACTTATAGAATCATGGCATGGCGACTCGGAGCGCTGTGTGAATCAGTCACATGTTTCCCAATGGTTACCTAACCGCCGACTCCTACCATTCTACTATTTTTAGCGAAAGCGATTACTATCAGACGCCGCCGTCACATTGGCGTGCCCAAGCACAATAGAGCATAAAAGGTGTCATAACGCTTTTAGGGTATGAAAATCTAGCACCAGTAATGCTAGTACTCGAAGTTTGTAAGAAAAAAAAGACCACACAGGCACCCAGGGAAAGAACACTTCCCAAATGACGCATAAAAACCCAGATTCAAGCGCGGTATAATGAGCATCCCAACGACCATGACAGAAATGAAAGACGTAGCCAAGCCCAGTGAAGTCCAGAACACAGAATAACAAGTGATATGTTCAGAGAACGCAAATTCGTGATATTACATTTGCATCTGTTGATCTCCATCAGCGTCATCGCTGGTGCCGAGGGCTCCACCGGGTATCCGTCCCTCGTTCAACTCCTTCTCCAATCGGGTAATCTCTTGCAAGCTCTTGGCATTGCGAATCATCTCCTCCACGCGCTTCCTCTCTGCGTCGGTAAGTTTCACGCGGATGGCCTTGTCGCCCGAAGCCCGGGTTGTGCCTGCACCGGTGGAAGCATCAAATGTTCGGGATTTGGTGCCAATGATCTTGGAAGCAAGGTCAGTTGGCTCTTCGGCAGTTCCAAATAGCTCCTTTGCTTTTTCACGTTCCACGTCCTTCACTTTCTGGTAGTCCAGGAACCGTACAGAGGGGACTCGCCAGATGACCCAATACCGGTAGTGCTGGTGACTGAAGTTAGATAACCGATATACAATTGAAAATCGATAGTGCTGTGGCAGCAAAGCACATACCTCTTTCCGCGTGATGGGGTTCTCCATGAGGATCAAATGTGTCAGACGTGTCTGGCTCTTTAGTGGGTCGATATCTGCGAGTTCGGAGAGGTTGTTCGCTGTGAGAACAAGAGTTTGTAAACCTGGGATTGACTGCCCAAGAGTCGGCTGAATGTGGTTGATTCTGTTGCGAGCAAGAAGAAGGGTATGGAGGCGAGGGAAGAAAGGGAAGTTCCCAAGGGAAGAGAGGTCGTTATCCGTGAGATCAATTGCATCTTGGTCCTAGATATTGTTAGAACATGATGCGCCCAAGAACCGATGGCCCATTAATAGCCCAAAGCATAACACAGCGCCATCAGCACCGTTGATAGTGGAGGAATGCTCACCTTCGCAATACCTAAGTTCTCAATTGTGGGGATCTTGTGACCTACACGAGTCGCAATGCGATGTTTAATCCAGCTCCTTGAACAAAAGTGTAGTACCTGTTCTTTTCAGGCAGGTGTGTATAAATCAAACGCACCTCGTAGATCCAGCTCACGATCTTTGAGCGGATTAATATATGAGAGGGAATTCTGAATGAGCTCGACGGTCAAGCGCATGGTGGCGGGGACCCTCTGAGCGAGGGGCGGTCGGGGGAAATCGAGCTTGGATTCGAGTCTCTATCAGTCGAACATAGACCAGGGAGTACGAAGGAACAATCCAATGGTGGCGCAAACGAGGAGAGCTGCAATGAATGAGAAAGCTGTCGCAGTTCCTCCAATTGACGACTTTCCGCAGCCCTTTTTGCCGGGCGGTGACTATGATTTCTATCCACGTGACATTATCGTCAGCTCTCAGGTCCATCTCTTCCTATGGGAACAGTCTCAAGGGATACTCCGACCATTGCAAAGTTATTACCCTACCCCTTGGACTGATTCCGTGTCTGCAATTCCCAGCCAGGAGCCGCGAGATCTAAAAATATACGGAAAATAGCAGGGCTTCTTCTACTTGAGGATTTAAGGAATGTATTAGTCTATATTCATTAAGCTGGTAGCGGAACGTTAATGGTACACTGCCATTACATCAAAATCGCCTGGATCAGATCGAAAGCACCGAAGACCAACAAATACTCCAGAGTACAGAGGCAAATATGGTACCAAGAATCGAAAGCATCAGTTGCTTCAACAGCAACGCATCAGGACGAAACCCCGATGAGAGAATAGAGAAAGCAGAGCCATAAATGCAGGCACCTGCCGGGATAATAAACGCCAATTGGAAATGCCATGCAAGAGTTGAAGGCGCGTAAAACTTCGAAAGCATAAATCGGTTCAGTTCGCATCGGAAACGTTACTCGTCGGCCAAGGGGGTCATGCTTGGTGATTTTTGATGATGAGAGCGCGTGGGACTGCCAGCTCGAGACCGACGTCCATTTGTAGTTGGCCCCAGTGCGATGGGAGCTAGATGATCGCGGCTCTCAGTCCTTACCACCAGCCCTGCACGATCCATTGCGACCCCCGAGCCGCCACTAATCCCCAAGCCGATCGTTCCAGACGAACCGTTGTCAAGAGTGTATTTTAAGCTGGGAGTATTGCTACCACTGCCCCAGCTGGAAGCTCGCTTGGGAGGTCGTAGACTACCAGAGCCGACATCTGATGGACGACCTCCATCCGCGTCGCTTCCGTCAGAGTCTGTTGCGCCCAAGTCAAACTCCTCCGCACCATCTTCCAAAACACGTTCGTAGGATGGAGCGCTTCGATTCAGGAAAGGCAATATCCCACCGAGAGGCTTTCTCTTCTTAGGGTGATTAGGATGGGAAGGTCCACCACGACGGAGCAGATTGTTGACACGATGATAGACACGCAAGCGACGGCTGCGTCCGCACAGGAAAAAGCTTGCCAGCACAATGATGAACAAGAACAAAAGGAAACCGGGAATTCGACGAGGCGAGTCCCCATCGAAGAGTGCATCATGCCAGTGTTCACTGTGGAAACTGTCCGAATCAGGCAGCAGAGCCACGCTAGGATATTGGAAATCTTCAGGCACTCCCGGAATATTGCTTCCAAAGCCAACAGGCAATGCGGCTTCATCAACGGTAGGCACTTGGGATGAAGCATACAAGACGATTTTGCCCAAGGTCCAGCTCACTTCCGTCGAGTCAATCTTATTGACTGCCTGGAAGGCGTCGAGGTAACCTTTCTGTTCACCGTGAGACAGGACCTCCTTCGTCCCGTTGTGCGTAGAGGTAGAGGTATCCTCTAGGCCAATACGAGGTACGCCGATTCCATCATGCAGCATGTTGATGATCCACGACGCTTTGAAGCAAACCTGGTGTGCCTTTTCTCGGTCCACCTTTTTGCCCCATTTGTGCTCCTCGATGCCGTGTTCGATAGCGTCCCAGTCTTGCGAACAGAAAGTTTTGACGCGCTCTTGATAAGTATTAAAATCATATGCCTTGTCCTTATAACCCATTTCAAAGATCTCGTGTGTTGTATGCCAATATTCACTGATTCCGATGAAATGGTTGACATCAAAATCGATAGCGGGCACATGCGTTCCATGGAGAAGACATGGATGATCCGCGCAGTGCGCATCCTTGTCTAGCAAAGGGAAGGTATGACGGAGGCAACCGTCGAATTCACCAGTTCCTAGCAAAGTAGCCCCAGTATGATCTTCAGGGATGTCCTTCCCATCCAGGGTGGTCCTCAGCCCTCTTGGTAGACAGGGATCTGGCAGCTCGTGGGCCTCGGTACCCATCTGCGTTTGCAAACTCTCCACGAACCGTCGCCGAGCTTCGTTCACGCCAAACTCAAGCCACGAAGTGACGAAGACCTGATGCTCCTGAATCGAACCGTCGATATTGCGCATACGGAGGAGCGTGAGGTCTTCTCCATGTTTTTCTGTTTCCGTTGCGTTCGGGGCGAATGCAATCTGAGCCGAGGCACCTCCCATATCTAGAAACCCGTACGTGTGGTGGCCCTTCCCATGATCGTGTTTTTCGGGTGCGTCAAATGTTCCCATTAAATAATTTGTCGCAACCCAACCGTATAATCCTTCCGTCTTGCCGGGGATGACTTGAATATGAACTTCGCAATCTGGCAGTAAGAATTCGGTGTTCGCACGAGCGTAAGAGCAAATCTGGTCGAGCAGAAGTTGTCTCTCCAGATTTCCAATCAAGCGCATGCCCGCCGTGGCTAGGAGGAAGATCGGAGTGTCCTTGGCATCCTCTTTGGGGATAATTGTTTTTGCGTGCTCCAGTAGTTCGGCGAGATGTTCGGATCCAATAGATTCTGGTCGATTGGCGAAAGATGAGACACCTGGGCACAAATGAGACAAGTCAGCGGGATGGCCTGGACGAATCCGATGTATGGTCTCGTATGTCAATGCCTACCGGGATGGATTTTCTTCACCCATTTATCTTTGGTCTCGATCTCCGGAAGTGATTTCAGTTCGTCGGCATCGGCACCTTTTCGCGCAACGGCATTGCGCAACCATCGATAAACGTGAACACGGGTCCCCTGGGTGATTGCACGGTTAGTTCACATATGCGGAGAGGCGGATGGTTCCGGAGTAGATTTTCAGAGTGACCTACAGACGAACCAGCGTCCAGGACGATGCCATAACGCCCTATCGATCAACCGTTAGCGGGTTCGGAGGATGATGAGTTTTCGGACAACCCGAAGATAAAGACTTGGCGAACATACACTTGCCCATTTGGACTTGAACCTAACCTCAGAGCATGACCAGGGAAAAGCGAACGGAAGGGAGTATGGAACCCAGAGAGGGTTGAACGAGTGACGAGGGGAGGTAAAGGTGAAGGTGAAGGGGCGAAGATGGGGGAATGACGTGAAAATCGAGAAAAGAAGGAAAGAGATAAGGAGCGAGACTGCCTTAAACGGCGACGCGACTGTATCGAATTAGTACGTGGCTGTGACGGGCGAGACCTTCCACTTGGTGGGGCCTCATGCAATCTGCCCATCTCGAATCGGGCTGAAAAGGGGAAGGCGTGGTATTATTACATCGTGTGACCAGCAGGTATTTTTGGCTGAACCTGACGTCGAGCCTCCCCATCCCAATTCCACTTTATTGCTCCACTCATTCACAGCAAGATTTGTACAGTACTATCTACTTGAGCTTCATGATACATGATTCCCCTCGGTTCACTCTGACACGGCAGCCTATTCAATCCTCCGTACTCCATATTCATCAGACTTCTCTCGTATCATCCCCCAAAAAGCAGCCGGAACTCTATTCCATGCATTCGTCACCACGGCATTCTCCGCGATGTCGCACCTCCCAGTACAATTACACCTCACTTTGCCCCCGTCGCTGATCTCGCCCTTCCACAGGGACGCCGCAACCCATGCTAGGCTGGTCTAGCAGGGGTTCAGGGCCTTCGGGGGCCGCCTTGGTGCGTCGGTGTACGTCAGCTCATTCCTCCTCCGGGGAGATGGGGCCGACCACCCTGGCCAATGCTGCCTCGTGATACGTCGAGGCGCCAACGCGGCCTTCTTGGCAACCTCCGCATCTATATCGCGGGGCCACTAGCCCCAACCTCGTCATGAGAGACAATCAGGGAGAGGGGCAAGAGAAACGCAATATTCGAGCAGACAAAGACTGGACCTATGTATTCACCTTCCCCTCCCTATTCTCTCTCTCTCAGCAGATCCGCACGGCTGGGACAGGTCAAACCTACCTGAAAAGTTTCCCGCAGGTATTGTTTTATTTTTATTGCGCTCGCGTCATTCAGGGTCCTCCCGCGCCTCGAAGATCTGCATTCGCTACAGCATACATCCCCCCACCTTTCAGCCTCCACCGTCCGCATGATTGGACTGCCACGATCTGTCTTCCTTTTTCCTTTCTACTCCATACACAGAGTAGGAAATGACACTCTCCACCACGCAATCCATTCTAGACCCTACAGTGCCTGGAAATAGCGTTAAGCCCATTCAAGTAACCCAATAGAATATCAATTATCTATGTGTCTCGTAGGACACCTGAATACTACCTACAGGGATGAATCTGACTATGTATCATCTCAGAGCTGTTCATGCATCAAGAGTGGTGTCAAAACTCCTTCCCAGCCACTAACAACCAAGACCCTCGTGGGGTATTGTTTAAGCCTTCAGCCCCTTGGCCTCCATCAACCCTGGGCCTTCCTCGTTCACGACGACACTTGCAGATGTGGGTGACGACGACGCAAATAGATCATCCAATATGGCGCGTTCACCAATCTGCTCATCAACAAATTGTATCGTGTCTAAGCCAACGATTTCCACCTCTTCGTGTACCCGCAGGTTCATGCATTCAATAGGTATCCATCGCAGAACCGCCAAGAGACAAACCGATACCGTAAAAGAGTAAGCAGAGATCGCACAGATTTCCGCAAACTGTTTTGCGACCTGCAATCCGTTGCCGTCGATTCCACCGGTCGCCTCTGTCACCCCATCGAGTGCCGCGATTGATTGCGTCGCAAAGATGCCCGTCAAGAATGCCCCGACCATCCCACCAACCCCATGAAGCTTAAACACCTCCATACCTTCGTCGATGTGTAGCCATTTATTGACATCCTGCAGCAGCGCGCACACTATACTGGTCAAAAAACCAATTACAGCTGCTAGCCAAACCGAGACGAATCCTGCAGCAGGAGTAATGCCCACAAGGCCAGCAATGGCACCTTCGCATGCTCCCACCACGGAGAACTTCCCGCGGTGTCTAATGAAGTCTACCAGAACCCATCCCAGTACACCCATGCAGCCGGCTGTGTTCGTGTTGAATACTGCCAACATGGCCCTCATACTCGCATTGAGAGCAGAGCCGCCCTGAAAAGTAAGTGAATGAGCAGCAAATCCAACGTTAAGGAACATTGCCAGACGACACACGTTGAAACCAAACCAACCAAACCAGATCAAAACTGTTCCCAAGAAGACCAATGTAGTATTGTGTGGTTTGCCGTTTGAGGCTTCGTCTAGGTGCTTCCGCTTTCCTAGGACCAGGGCATACGCAAGGGCAGACCAGCCCGATGCAATATGCACGGGCCCGCCTCCTGCAAAATCCAGGGACGGTAGATTGTAAAGCCAGCCATTGCTGTTCCAGGTCCAGTATGCGACCGGGCAATATACAACGGTCGCCCAACAGAAGCTGAAGACCAACGAAGGCATCATGTTGCCTCGTTCAAATGCACCGCCAACAACAATCGTGACCTGCAGCAGTTGTCGATTAGTATTTTCAGAGAAGAGAAACCGAATCTAGATGTGCTCACCGTGCATGCACAGAATAATAATTGGTAAAAGCAAAAGACAATCTCTGGGAGAACATCGGAGCCCGGAGATGGTGCTGCCATTACATTTCTCAGTCCAAAATGCTTCAAGTTTCCAATGAACGGCCCGCCATCTCGGGCATATGCCAAAGAATATCCCCAGAATATCCATTGGAATGTGGTGCTGTCTTCCGATTAGTAAATTGCAATCGACACGCTATGGAATATCAGTAAACGTACACAGCAACAATCAATAACGATTGGAAGATTAAAGCTAGAGCAGACTTCCTTCGCGCCAGGCCACTGTACAGTAACCCGATACCGGGAATGATGAGCCATACGACAAAGCCGCAGAAGATGATATACGTATATTCCCATTCTAAACCTTCGTATTGAGCATTCACGTCAACTTTTTGGGGATCTCCCCCGGAAGGGATCGAGGCATTGTAAACAGGCTGCAAAGGCTACATTAGAGCCTGGCGACTTGGAGTAAATGTTGTGAACAACGCGATAATGAGACGTACAGTATCAGTCATGCTCGATATTGAGTTCCAGTGAGCTTTAATGTTATCTGATGAATGTATAACCGGTGAATGAACTTGAAGCAGTTAGCACCATATGGTAGGAATTATCCCATGAGCCTTTCCAAGGTCCCCTTTGATATAATTCTCAAGTTAGCAATCGAGTCGCCGTCAATGGCGATAGTAAATATCGGGCCAGGCCTGGAAACTTAGTACCTACTGCTAGAAGATTTTCTCCAATTTATGTTATAGTAGTGCCCATCAAGGAAACGAAAGATTCCCCATTCGCTTATCTCCACAAAAACAGACAAGAATTAGAACTCGTATTCTCAGTCCCGAAGCACTCGCTGCCGATGGCATTTTAAGGCCCCAGAAGGGCTAACTATGTGTCATTGATTGAATAAGTCAGAGGCCTGGGACTCAGGCTTCATGTTTTGCGATAAAGAAGGGATTGCCTGATAAGAATGCGATCGAGGACGCGCTCGGAGGCCCTGGGAGATAACGTCGTCCAACCGCATTCATCCATTCTGACGACCCCGGATCCAAGAACCGCCTGGGGTTAGCCCATTTTATCACGAGGAATCTTATCAGAGTTGGAACTCTTGGCACTGAGATCGGGACATGCTTCGTTCTGGTGATTGGTCCTTCTTCAAGTTTGATTGATCTAGAGTAAAGAGATATACGACACAGAATAGTATGTTTGAAAGGATTAATAACTTGAATCTAGCAACGATGCTCAAGGTGATTTTTCATATTTGGAAAGACAAGCGGGAGTTGACCCCCACACGCTATTCTTGGCCAGTATTCCAATTATTACCAAGGAGAGAAAGGATGGGAAGCTTTAAATAATCTCGACGAGAATAGTGCTGTAAAAAGTAGCTTCCATTCAACTAAAATAGCTTTCGACGGTCTGATCAACACCCCTGACGGACCTTGACAGAGTCAGATCTAGCCCCATCCCCAACACCACCGACTGCCTCAACGGTAATCTCATCACCGCTAGCCAGGCCTGCGACCTGAATCGCAGTTTCAAAGCCATTACGCAATGCGGTTTGTTTGGCCTCGGATCCCGAGTAGACCTTCCACGATTGAACATCCGTCGCACCATTCCAGCTCACGTAGACAGTAGTCTTCTTAGTCTCGTCGGAGACACAAACAGCGACGTCTGGTTTGGTCGATGGATGTCCTACCCAGGGATACCGATAGGCACGGTATGTCTGCATGGTATTATCGTATCCAAAGCGCGCACGCATAACAATGGTTCCGTTTTCATCATACTCCTCAATCTTCGGAGTGGCTCCATGCTCTTGCAAAACATGTCCATTGGCCAGAGGCTGATAACTTCCCTGAGATTCAGCATACACGGGCTCATCAGCATCCCACATACGTCTCTTGAGGGTCACTTGCTTTGAGCCTTGTAACTCAATATCCAAGAGCAAGCCGGTCGTCTGAGATATATGGCCCGAGAAATCGGCATTATCGTTGTTATGCAATGACAAAGTGACCCGTTCGGGGCTTTGAGATTCAAAGCGTGCGTCGTGTTGGTAGCAGAAACTAGTTCCGAGCCCCAATTTGAAGTCCCCACCAGTCCGACCCTGTTAATTTTTGGTTAAAATGATTGAATCCAGTTTAAGAGAGGCATTGGATACGTACATGTAGATACCAGGTGATATTACCACTTGGATCAATGAAGAAAATACTGCACATATACCGCGAAGAGAGCAGATAGCTGTCGCCATATTTGTGAATGGCATTCAGGTGAGGATATCCCCATGGACTAGTTTTGTTGACGCCGGACTCGGAGCCCTCAAGCGGAGCGCGCACATCGCTGAGTCGCACCTGGTCGATGTGCTCATGTGCACTCCAACGGAAGAGAATCTCGTTGGTCACAATGTCAATCTCATAAATCAATCCATCTTGGATCCAACCGTCCTTGGGGCCACCGACAGAGCTAAGATCAGCCTGGGTAACATTGACAGCCGTCACCAAAATAGTGCCATTCTCGGTAAACTGGCTTTCATGGATATCAATGCACGAGTCAAATTCCATAGGGTCAAAAACAGTCACAAAATTCTCGGCCTTGCAATCCAAGGTGACTCGATGGATCTCGTCGTATGAGCTGTTGAGAATACTGATATGTCCGAACCCAAAGCCTTGTCCATCATACCCTGTCCAGTAAGCGATGACAGGTTCACCATTCAACATTTGTGGCTGCAAAGCGGAGTAGTTTCCATTCTCTCCTTGCCATACAAGCTGACCATCATCTGAGTAGATAGTCGGGTATCCATTATCGCGAATAATGTCCTGCGGAGTAAAGAAAAGATACCCAGGCTCGGTTTGTCCCATCTTGGTAACATTCAAGTATGGTGTCTTGATGGATGAGCTTTTGTATGTTTGTAGAGGCCATAATGCTTCATCTGAAGATGCAGAAGCAATATTCGACATGCCAGAAAGGAGTGCAAGCACCCCAGGAAGGCGAGCTAGGATAGACCGTCGTCCCATTCTGTCAAATGGATGCGTACTGATTATCTCCCGCGGATGTATCGCAAGAGTTGCTGGGAGCGAACCAAACCTACCTCAGGGTCAATTTATAACTTTCTGTCATGATCGAATCCATTACTACTACAAGCCCATAGGTCTCTATATCCCCGCATTTTGCCTCCGGATGAAGGGAGTATAATCCCTCGGTAATGATAATATGGTCTACAAGCCGATGCAGGGTACGCTCTAGAGTGACGGATATCTTTGAATGCGGAAAGGATCCGATTCCCCCACATTCCTGAAATTAAGAGATACTGGGGTGGAAAGTAGCGCGGGCCTTCAGCTAGCCTGTCTGTGGGGGGCTGGTCATCCATGGATGGCGTTTTGAAAGACTTGTATATTAACACCGCGGAGCATCTGGTCACGGCCCTTACGACACTCATGGCCCGGGACTACCAGTAGAGTGACTACTATACTAGACGTTCAGTTTTTGTGATATATAAGTGCGATTATCATATTAGTATCCGAGTCAAAATAGCGTATCTGAGCTATTGTGAGTATTCCACTATACTAGTATGATCACTGCAGAGCGGAAAGTAGCTAGAATCTGAGGCCCCTTTCAGAATGAGAACCATATCTATCATGATATCTTCAAGTTGATTGGTGGCCATATGGACTCAGAGGAGGTGCTAGACAGTGTTTGGAGAAGAAAGCATGATCGGATAGCCACTTCGGATCGGATAGAAGTAGCCAAGAGAAATATCTAAGCGAACGCCTAAGAGCACGTCTCGGGATTCAGCCCGTGGAATACGCTCGTGATTTAATCTCAACGGTCTCCGAGAAAATGCCTACTCAACTGATGCGGAATTCCCCCATGCCTAGATATGGAATTCGAAGCATCTTCTTCATGCTTTACTTGGCCAAGCGGAAGATAAACCACTCCGACTTCTACAAAAAGACCTCAAGGGTAAACTTTGACATAGGAAATGGTAGAGTCTAGGGTTCGATTGTGGGGAAAGTGAGGGGGTGGATTATCCCCCAGTTTTCCGACGAAAATACCATGTCGCTAGTCTCCGAAGAAAGGTGAGTCATTGGACGACAGAAAGTCCGCCAAATACTGTGGACAATGTGTGGCTAGGGAAGATGGAAGAGCAATCCTGGAGATCTCAAATGCCTTGGCAACAATCAACTGCCGAGCCCACTATTTTTCTAGGGAGGTTGTTGATGTCATGACGGAACGCCCTGAAGCTTGGGCTCGGGCAGCACAAGAGCTCCACAAAACAAGCTAGGGACAAACGTATCCACAACCCAGGGCCCCTTTTCTGCGCAACCAAGCAATCATAACGGTTTGAACAGGCTGATCGAATGCCCAAGGATGTCGGCAATGTCATCGGCAGTTATTATCTGGAGAAGGTCACTAAATTGATTGGGAATTTAGTTTTGCCGACGAAGTGGCTTGGTATGACTGCAGACCCCGCCTAAAGACCAACTTGAATGGTCATCAAAGTATTATTTGAAGTCCGACTTGAATATTCCAATCTCTTGCGACTGGGAAATATCGCCTGTTTTGGGACGTGGGGCCATCTTCCAAGGTTCTACGACAAAACTTACTAGAGTATTGAAGTTCATCCCCTGTCCCAACTTGAACCTTCAGGTGCGGAATAACACCGTGGGTGCCCTCCTTACGAACCTCCAAAGTTGAAGGCATAAAACTCGGCTGGGGCTTCCGAACATAGAGCAAGGCTGTAAAGCTAAAGAGTCGTAGAATCAGTCATATTCAAGTTGTGAGTGCGCTAAACGCCCACTGATCAGCAGATTGTGAAAGATGAGCCATAGATACTAGTGACTTCCAATATTTATCGCAGACCCATCATGATGTTTTGGAATGCACATAGCCAAAGGAGCACAACTTACAAAGAACTTCTAAGGTTTCTGGATTAACTTTCACGTGTGTATGTACATAGATCAATGCTAAGTTGTAAGTTGTTTGAGAAGATAACGCCAGGGTATTGGATACGTCGATTACATGTTAGTTCAAGGCATGAACCCCGAGAGAAAATATGGTTGGCATGGCCACTAGAGCTTCGAGTCTGTTCCAATGGCTTTGCGGCGCATTTGACGAGACGAAATACCAGCTGGAGGAGGAGCCGCGGCATTGTAAAATAGCTGGCGGCCAACAATATCCGACATAGTGAGGACACGCGAGGAAACGGTGGCACCGTCTCGACGGTTTTTACTAGGAGTGAGAGTTAGACTATGTAGTAGGATAGTTTGAGATAAATCAACTCACCCTTCACGACGGGACTGCGCGATTAGTTCTGTAAAGTCCCAAAGGCGTCCACGATCGAGAACTTTCCCGGTATTTGGATCTCTCTCGGGGGTCCATTCTGGTGCGAGTTTCAATGAAGGACCAGCGCGCGACTCCTTATCTTTAGCCACAAGGATGATACCCTCCTCCTCAAACCGCTGGTATGAGTTCCTGAGCGTTTCCTTATTGACGGCCTCGAAGTAGGAAAGGTCTCCTTGGTGGTAGAGGGTTTTACCGAGCTAAATGCCGTTAGCTGTGTGATATGATATTGCAATTGAAATGGTAACCACTCACGAGTTGTGCGCTATCCTGGGACTTTTTCATATCAACCCAAATATCTTGATCTCCATCGAGAGGCGGAGTAAGTCCAAGAAGAGATACTGCACCAAGCCATGACGCTTCAATGAAAGGCCATATCAGGAAACAGTAGAAGTCATAATTCTCACGACCACAGTGACGCTCGGAATCGCTGAGCTCGACATACTGCGGAGTACCAGAGTCGTCACGAGTGATTTTGATCACATCATCCGACTCTAGACCGCGCAAAGTGTTCTCCATGTTTGAGGAGAGACCCTCCGGAGGGAAGATGAATTCGCCACGGAAAAGCTAAACGCTATTAGACAGTTCTTGTAGATTGAGGTGGATAACCACATACCTGAGACAGAAAAGAGACCTGGTTCCTGAGTGCTTCATATGTGATGCGCTGGTTGGTCGGACCACCGCCCTGCTTGATCTTGGTGTACATAGCAACCGAGACAAGCGCTTCGGTGATAAAAAGATGAATGAGCATATTACGATAGAAGGATAGTTGAAAACGGTCGACGGCATAATATGTGGGCTCTGCTAGGCCGGAGATTACGCCTACCAGTTTTGGACCAAGCACATCCAGAGCACGATCAACAACCTGATCAGTGGGCGAGCGATAGAAGTGGGCAACGCGACCACCCTTGGCTCGCACTCGGTCACAAAGCCAGTCAAGCCGTCTCACTAGCTCGCCTTTTCCGACACCACGACCACGCAGGGTCAAAAGAACAGTGCCAACAAGGGCAGGTGGCATCATCACAGAAACATCGTTAATCTCGGACAGTACTCGATATCCCAAAGTTCGGAGGATTCGCCCCTTTTCAGTCTGGGCAAGTTTCTGGCCAGCACCCAATTCGGATTGGTTGAGCCGCGAAAGCTGCTGCGTAAGGAATTCACGTAGACTCCATGGTTCGTGGAACCGCACGTCAACCCGGCCCAATTTGAGCGACAAGACCGAGGAGGAGGAAAGGAAGTCAGAAAGATTCTCCTTCTGCTTGGGTTGGCCCAATAGTTCACTAATATAAGATCTAGAACGATGTTAGCAAAGCAAAAAAAAAGAAAAGGATACACCGAATAGCTTACTCTGTCTCAATGACTTTATCATACTGTGTGCTGACGGGACAAATAATTGTATCTTGAGTACGGCCAGAAAGCACACTATCCACGATAAAATTCAGGATTCCGAACTTGGGAGACAGCAATTTCCCCGTTCTGGAGCGACCACCTTCGATGAAGCATTCGAAATTAAAGCCTTGTTGAAGAATGGTATCGATATAAGCTTGAACAACAGTGTGGTATAAGGGATCATTTCCAAAACTGCGTCGAATCCACATGGCGCCTACTCATGTAAGTATTTAAGAGGAATTAACAATTGAAACGGGACATGTACTGACCTGCATGCTGTAGGAAAGGACCAAGTAATGGAATGTTCAGGTTGTCGCCTGCGACAACTACGGGCAATCCAATCCCCAGCCGATAGCAGATCAACTGCAGTGAAACATAGTCCACATGAGACTTGTGACAAGGAAGAAAGACAATCGATTGTTTATTCTTGGCAGCTTCTTGGGCCACAGACCGCAGACGCAGAACCTCCTCGCTCGACACATGGATACCTTGGTGATAGGCACGAGTCAGGAGTTGCGTGCACATGTAATATGCGCCTCGAATGAAAGACTTGCTTTCCATCTTGCATATCATGTTATCCATCATGTCATCCACGACCGCCCGAAGACTGCTCTCGATTTCGTGTCGCCGGCGAGCCCGTTTTTCGTCCAGTGTGTTACCGTCTCTGATTGCGAGTAGGCCTTCCTTTTCCTCGACCGTGAGACGAGTGCTGGCAAGCTCTCTCACCTTATCCTGGAGCATCGAGCTCCCCAAGATCGACGATTTCATTTTTTCGGAGAACCCCGAATAGAAGACAGGTTGTCCGACCACATCGTCGTATGCGCGCCAGCCGGTGCCGGACATGTATAGACTGACCTCGCGGAGGAAGTCGAGGGGATTTTCGCGGAATCGGGCCATATGGTGAACCAGGTTGCGCTCAGTGATGGGCTCATCTTGAGTTCCAGGGCCACCAGTGAAGCCCGACGGGTGGATCGTCAACTGCTTTCCCACGATCTCCAAGTCCGGAGCCGAGTGGTCGTCACTGATGGCCGACTTAGGGGGCGGCATGGCGTCGAAATGATAATGGGCAGGGAGATCAAGCTGGGGTGTCACCCACGAAGGGAAAATAACATTGAGTGGGATGCAAGAACGGGGACGGAGACGGAGACAGAATGATCCACTTGGAGGTGCAAGTTAGGGCCATAGCTCCCGAATTCCCAACAAACCCCCGGATTGTCTTTCACGGGTGTGATCCCCAGACGCAGCCGAGGTAAGCTTTCGCCCCTCGCCCCCCGTCCCACAGTAATACAGAAGACCACAGCGACCACAAGTGCAGAGCGGATCAGTCATCCATTCAGGCGGGGGAACATATCAAGTCAACGTCTAGGCTATTGTATCACCCCACTCTTCCCACCATGTCTCGTCTGGTCAATGGCGTGAGGTCGTTTTCCAGTGAGTATGCACTAGTCCCACAGCTTTGATTAAACTCACCACGTTCTGTTTAGCAACGGCATCCAGCTTGCTCGCCGACGTCTCTGCGACTTCACGGACAGTCGCTCAGCCCTCTTCCTCTTTCCAGGTCTTTCGTGATGTCCCTTCCCTCCGTCAATTGCGCCATCAATTGTTGAAGAATGAGCGTACTGTGGGGTTCGTCCCCACGATGGGGGCACTTCACGAAGGTCACCTTTCCTTAATCCGAGAAGCGGCCCGCGAGAATACCGACATCTTTGTCAGCATCTACGTTAACCCCACTCAATTCGGTGTCAATGAGGATCTATCAAGCTATCCTCGCACATGGGATAGTGATGTTGAAAAGCTGGAGAAGCTCAATGAGGAGCTTGGCCGCGCCGGCGCTCCAGGATCAGGACAGATCACTGCTATCTTCGCGCCCACCTCCCAGGTCATGTATCCGACTTTACCTCCGTCTTCAGAGATTGATGGACAAGGTTCGTTTGTCACGATTACTCCGCTCTCCTCAAAGCTGGAAGGTGCCTCTCGTCCTGTCTTCTTTCGTGGCGTTGCAACCGTCTGCATGAAGCTCTTCAACGCCACCACCCCGGACCGCGTATACTTTGGCCAAAAGGATGTGCAGCAGACTGTCATTATTAAGCGAATGGTTCAGGACTTCCTGCTTGGTACAGAAGTCCGAATTGTCAGCACCTCCCGCGAGGCGGACGGGCTAGCACTCAGCTCTCGCAACGTCTATTTAGGCGACCGGAGACGAGCCGTGGGATTGACAATTTACAAGGCTCTTAAAGCTGCCGAAGATGCATACAAGTCAGGCAAGACTTCCCGAGCAGATATTCTGGGCGCTGCTAAAAGCGTTACGGATCGAGTGCTTTCCGAGCAGCAAGCTCTTGCGCCTTCGGAGAGGGCTCTCTATGAGGTGGATTACATATCCCTGGCTGACCCTGACACCCTCGATGAGCTAGATCTTGTCGACCCCACCAAGGGAGGTGTATTGAGCACTGCCCTGAAGATGGCACCTTTGGAGGAGAACAAGCCCGGTGAGGAATGCGGGCTGGGGGATGGCAAGGTTCCAGTACGACTAATCGACAATTTGATCCTCCAGCCGCGGGCTTGATGCCGGCTCCAAAATTGTAGTATACACCAAAAGTGAAACACCACCATGCTATAGACCGCACAATAGACTGTCAATAATAAAACCATATGGGAACCCCTCAGTATTGCTGGATAGTCTGCAGCTGTTCTAGGCAATAGGGCTGACTGCTAGGGCTCGGGCCGAGAATGTTCCTGTCGGCGGGTCTTGGCGGCAGAAAAAAAGTCTCGATTTGGATGGCAACAAGCTCTGCTTCACGACGAACTTTCCCCTCAGTTATTCGCTCGGCTGTCGGGACTTTTCGATCTTCACCATGGCGGACGACGGGATGCTTTTGAACTTCGCCATAGGCGACAATGTCATCAAGCCTGAGGCGAAGTATAAGGGAGGAACATGGCGGGACCGCCTCTCTGCGAAAAAGCGCGCGCAGCATAAACCCCGACCCGACGGTGAAGGCGGCAAACGTTCTAGCCAACCTAAGAATCCGAATCAAGTCCAACTTGGCCGGAGACCGACAAAGCGACAAAAGACGACCAATTCAACCGAAGCAAAGGGTGGTGATGCTGGCCATCGATCGAGGCCGCAGCAGCAACCCGCACGCCGACACCCCGGGCAGTTTGCCTCTTCTCTTTTTACCAGCAACCCCGAATCGACATATGTAGAGGAACCGAAGCCTGAAGAGCCAATCGAGGAAGCGAAACCGACCAATGCGCCATTGATAGACGGCCTTGATACCTTTACCAACTTGGGCTTATCGCCAAATCTGGCTGCTCATCTCCTCACAAAGCTCGAGTTGAAGGCCCCCACCGCCATTCAAAAAGCTTCCATCTCACAACTCTTGAAGGAGGAGAGCGATGCGTTTATTCAGGCTGAGACTGGTTCCGGTAAAACTTTGGCTTATCTTCTCCCGTTGGTACAACGGATAATGGCTCTCTCGAAGGCGACAAAGGAGGAGGGTGTGCACCGCGACAGTGGATTATTTGCTATTGTACTTGCCCCGACCCGTGAATTATGCAAGCAAATTTCGGTTGTTCTGGAAAACCTTTTACGTTGCGCGAACTGGATTGTTGGCGGAACGGTTATTGGTGGAGAAAAGAAAAAGTCCGAGAAAGCACGCCTGAGAAAAGGACTCAATATTCTGGTCGCCACGCCTGGTCGGTTGGCAGACCACTTGGACAATACACAGGTTTTGGATGTCAGCAATGTTCGATGGTTGGTTTTGGACGAGGGTGATCGTTTGATGGATATGGGTTTCGAAGAGGAGCTGCAAGGAATTGTCAAGAAGCTGGATGCGAGACAACGACCCAGTCGTATCCCCGGTGTCCCCACACGCAGAACCACGATTCTATGTTCAGCTACGCTGAAAATGAATGTCCAACGGCTTGGCGAGATCAGTCTGAAAGATGCAGTTCACATCAAGGCTGACCCGGCCGACGAGGATGGGCAGGATAAAGGCAAAAAAGACGAGGAAGATTCTTTCCGTGTCCCTGCTCAGTTGAAGCAATCGTATGCGGTTGTGCCATCTAAACTGCGCCTAGTTTCATTGGTTGCATTCCTCAAACGGACATTCATTCGGAAGGGCTCAGTGATGAAAGCCATTGTCTTCGTCTCTTGTGCCGATTCAGTAGACTTTCTTTTCGAAGTGTTCTCTCGAGAGTACGGAAAGAGGCATGGGAAGAAAAACAAGGATGAAAACGAAAGTGACGAAGATGAACCAAATGATGAGGAAAAGACTCAAAGTGAACGGGAAAAGATGTCACCCCACGGCACTATCGCACCTGCTACAGCGTTCTCCAACGCATCAAATTCGGTGACACTCCATCGACTACACGGCTCCCTTCCCCAGCATGTTCGAACCGCCACTCTAAACTCGTTCTCTCGTAGCGAGGATCCATCGGTGATGGTCTGTACTGATGTGGCTGCTCGTGGTTTGGATCTGCCCAACGTTGAGTTAGTCATCGAGTATGACCCAGCATTCAGTGCGGAAGATCACACACACCGAATCGGTCGTACCGCCCGTCTAGGTCGCGACGGTCGTGCCTTGATTTTCCTCCAACCCGGATGTGAAGAGAACTACGTGGAAATCTTGAAGCGTGGCTACCGCGATGGCGGCAAGGCATTGACCCGCACAGATGCAACGGAAATTCTCAAGCGTGGCTTCGGTGCCACGGCGGACTCTACCAGCAAGAACTGGGAAGAAAAGACGACAGATTGGCAGATGGATGTGGAGCGATGGGCTCTGGATAATACCCAATACCTCGAGATGGCTCGTCGCGCATTCCAGTCCCATGTTCGCGCTTATGCAACCCACATTGCTGCTGAACGCAGCATGTTCAATATTAAAGAGCTTCACTTGGGTCATCTTGCGAAGAGTTTTGCTCTCCGCGATCGGCCTGGCAAGATCAATGTTCCTGGTTTGCGACCCAACAAGGAAGAAACCAAGAAGGATTTCAAGGCCTCCCGGAGCGGTACCGCTGGGCAGAAGAGAAAGGCCGGTGGTGCAGCCGATGATATCCCAGCTCAATCTAATACCGACGATGCGGCGCGGAGGATGCGGGCTAAGATGCGTGAGCAAATGGCCGGAGCCAGCGAGTTCAATCTTGCTTAAAAAAAAAAGCGTTGTTTTTATTCCATACTGCCAGATATGTGGCGATGCATTATTGTACAAGAGCATTAGCATTTGTTTCAGTAGATATCCCATAATGAAACCTTTCCATCTTTGGAACCGACTGCCAACCAGTGTGTTTGTTGTATTTTTTGATTACGTTGATGATGGACTGCAGCCAAAGAGAAGTTTTGCGCTGGTCTTTCCAGTTGCCTATTTTTATCCAGCTCTTCTGTTTTGTCAGGCGACATTGGCTGGGGCACAAGATCAACCCCCCCAAAGGCAACAGCATAGCAGCCATCCTTGTGCCACTTGAGCACTGCAAGCTCCTTCATTGTTTTCCCAGAGTACACCCTTACTCTGCTGTCCCAGCCAGCTGTCGCAAAAATCTTACCATCCCCGCGAATGCGTAGTCCTTGCTGACCAGAGTGTTTTGTGTTGATGGTTTTCAGCGGCAAATCTTCGCCCTTATTACCAGGAGAGGCATGGCTGGGTATGGGGTGTTTGATTATCAGAGCATCGGCAGAGGAAGAGAAAAAGCAATCCTGGGAGGGGGACACATCGATGGATAGAACAGGTTGACTGTGAGGACGACCGGCGTAAAGCTTCTCCCATTTCCATGGGCTGGAGGAGATATTGCTGAGATTGAAAGTTGCTGGGTCGAGGGGCCCTCTTCGAGTAAAAGCCATTACATGACCATCCTCGTAGGCAGATGTCACATATAAATCTCCTGATGGTGATTGGAAAATGTCTACGCCCATAACCATTCCAGTTTTGATGGCAGGGTCAGAGCGAATGGTGGTGAGTCGCAGTTCAGAGGGTAAATGGAAAATGTCGATACCTCCGGAGTCCAGCGCATTAGGGACTGCAAAAAGAATATTCCTAGTTGGTTTTTCTTGTGATGTTTGCTCGTTACCGGTATTTTCTGGAGCGGGCTGCTTGTCGATGAATGCCATCGAAAAAGCACAGAAGTTCAGTGCGTTGACAGGCAAGGAGTGCAGCAGCCAGGGTTGAGTTCCTTTTTCCTGCTGATTTGAAGCAGCAATGTCAACAGGAAGTGTCTTGTCGAGGAAACCTTCATCCTCCTTTCGAAGCTTCCAAACACATAACTTGTGGTCGCGGCCATGACTGTATCAAGCATTCAGCATGTTTCTATTTATGGGCTGATGGTGTCACCGACGACTCACGTATATATCTCCGATCCACCGCCGACCATAGAGAAGCCCTTGACTTCAAGGACAGCTCCTTCGTGTGCTTTCCATACTGTGACTGGTCGCTTTGTGACTAGATCCCAGACGACAATCCAGCCATCGGCATCTCCGGACACAAGCCGCAGGTTGTGGGAGTAAATGTGCAGGGCATGTATAGGAGCCGCATGTCCACGAAGAACATAGATCGGAGTAGCTGCAGATTTCGAAGACTGGCCTGATGCTTCAGCCATCCCCGGTGAATCGCTTCCGGCGAATCACTTCATGTGTTGGGATACTGTCTTGGTTGAAGTTCCGCCAGGCGAACGCGTCTTCCACCGGCGAATCAAGTCACCGCTTTTGATCCCCGCCCAAGTCGAAATACTCGAAGTATACATAACTATCTATTTTAGACCATAAATGGGAAATCCTAAATAAAAATACTCAAATTTCAAGAAACAAGTACCTATCAATCCTCTTGATAATTATCGCCTCTATGAGTACGTCCAATGCTGCTTATGTGCCTGTCGTATCTGGAGGTGTGTACCCTAGGGTATTTCCCACACGAGTGACATGACTGAACTGGACATCGGCGGTCTTAGCTGTGGGAATATCAATCTGGTAAGTGTTTTTTAAGCCGGCTGGATTATTTCAGGAGGACTTCTGGTGATGACAGATCCACCCATCCCAGGTTAGGCTCGGACTGTTTCCATCCCAATCGTTGTTGGACAAGAGTAGAGTATGTTTTGACATCCTCAATCGGATAAGATAGATACGAAATCTCCTACCAGTGTAAAGATTATTTGTCAGTATCCGAGAAGTTCTCCAGGGAGAATTTGGCATCTCATTTACCTCCTGCCGATAAATCCCACTGCACATGAACATTATGTGAACCATTCGATTCCCCGTGGGGTTAAAGAATTCCCCTCCACCGTGATACAGACTGCCTAGCATGATAAAAGCTTCACCTGCTTTCAACTCTGCATCAATAACCCCTTTGTCCCCATCGGGACCGAAGTCAGGTTGTTCGTCCCCCCAGAGATGACTTCCTGGGACGACCCGAGTAGCTCCAATCTCTCGGCTTGTGTCACAACCAGGAACGAACAAACCAAGTAGCATATCACGATTCTTATGGTACGAGTCGACCTTCGAATGTCTTGCATGATGGTTCTTGTCATCGCGGTGCAGCTTTTGGGCCTTGGCTCCGGGTTTGATATCCATTGTGATGCCGATCGATAACAGAGGATGAGTCGTGTTAGTGGAAGGCTCTTCGTTGTACCAATTCGTGGTTTCAATGGATAGAAACTCTTCCCCTAGATCCTGCTTCACATGAGTAACGTGTAATGGTTACATATAATCATGACTCAGAACTGGCCCTACTTGATATAATGGGTCCGAAAAAAGCCTCTCGCGGACTGTTTTGCTTCTGCCAATAAGTCGTGTACACGTTCGGGTGCCTCCATTCAAGGCTTTCGAGATGTCAAAATTAGATTTCCTCCATATAGAAATATTGGCCACGACAGATTTCTTACCTCCGACTTGGCTATTATGATCCTCCTTGCCCAACCAAGGTTCCACTTCTTGTCGTACCTCCTCGAGGACTGCGAATGTGGTGAAGTTTTGAACAATCACACAGCCGTCTCTCTTTAATGCATCAATAAATTCCTCCCTTGGTGCTTCATATGGCACTCTCTTGATACTAAAAGGTGCCATTTTGTGATGACTGGTAAAACTGACGCAAGGATTTATTTCCAGCCGGATGCGGGGTTGACTTTATTCAAGTTGTATACCACACTAGTGTATTTCGGAAAATTGGTTAGAGGCTTGGAAAGCGGGGAAAGGATATCCAGGGGCGCATAGAAGTACTACAACCCTGCCTAGGTGAATATCGCATTATCGAATCGTCACTGGATGTTATCATATCTTTCCTCAATGGTGTTCTACTGGGACAGAATGAGCATCATCTACAATACACTTTTTTTTTCAAGTCCTACATGAATTTTTCAACCCGTTATTGATAACGGAGCCAGCCTATAAAATTGCAAGTAATAATCTGAGAAGGTCTCGTCTACTAAAATTACCCAGATGCAGCCCTGGATAGCAGGAGGAATTGATTAAAGATGAATCTTGAATGCACTAAACTGTTTTCATAGGCAAAAGAGCGGCATCATAACCCGGCCCAGAATTATGCCCACATCTTTTTGAATTTCTCATCAAACTCACTCCTCAAGGCACGAAACGCTTTGTATACCAATCTCAGTGACTGGTCAGACACGGCTTTAATTTTGACGTGATCGGTGAAATCACCAGGATTAAGCCTATCTTCGGCAATCGTCGCTGGACTGCGAATATCGGGGTCATTGTTCCCCGAGATTTGGCTTACTTCTTCGCTTATCTCATCTTCCCAGCTCTCTACCACTTTGGTTTCATGACGGCGAGTCTGACTCCTGGAAACGGTCGGTTTTTCTGCCGGCTTCAAATCCCCGGGTCGGATTGTTGAATTTGCATCTCCTGTGTAACCTGCTTCTTCGGCCAACTTATCATCAATTTCGATCTCTTTGGAATCTCCACGACCTGTCACATCAAGCATGTCTGGATCAGTGCAGCTTCGCAGGCCCAGGGAATTTTCCAGGCTGGTAACCAGGGTAGCCAGGACCATCGAGAAATCATTTAATCGGAACCAGACGTCACCGCGTCGGACTCCATTTGCCTTCTCCAACTCATGAACATTGCCATGCTTGAAGAAATCGTATAGGTAGGCATTCAAAGGAAACTTCTCTGACGTGACAGGCACATAAGGAACAACAGACTCTTCGATCCACACATCACTGCGCACCATCTCGCACAGCTCGGAGACGGAATCCCATTTATCACTGTGTCCCGAAAGGGCGTAGAATGGGGATGTGACTTTCAGCACAGAGGGGTGAGATGTCCAACCAATTATGCCAAGATCCGCGATTGACATATCACCTCCAATATGTAACCCACTCAGGGGTAAACAACAGTCAGGAGTCTTAACATGTTGATCAATGTAGGTCGAAACATACCCCGTGTAGATATCGAGGACTTTTCCATTATGACTCTCCAGGACTTTCAAAGCCTCCATTGGTAACGGTGGAAGCACGACGAGGGAAGAAGATCTTTTATCGATGGCACTGTATGACTCCAACGTGACTCGACGCAAGGGAAAACGCCCAAAGATATGGGACATAACAAGCATGATTGTTTGGAGAGTATTTTTCGGGCAATCATTGAAATCTCGGCAGAGCTTGGCAAAGTACCCAGAGTTGAGCAACGCATGGAAAGCAAAGCTGGAGCTTTCAGTGTAGTACAAGTGAGATATACACCCCGCAAAATTCAATGGGGTGCCTACTTCGTCGAGAAGGTTGTTTCTTCGGAGATATTCAATAGAAAACCGAAGAAAGTGCAAAACAGTATCCTTCATTTCTGGCCCGCCAAGGCAAATCCGGGGACTTGACAGAAGAGAAGCAATGGATTTCACCGCGGAAGGCTCATTTTTAGAGCCATGCAACAGAGTGAAAAGCCGCAGAACCAGGCTTGTGGTGAGGGGGAAATGACCGTTGAGATCAGGGAGCTTTGAGCTGATCAATCGGTGGATCTTGGGGACCGGGATGTGCTGAAACACAACATTTCCAAGCAGGTCAAACCCACGGCGTCCAGCTCGTCCGCTACCCTGACGAAAATTCAGGACCGTTAGATATAGCGAATCCCCGGAGAACACCACTGTTTTGCATGGCATGTTAATACCTAATGCTAGAGTTCCAGTTGCAATGAAAACACGCAAAAAGCCCCTGCGGAACAGAATTTCGCAAGTCTGGCGATATTTCCGGCTCATTCCAGCATGGTGTACTCCAATACCGCGTTCAAGGGCTTTCAACAGCCAGTCACGATTATCTCGCCCTCTGAGCTCCTCGATGTAGCAAGAAAACTCAGACCCTGTGAGCTTCTTCACGTCGGCCAAATTGAATTTATCCAGAGGCTTTTCAGGATCAAAGTTGGCCATGGGATCTGTTTCAGCCGACGAAGAATCTCTCATTTGTTCCGCTCGAGTGATTGTATCATTTGAATCATCATTTTCTCCTTTACTCTTCGCAGACCTGACAGAAGGCTTTTTCTTTGCCTTCTTCCATTTTTCCCATTTGTCAAGTTGAGCCCTCCACTTCGGACTTTCGGATTTCCATTTGTCTTCCACTTCCTTCAATTGGCGCAACAAATCATGGCAGATATCCTCGCACATCTTTCGATCGTAATTAAATATCAGGACAGGCAAGGCTCCTTGGGCGTAAAGAGAGCAGATCAATGGAAGAGTTGTGGTCAAAATTTGATCCCTCTGTGGTGCAGAAGGATTCTGTGATTTCAAAGAAATTGTTGATGAACCTCTATCCCCAGTAACGACGGGTGGCAGATCTTTATTTTGTGATCTCAGGCGTTGAAGAAGTGCTTCAAAGGGAGATTGCCGATCTATCATCCACTTCTCAAGAGTTTGCATCAGCAGTCTCTGCCATTCAACTATATGCTTCTTCTGTATGATAACGTCCGAGAAGAGGGCCTGAGGGTCGAGCGCTGCATCTATTGGAAACTCGTTGGTCTGAATGTCCTGCATAGACTGCCACAGACTGAGACAGTCTCGTGGCTCTAGGCTAAAATCATCCGGGATTCCTCTGGATCGGTCGACTAAGCTTAAGATAGGGTGTAGGAACATCATATCATGTGCCTCGTCAAGTCCAAAATGGGGTAGGACAATGGGTTTTGGATATCCCTTGAACTGGAAAGACTGGTCTGGGCAGTACAAATACTTCCGTAGATCGGAATATCTGTATTTATGCTGTATCATCTTCACTTCGTGGCCGTTTGTACCTTGGGTGCGTTCCAGCCAGCTATGAAACTCTTCCGGATTCCCAACCGTGGCCGACAGGGCTATAATAGGACATGGTGACATAAGTAGAAGTTGCTCCCACACAACACCATCATCAGCCTGACCGATGCAGTGAATCTCATCGAATATGATGCGCCTTAGTCGAGGGGTCCATGCACTAGCCTTTGATGGAGAAAGGAGCTTAATTTGGAGAATTTGCGGCACGGTTATGAGAATTTGACAGGTGCCAGGATTGTTGATACGGTGATCCCGAGTGTGGATTGCCCAGATGTGCTTGATTGTAGACTTAGCAGGATATGCCTTGTGAAACTTCATTTGAATCTCTGCTGCAATCTGGTTAACGAGCGCTTTGGTAGGCGCAACATAAACAAGAACCCCGTCGTTGTCTTCTTTGAGAACCTGTCTCGTCGCGTAGAAACTAGAATAATAAGCATTGCATCCTGAAAGGAGCATCGCTGGACTTACGAGATAAAAGTTTTACCTGCGCTTGTTGGGGCCACAATAAATGCGCTTTTCTTGGAATCTATCTGGTCCAGCACTTCTCTCTGCCAAAGATCAGGCTCAAAGTCGGGAGTTCGTGGATCAGGCAAGGAATTGATGCTGCGTTCCATGAAAGGACCTCCGTGTTGAAGTTGAAATTTCACCCCTTTTGTTCTGGAGGCAGGCGGAAGTTTTTTCAGCTGTACCGAAGGCTTGAAAGACAGCGGTTGTTGATCTTTCTGGGGTTGAATTTGCAATTGAACTTTCGGTAGTTCGAGAGCTTGACAAACTTTCTCAACATACTTGGCGACATTTCGACTAACACCCTCTGTGATGCTCATGAGGCCAGTAATAACCTGCCAGGCATGAGTCAATAACAGCATGTTCTTGCTGCTTGTTCTATCCTGTTCCTCCGCATAAATCGCGCGCAAGAGTGTTTCGAGCATGTAAGCAAGGACTTCGGCCTTCAAAATGAGACGGCTATCGCTGGGCAAGTTGAGCAAATATTGTTCTACGCTGACGAATCGTTGCACTGGGTCTGAGCTCTTCTCAAATTCTTGAACCTTGATTTTCCATCTGGAAATCATTTTCATTTCTTTTTCTTTGGCTTTTTCCTCAACAGCATTCGCAGCATGTTGCTTGACAAGAGGTTTTGTATGCTCGTTTTGAGATTTTTTCGATCTTTGATGTGGCTTTCCAGTCTTGGTTGGAGTTCTTTCCGACATTGACTTAGGCGCTGTTGTTACAATAGTCTCTGGTCTGTGTGTCGCTGTCGAACCGACGAGACTTTCAGCATAACGTTGCATTTCGGCCTTATAGAACTGATTGCGTCTTCGATATCGACGGATTTTTTCCTCGGAAAATTTTGCTTTCTTCGGATCTAGAAGTCGGGGTTTATGCCAATGCGTTTCCTCAATGAAAGTCTTAGAAGACTGGAGGTCGTCTTCCGCCCCGAGCAACGCATCGATCTCAAGATGGACAGGTTCGAGGTGAATATCAAAAACAGCATTGTTGAAAGGGAGCACGCTCACAAATCCCCGAGAATTATGACACTGTGTTGCAGAATGACCTCTCCTCATGTCTTTCTCGACGCCTAGGAGTTCATTGCGATTGTCTTGTTCTTCGATGGCGGCCGATTGGAGATTTGTTTGACAGAGAGTATCCAGCAAAGATGCAAGTTCATTAAAGGCCAAAGATGTCGCCGTAGGAACAGCACAACTGACACCGAAACGCCCCGCTAGATCCTGGATACGGAAAAAGACTCTCCCATCGATCAAGTCACAGATATCACAGGGTAGAGTGTATCTTTCCATTGCCACATTCCAGCTCGTCGAGACGAGTATGGCTTTGGCCATCTTCAAATAATCGTTAAAGAATGTTGATCTCCCTTTCTCCGGGGCTGGCATAGCTCGATCTTCGAGTTTCATATCTTTTAGGAGAACAAGATGCCAGATAAGGGCTGTCGCTCCAATTGTATTTTCGGTAGATCTCGCGGCACCCTCTGACAAAAGAAGCCCGAGGGCGACAATTGAAAGGCATTGCCGTTGTGTCAATCCCGGTCGCTCGATTATCACCTTCTCAATGAAGCGACCCACCCGGTCTAGGAAACGATCCATCGTAGTAGAGTCAGACTGTCCAGTATCCTTTTTAGGTGTAGTCTCTTTACTGTCGGTTGTCCGCATATCTCTTTCTTTGATCTTCAATCCTATTGTATCTGGCGATTCGCGGGTTCCGGGTCCGTTGTAGGAGCCTTCAATGACGATAGACATAACCTAGCTTATATAAGTATTCCCCTGCAGGTTTGTTTGAGTTTAAGAAACGTACCTTTGTATCTCGAAATTCGAGGCTGTCTATCAGAGAGATGTTGTATCCACGGGCAGAAAGCCAATGTATCATCCGCCTGAGCTCTATTTTCGCATTTGATTGATGCGAAAAGTCTCCAATCTCCCTTTCAGCGTCTTCATTTCTCCCGCTGTCATTTTTGACCTCTGAACCGCCTCCACTCTTAGAGCTTGCGACAGATTCGCAATTCTCGTTCTCCCTATTTTTCCCAGGATCATCACTTCGACTTGCTAGAGATCCATCATGACAAGCCAGTAAGTAAACTCCTGAATCCTCCAGGTATTCTTGAAACGAGAAAGCGTCAAAGCGTTTGACTTTGAAAGGACTGGGCAATTTTGCGGATACTGCGATCAGATGGTGTATGATGACCTCCCGAGCAAGCAGATATTGGTCCTCAAGATCGCTGTCTGTATCTGCTGGGATGCAAAGCCGGGAATTTTGAGCGAAGAAGACGATATCAAAAACGCATTTACGCTGACGAAGCTTTTGTAGAACCCTCTCCACCAAGTAGGTGGCATGCAGAAGCTGAAAACCTGGTGAAAAGTCAAGCTTTTCGTTCGAGAAGCACTCCAGGAGGAGCGAATCACCCTCGAGAATGAAGAGTTCATTTCCGACAAAGTCGCCAACCAGGTCCACGATTTGGGGGTTAGTTGTTTGTACCTGCATCTCCAGAATATCAGCAAATATTCGTGGGGTAAGCTGATACTTGGTTGGGGCATCTCACCATTTCAGCAGGATGTCTTCAGCCATGGCTTGGATTTTCTGGATTCTATGGTCGTAAGAGGGGCACTTCGATGTAAGTCAAAGGAATAAACCAAATAGCCTGAGCCAAATTGATAGATGGAGATATTCCGAAGTGCGAAAGAGAGAAAAACCATTAAGTACGAAAGGTCAAAGTGAAACAATCTAACAGTCAGATGCCGAGAGACGCAGTTGCAGAGCGGGTGGTAGCAAACGCAGAAGGGGCCATCCTGAGACAGCCTAACATGGTGACGGAATCGTGCAGAACACGAACATGAACTCATTGCGTCAATGCTGAATTCTCCATTCCAGTCATAAATCTACAGAGCATATATTTAGTCCAACTGGAAAAATTCAAAAATCACATTGAGAATTCCCTGCATGGGGCACTTCGTATTCTGTTCTTCATTTGCTTGGTAGGAGGAGAGGTAATTATGCAAATGCAGTAGCTCGCTGGTTGCGTAAAGCTAGGCAAAATAAAATCAAACAAGATACGATCCGTATTGGTATTGGTCAAGAGCATGGTGGGGAGCAACATAGAACCCTTGGTAAGGATGTTTCTCCGCCGAAAAATCACCCATGCCTAGAAGGGGATTAGAAAAATTTGAAGAAATCACAGGGCCGTTGGAGATTGGCTGCTCCAGCTCGTAATAATGGCTGTTGTGCATCTGTGTCGGGTCAACCGTGTCATGATGCGGAGGGGGCCAGCCCCAATGTTGTCGTAGACCGTCTTCAATGGATTCAGCTTGCCAAATCGTATCTTTGCTTGCCGATGCCAAAATGCGGAGCAGCTCTTCTTTGGCATCTTGGGACTCTAAGCAAATGGCTGAAATTGCGAGACAGCGGATGGATATGTTGGTAACGCCACAATCTTTAATGCTGGCTGCAAGGCCGCAGATATCATAAGCATGGGCCCGTTGCATTTCCTTCATCTCCATACGGAAGTCTGGCTCCATGGGGTGGGTTCTAGCCAAGAGTAAACGAGCTGTGTGATAGAAAAAATGTGCAATAATGGCGGGTCGCTTGGTCATCCTGAAAAAGTATATTCAGTAAGAAACACGTATGGTTTGGGGGGCATGGAGCTTACCAGATTGTCGGGAAAACTGACTTGGTGTTCCTGGGCCACGGTTGAACATGGCCAAGAGGCTGCATAGATGGCGGGGCATTTTTAACCCACTGGTCACACCAACTATTGTAATGTCCCCATTCTTGTAATTTCTGGTTTAGCTGGCCAATGTGAGCGTCCGTCCCATCAGGGGATCTTTCAAGTTGGCTTTGCACCCGGAAATTCGAGACCTTGCCACAGATGTAAATCATTCGGTGAAGCCATAATTCCTCCGCTTTTACAAAATGATGCCCGTGGTCCATATTCATATCGACTCCCCACGTGTCTGGATCCCAGGAGAGAAGCCAGCCATGATGTAGGCAATCCAGTAGCTCCATGACAATATTAATCCAGAAACAGGCACCCCCAAGTCCCGGCGTCTTAGCGTTCCAGCCACACTCACGGATCAGGGCCCTTGACCCTGTTGTGTGGTTTATCTTGGTAGCGGAAGGCGAGTGGATTTTCTCGAAGATGCTGAGAATCAGCGCGGCCGTCGCGCAGAGAACTGAGTCACGATTAGGATCTTGGATTAAAGTCATGAGGTCTTGCGTTGCCATTTCGTAATAACGAGTGGCTTTCTCATGTCCATGGGAAGGCATTATGACTGCGAGATGTCGAGCACCACAAGCCAAGAAAGCTTTGAGCAACATAGGCTCATCGACGGCATGGTAGGGCAAAATTTGGGTGAACTACATAAGTGTTAGGGAAGTCCCTTTCGAGAGTGTTTCTAGTGAGGAAATGAGAACTTACATGCCGCATCGAGTCCATCGACTCCATCCAAGGTCCGACTTCTTCAATAAATGTTTGCAGGAGGAAAACTTGCTCCGGGTCACTTAGCGACGAATGACTATACTGTTTCATTGCTAGCTTCCGTGCAAAATTGGACGTTCCATGCGGTAGTAACTCATCACCAGGGACGATGTGAGGCTCGTGCCAAGTCTCAGGCCCAACAATAAAATCATGCGGGACGTCAAATCCAGTTGGGTCGAAAGAGTGGGCAACCGATTGAAACAAACTAGTCAGATAGTCTGTGCCCAACGCATTGAATGCGTCATGGTGTAGGAGTTGCCGATCTTGGATGGGACTCTCGGGTTGGGGCGGGGGGTATCTTTCGAAGCCGCCAACATACTCGGATGCGATGAAGCGCGAATCATCCCTGAAGGTCACTTTGGCGCCTTTAGGTCGATCGATAATATGTGGCGGTGCGACGGTTTGTATGTCTATGAAGTTCAGGCGAACGCCACGTCTACAGATCCTATCTGATTTTCGACAGTTCAAACATCGACCCAGGGCTTCGTCGCACTTGAGATGTCTTTCCCGGCAGGTAAGACAGCCAGTTCGCACCCTCTTCGCTTTTGTATCTGTCAAGTCGGACTTTTTGCGATTGGTGCCGTTGGCGCGAGGGGAATTGCCCTTTTGGCTTTTCGGGGTCGACGTTCTCGAGTCTACCCTCGGCGACTGCGATTTGGACTGGGAGCGAGTCGTGAGATTCATTTTGTCCACTCTAAATCTGCACTGGTCCTTTCCCCCTTCTTTATGTTCTAGCCACCAGGGCCCACCGGGGCAGACAACCGCCGGTTTAATCGAGGGTTTCCGAATTCACAAAATCTTGCTGCCGACTGTGGTCGAATGGCCATGTTCGCTGCTGGGGCGTTAGGGGGATTTTCAAGCCGGACAATCGAGAAGTCGACTGAATTGCAATGGGTCACAAAGGGATTTCGCAGGCTTTTGACAAGTAGTCTTTGTATCGGCGAGTTGGAGGAGTGGGCAAAGTTGCGGGGCAAAGCAAGGAGTTGGAGGTCTGGTGTAGGCGTGATGTCAGCGGAGAAGCCAATCAGACGAGAGAATCCCACTTACCATTGCCTCGCGTCCAACAGTGAGATAGGACGTGGCTAACGGGCCCTCCTTGACTCTTGGAATGCAGGAATGTCAAAGAGGATGCGATCCGCCTCGCAATTTAGCGCGGAGATTGAGAGAAAAGTGGGCCGAGGGTGATCTGAGATTGGCTATCATTGGACTGTGACCGGCACCACCCTGGGGCAACCCTGGGAACCACCTTTTGTCTACTGCACGATGACTGCGAACTAGCAAGATACTAGTGATATGAGGAACCGTCTCCCTACAGATTATTAATGCAAGACGTTGATACCTGAGAAATACTCCTATAGCAACGAACTTGAAACTTCAGGTAGTACTATACTATACAACCAAGCAAGTACTAACTATATATAACTATAGTCTAGATATTATCTATAATTCCGAGCCCCCGGCCTCATTTATTTTAAGATTTTACAAGTACTTAGTGTCTTCTACCTTCCTGCTTTAGGTTTCATACTTAAACAAGACTACAGTTAATACTATAGGCACGACCAACCTGTGTGGTGTGTGTTACCTACAAGGGTTCCATACCAGTATCTACCATGTTCAAAATACCGTAGTCACAACCGTAGTCACAACGGCATTCAACTAAACACCGTTGTGACTACCGTATGTTCAACTTATAGAATCCTGACATGGGTTGTGTTACTATTCATAAGCCACCTGGGCAGCCAGGAAAGCTCTATTAGTAGAGCAATATCACCCTTATTACCGGGCGCTGTACTAAGCCGCTCCACTGCTAGTGTCATTAAGCTACTCTGCTATTCTTAATCAAAACATTGCATATTTTATCTATAGAAGAAGTAAATAATCAACGCTGAAGCGACTCATTTTTTGAGGAGTCTGGTTGGTACTAGTCCACTAGGTACTCCAATCACAAACTATGCACGTTAAACATGTAAATGCATATCAAACTTACTTGGAAATTTGTGCAAATACATCCCCAAATAGCAGCGCTAGATATATATCAAGCTTTACTGCCCAGCCGGGGCAAACGGAGACGGGAGTGCAACAGCAGCATAAAGGCACCCCAGAGAGCCGCGGACAAAAAGGTTGCACGAAGAGCAGTCGCATAAGACCCGATAACTTTCTATCGATTAGTAAATATCACCTATACGAGTATAATAGCAGAGAACAAACCTTGATGTTGATGAAATGGGTCAAGGTCGGATATGGCTCGGATGGACTTGCGAACGAGTGCAATTATATTGTCCTTCTCCGCGCCTGTCACTTTTTGTTCAAGCTCATAGTAGAGGGCATTTTGGAAGATCCAACTACTGATCGACACTCCCATCACAGATCCAAGGTTGCGTGCCAGACCGAGCGTGGTAGTTGCAACAGCTTGGTCATCCTGCTCGCTTGTAGCCAGCACAGACACCATAACAGATGGAAACGAGAAGCCCTGCCCTAGACTAGAGAAGGAAACACAGACCATAGCTAGAGCATAAGATGTGTTCATGTTGAGTGATCCAGCGGTACACCCACCTAACAGCATCAAAAATCCACCAAGGATAATGGTTGGTTTCATCCTCTTCGACCAAGTTATCAAAAAGCCAGTTCCAACACTGGAAGCAGTGATAGCAATCGATGCAGCCACCAGACGCAGACCGGAATCCGTGGGACTAGCCAATTTCACGGCTTGGAAGTATAAAGGCGCATTAAACATGACCGTATTTACTGAGACGGCCCCGAAGAAGTTGCCGATGATAAGGCTAGCACGAGGGTTTTGCGAGAGAAGTTCAACCGGGAGAACTGCACGTGGTACGCCACGTTCATACCGGACAAGAATAACGGCCAGCACAAAAGCAGCGACTAAAGAGCAGATGACCAAGGGATGTCCCCAGGGGAACACATTGCCACCCAAATTCAAGCCCATGATCAGAGCCGTCACCGCCGTGGCCAAGATGAATGCGCCTGTCAGATCGATGCTGCGAACCAATTGCATGACAGTCATTCGCTCTGAGTTCATAGTACGTTTGACACCAAGCTCTGCTGGGATGACACAAGCTGCCGTTATGAAATATATAAAGATACAGGGTAGTTGAATGAAAAATGCCCCGCGCCAGCCGATATGGTCACAGAGGAATCCACCAAAGGCGAGTCCCAGGCAGCTACCAGTACCATAGCATAGATTGATATACGATTGGTAGACACCGCGGTACTCGATGCGGACTAAATCGCTGGAGATGATCTGGCCCATGGAAAACACACCGCCGGCACCGAGGCCACAAAGAGCTCGAGCAGCAATGAAGCTGCCGATACTTTGTGCTAATCCACACCAAGCCGTTGTCAAGAAGAACATGGCGATAGAGAATAGGTACACGGGCTTTCGGCCGAAGGCATCCGAGATGCGCCCGAACAGAGGTAGGAAGGCTGTAGACGTGAGCAGAAAGGCAGTTGACAGCCATGAAGCAGTGTTTGCAGCATTGAAGTAGGAGGTGATGACCGGATGGCTTGACGCCATCAGAGTGGAGTCGAAGAAGCCGATCAGGTACCCGAGCATGACGCCGACGAAGATAAGCCAGAATCGAGTTGGCGACACATCGATGAACCGGGCGGCGTAGCTATCATCTTCATCTGGGGTGATATCTGTATCGGCAACGGAGACACTGTTCCTTTTCGCCGGAGTCGAACGACGCGAGGAGAATCGTTCCAGGTCAGGCTCGATATCTAGCCCTTCCGCAGAGGTCACCCGCACTAGACCGAGAGCATTGATTTGATCTTGAGTATCGATGTTCGAGTGGTAGCAGCTCTCGGCATTGCTGCTCTGGCCAATGGTTACACTGTGATAATGAGCGGTTTGGCGAGTGTCTGATGTTGACTCATGCTGCAATAGCGGAGTTGCTTCGGACGGGTCTTGCCCTTGTTTCGCAGGGGTCATTACCAGAGGCGATGAAGCCACTTTATCCCGTGACCAGGGAGAGCAAGAGAAGGCACAAGGTTCAAGCCGGGTAAGGTGTTAGGATCGTTGGGCTCGGCAAAATGAAGAATGTGGTACAAGAGGGGGGCAAAAGGGAAAGGAGTGGGGATTTGAGTGGAGATGGAGTTTTACGACAGGAACACGAGCAAGTTGCATGAATTCATGTAGATGGGGGCGGCAGATGAACAGATGAACCAGTGATCGACTCGAACCCCTGCAAGTTCTCAGGAGATCGACTTCACAGGCTGCATAAAGTTGGCTGAGAAGAAGTGGTGGATTTCCCCGACGTCGGTGAGCGATAAAGATAAGCCGAGTTGGAGACGTTGAAATCCCCCCGCTCGTGGTTGGAGTCACTTACTTCGCTCGATTTACAACTCTGCCCTCCATCTTCAAGTTCCCAGGTACTATCATACGATCACCGATCGCGACACTAATACCTATTTCGCAACATAACTTTCCACCAACACAATGCCTGCCCCTCTTCGGATTGCCGTGCTGGAATGCGACACCCCGCTACCCCCCATCGACGCTCAATATGGTGGCTACGCTGGCGTCTTCACGTCACTCTTAACATCTAGCGCCAAGGCTCTCAATAAGCCGGATCAACTAGATCCGGAGAAAGGACTGGTCATTTCCAAGTGGGATGTTGTCAACGGCGAGGAATACCCAAAGCTGGAGGAGATTGATGCTGTACTTCTGACTGGGTCGAGTAAGTGTGTTTTTCGCATTTGAGCCAGTATGATACAATGCGAATGCTAGGAAACATAAAAGGCACTTGATATATGCAGAACCGTGACTGATAATTGGTTTCTCTCAACACCACAGAACACAACTCCTTCGAAGATATTCCCTGGATCAACCGTCTCGTTGAATTTACTCAGAAAGTTCTCGCCCAAGACCGAGTCCGCATAGTTGGAATCTGCTTCGGACACCAGATCCTAGGTCGCGCGATGGGAGCGAAGGTCGGACGAAGTGATCAGGGGTGGGAGATAGCCGTCTGTGACATGGACTTGACTGAGAAAGGAAAGGAGCTGTTTGGACTGGAGAAGATTGTATGTGAATCATTCCGGCGCGCGCCCTGCGCACTAACAAGACGTGAACTGACTCAAGGACTCGTCGGTCCCAAACGATAGCGCATCCATCAAATGCACCAAGATATTGTCTTCAGCTTACCACAAGATGTCACCCTCCTGGGTCATTCACCTCGGTGCGCGATCCAGGGAATGTATTCCCCCCGCCGGTTTATCAGTGTCCAGGGACACCCCGAATTCACGGGATGGATGGAGACAGAGATCATTCAGAGCAGGGCTAAGCTGGGTATCTTCAGTGAAGACCAAGCGCAGGAAGGTCTCAGCAGAGTTGGCAACGAACACGATGGCGTTGCGATCGGGACGACCTTCCTGAAATTCCTACTGGAGGAATAAGTTTGCGTGCTCTGATTGAAGTATAACTGCATTGCCTGGTTGCCTGTACATATTATGTTTGACTATAGATACTAGCAGCCGACCTCACTTTGAGACGGGAGTCGGTGGCCATGAGAGCATTCCAATAGACGATATAAACGCTACGAGTCCACGGGGAAACCGAATCGGAAGTGGTTCCGTCAAGTCTCGATGCTGAAATAGAATTGGGGCCGTCCGATCAGGTTACGCAAAATGCATCGTTCCGAGACTTAAGGCCATGCGGTGTGACAATCATGCTGCATGAACATCCGATAGTTACGAAGTTAGAATATTGGATGATGCGAGACGAAAAGGGGAAGAAAGAGATTGAGCAAGTGACCTGGATATCTGGTACCAGGGAAATATTGCATTAGACGTGTGGGGATGCTCGCGCACCCCTTAACACCAGCGAATTGTCTAAGCTAAATTATGGGATTCTCAAGTCTCGCTGAGAATGCATGTCGTGAGCCATTGAGGAGAATGCACCAGGCACTCCTCTTCCATGCAAGTAAAGTCAAAACGCCACCACAGCCAACCCGGCTGTATTCCATATGGCCATGCATTTATGCCAAAAGAAAAAATATGAGATCCAACATGCCAGCAAGATGAAAATGCTTTTCACGCAAACGCCGTCACAATGCAAGTAGATCGCTTCAAACAAAGATGGGAATATCGGGGCGTAAGAGAGGATTGGGGGCAGGGAGATGGTAAGGCTGCGAGGAAGAAATCGCTTCTTCTAAGCAGCTACGCGGGCCGAGGCTTGGAAAGACGGCCACTTCGACGGGGGCCGCTCTTCGTGGCAGATTCGGAGGCTTCAGAGGCGCTTTCGTCCTGTGCAGAGTCCGTCTCCTTTAATTTCTCGGCATCCGTCTTCATCTATAGAATCAGGTCAGCGGAAGTTGTCAAGAAGAAACTGAAGGAAGCAGACTCACTCGAAGATTTAGAGAGACGACCTCATTTTGATCGTCTCGGAAAGATATACCAACGCCCAATGTCAAGTTGGAGACCATGCGCTTTTTGGGTCGCCCTCGACGAATAGCTGGGCGTGGCTCTTCCGAATCATCACCGCTATCTTCAGCGGACCGTTTGCTGCCAGTGCTGAACGGAGAAGATTCCCGTGACATCTGGACACTCGAGTTGAAACTCTGAGTTGGTGCCACTTTCTTATCTGTGGGGGTATCGAGCAGAGCGGCAAACGCCCTGTCAATATCACCGCGGCATTTTTGAAGCATATCTACAATAGTGTCGCGATCATATCGACCTCCAAGGCCATCTTGTATGGATTGGATATCCCAAGGAGGGAAGACATCGACGGCCACACCGGAGTCAGCGGTTGAGTCAGTAGAGGCGGTGTTGGTATCAATGGGGGGAATGGTATCTTTTTCAGATGAGTCCTCCTTAATGTTGGAGAGAGCTCTCTCTTTACAATCGCTAACGAGAGAAGGCTGTTCTTGGACGGGTATGTTGTGAGCCTGGTGGCTTTTGGTCTGAAAGAGGCCCTTGTGCGAGCTGTCTATTGGCCGCACTGAAGAATAGTGTTTAAAATCCTATGTCGAGAGTTAGTTCGGAAAGAAAAAGACTCGAGAGCACCGGACGGAACCATCAACTTACGTGGAACGCAACGTGAATTACATCACGATGCTCATCAGGCGTAGCATTTACGTCGCGGAATGCTTGCACACCATCCATCGTGTATACGTTAATGTCCACCCGGAAGACCTGACAGAAGGCTTGGAGGTTCTCGGAGCTTCCCCATTCCCCATTCCTTCTCGTTGTAGCAACCATCTCCTCGAAACGACGCTCCATATCCTCGTCAGAGGGAGCTGCAACATCGGCGGAACGCGTAGCATAGGCGGAAACTGCGGCTCGTTTAGGTCGACGGCGTTCACCACCCTCTGCCACAACGAATTGCATGAAGTATCTCTTATGGATTGCCATGTGGTCGGCTAGTAGTTGGCGGATCTCGTCGCCGTGTTCGAAGTTTCCGTATAGTTGATCCGAGAGGGAGTAGTAGAGGCAATTCCCTAAATTCGACGCGTCAGGAACGGATCACCCTGTGATTCCGAAGCTGGCCAGTTGGCATAGCAAGCTGGTCACCTTCATGGAGAGTATGAGTTTATCTTACCATCACCTTCCGTGGGCAAGGCGAACAAACCACGCTCCCTTAAGCAAGGCATTTCCAAGCTTTTCAGGTCAACAGATTTCCTGGGGCGGATGGCCGAGGCATTTTCTCGCTGGTCCAGCAGCGGAGCCTGGTCAATGATCTGGGGAAAAGAGTACTCTCCTAGTACATCAGTGTTGGGGGTGGAGTCGGGATGGTGTTGTTCGTGGCCCGTAAGTATGGGCACAATTCTGCCACCATTTGCGAGAAGTGACATGGTAATTGAAGCCCTTCCCGGGGCGAGGGCGGCATATATGAGGGGAAGGGGTATAAGAGGAAACCAGAAGGCTTAAGAAGAAGAAACAAAGAGAGAAACAAGGACAAGGAACCCGCAGAGTGGAGGAGCCCTGCGGGTGCCGATGGATAAAAAGGAAAATCGATGTTAGTACTAGGCCAGATTTGCGTGCCGAGAAGTTTGGGGCCGTTCAGCTTTGCGCCCGCTCTGATTGGCCCGCACGTGAGCCCTTGCCCACTATGACATCGCTCAATCTGAAAAAAGTAACAAAGTATGGATAGTTTATACCATTCACCATAGGGTACAGACAAAATAATAGTAATTCTACCTCTCTTCTGTTTCATTTTGTTTGCTGATACTCCCCTCGAGTACCACAGCCCCTTCGAACTATCAGATGTGAAATGTGATCCATTTATTTCTAGGGATACGGTGGAGCCTTGCTGGAGTACGCGGGTCATTACGGAGAGGCCCTTGCTGTCGAGGCGGTGGGCAGAATACACTGTATGGACTGGCATACGATGTACAGCTACTTTTGATCTTGAAAGGACCAAGTTATAGCTTAGATGGACTTAGAAGAGAGATAAAGCTCATGTGACATTTGCTCCGTGGTCCTGTTTGGTTTTTTACACTTTGAACTTGATTCATTGGCTACGATTCGTCAAATCAGTTCAACCGTTCTCACAAGGATGCGGAGGCGCAGTATTCGAGGGCTGTTTTGGTCCCGTACGACTCCGCGTCTCCACTGTGAAAAATTCAGCGCGTCTAGAAAGTCCCCGCTCTCTGATTGGCCATTAGACACACCGCCGCCACTGGAAATGGTGGTCGACACACCGGGTCGTACAGAGGTGTAATTTTACCCCGACAAGACTCCATTTCTCTTATCAAATGGGTTGGTCGATAGCGGAGATTGACTCGAACGACTCCTCACCCCCGCTTCCTGCTCTTTGCTCCAGTGCGAAACCGTTGAGTCATTGGATCTGTATCGTTTGCTTTGCAAATATCACAAAGCCACTTTCACACCATCAATCCGCTGCAGTTCAAATTGAAACTCTCACAAAATGCCAAACATCGTTGTTCTGGGGTAAGCGGCCATGGATTAGAGCTTGGATGTTGATCAATACTGACACTTCTCCCAGTGCCGGCGTCTCGGGCCTGACGACCGCCTACCTGTTATCAAAAGATCCGGCAAACCAGGTCACTGTTTTGGCAAAACACATGCCCGGCGACTATGATATTGAATATGCTTCTCCGTGGGCTGGCGCTAATTATATGCCGTATGAGAAACCACCCTCGGTCCCACATCCCTGCTAACAATCATTCTTTCCACTAGAGTGGGAAAGGAAGGGACCGACCATGCACGCTGGGAGCGAGAAACCTGGCCCTACTTGAAAGAAATTACGGAGAAGTATCCAGAAGCTGGCATCCACTTTCGCGGTGGGTACACATGCAAAAATCTATACCACTCCTCAATCTAATGGTGATGCTAGGAACCCTGATCTACAACCGCAAGAAAGATCAAGAAACAGATACCGGCAAATGGTTTGCAGAATTAGTTTCACCAAATCCCTGGTATAAAGACGTCGTACCTGATGCATGTTCCAACTTCTTACCTGATAAAGAAAAGACAAGAAAAAGCAACCCAAGCTAACTATGTGTATAGTTCAAACCGATTTCTAGTGAACAGCTGGCTCCCGGGATTGATAATGCCCAGGAATTCACATCCGTTTGCATCAACACTGCCATTTACCTGCCTTGGTTGGTTGGTCAGTGCGTCAAAACGGGAGCTGTCTTCAAGCGTGCTGTCATCAAACACATTACCGATGCTGCAGAGGCACACCATACTGGCCAAAAGGCCGACTTGATTATTAATTGCACTGGTCTCTCAGCTAAGACTCTTGGTGGTGTCAATGACAGCAAAATGCACCCTGCTCGGGGTCAGATTGTGGTGGTTCGCAATGACCCTGGGCCCATGGCTTCTGTCTCCGGAACGGATGACGGAGAAGATGAAGCACTGTACATTATGACCCGTGCTGCAGGTGAGAACACATTAAACTATTTGAAGCTCAATGTAAGTCAGCTAACTTATGTATCCTAGGTGGTGGCACTATTCTGGGAGGCTCTTATCAGAAGCACAATTGGGATGCACTGCCAGACCCCAATCTCGCCAATCGCATTATGAAGCGTGCGATTGCTCTTGCCCCATCACTAGTCAAGCCAGGCCAGGGTATCGAGGGTCTTGATATAATCCGTCACGGCGTCGGCTTGCGACCTCTGCGAGAGGGTGGAACCCGCATCGAGAAAGAGGAGATTAATGGGGTGAAGGTCGTTCACAACTATGGACATGGCGGGTTTGGGTATCAAGCTTCCTTTGGTTGCTCAGTAGAGGCCGTGAAACTGGCCAAAGAGTCACTGCAGGGCGAACCGCGTGCTAAGCTGTAAGCTTTAGCTGGAGAATAGTAGAGCGTATTAGTGCCCTATGGTAGCTATGATTGATGTCACTCAATCTATAGTATAGCGAATCTCCGATCTGTCTAGACACTAATTACCAAATGTGACGTCAGCCTGAGATTATCTAGGATATACAAATCTCCGTGAAAATGCCACTGGCAGGAGGCGAGGTCTAATGAACTAACTTCTTCTCCTGTAAAATCTTATGCCTTAGCCCTCCCGATTAGTTCAATCTCATTCTCCCCCACGAGTTAAATATGCCACGAAAGAGTTCAACAAACACTATGTCCTCTAAAATTGAAAAAGTGATCAATGAATTCAGCAACGGCCCAATGGGTAAATCGCCACTTGCAAAACAGCCTTTGAAGGCTGCACCAGAGACAATTCTTGCAATGGTAATGGATGCGATGATCAAATCCAAGCCCATTTCCCATGAGCTTTCTCAAAAAACCATCAACCATCTTATTAACGCGGGTTACCATCATATCGAAACTCTGCACAACAGTACATGGCGAGAACGGACAGTGATTCTCCAAGAGGGAGGATACAGCCGCTATGATGAACAAACCGCGACCAACCTAGGTAATCTGGCTGAGTTTGTGGTAAATGAGTACAGTACGTCACAGTCTTGGAAACCTTGAAGAGGGCTGTGAGCCCTGTCTAGAGAATGATGGATGTGATATTGCTGGCCAGGATGCTAATCAAAGTAAATGCAGATGGCGATCTCAACAATTTACTCGAAGAGGCACATGGGAAGAGGGAGAAAACCAGAACTCTCCTGAAAGAGATCAAGGGAATCGGGGACTTAGCTGTGGAATTGTTCTTTGATAACGTGCAAAGTGTCTGGCCTTCCATTGCTCCCTTTGTTGACTCGCGTAGCCTTAAGACGGCCGAGGAGGTGGGGATTGGGGCAGACATGGATGCGATATACACCACACTGCATCAGGACCCCCAGCGGATGAGTTATTTTGCCAATGGGTTATCATCCGTGCGGCTGGATAAGAGGCAACAGTCGATAGAAGGCATGTGAAGTAAAGCTGCTAGATCATATTCATACTATGACCAATGATCATCATAGTCAAATTTGACAAGGTCCAATATCAACCATGCGTAATGATGGTTCTCCCAAGCTAAGAATAGAAGTTCCCAGTGTCTATCACTCCCCATTTCGGTCCAGCCACGGTGGAGATCACGTGATTTACAGCCATCGGGCTTGGCAGACCCGCTGCTTGCGACAACCAGCTCTCTGCCCCCCAACTGCCGCACCCCTGGTCTTCTCGTATTATTGACAGCTGTTTCTCTACTTGGTATCCTTTTCTTCATCCTCAACACATCTTTGGTCGCTCCTTTGGCCTGATAAAACCACAGGTGCGTACAGGCTAGCTTCATCTCCTCGGGATCGAATCCACTGCGGACAACAACAGCTGTGGCACTGTTTCAACCCCGAGCCTCCGCCTATTCCCCGTCAGTGCCCGTGAGACTAACGGCTGAACTAGCGAACCTACCGGCCACTTTATTTATTTCTCGCTCACCGCATCCATATCTCACTTGTCCCAACGACCATCTAGCGATTTGGCGACCTTAACCCGAGAACGCGGACCCCAGAGACCCTGTTAATCCCTCGATACCAAGTGGAAACTCGATACGCAATACCGTCATAATGGATTTCTCCAACATCTTGTATGTTTCGTTGTTATCCTGCGATCCCGGTTTCCTTTGGGGCATGTTCTCCGAAACTGGTGAAACAGCAAACTAATCATGATGGCAGTCGGCTCGTCAACATCGCGATCGGTGTGATCATGGTGCTGGGCGGTATTAGCCAGTTCTTCCCAGCTTCCATGAGCTCCATCATCGTGGGTGTCTATGTGATTGCCTTTGGTGTTGGTAAGTGAATCTTGATGATAACCCTTCGCATTGTCTGTTAATAGTTACTAATGCTGCGGCAGTTGTCGCCGGTCTGGAGTTCCTACCCAATGTCCCCGACTACGCCTATCGCTATGCCTCGTTCTTGTTCTCTTTCCTGGGTCGTGGTGTCTGTAAGTTGCTCTTCCGAAATGGTCCAGGCCCCATCTGTGAGGTCACCGCTGATCAGGTCCTTTCCCAGTTTATATCTTCGTCGGCTGCATCCTGCTGCACGACCACATCCTCCGCGAGATCGCCGCCTCTATCGTCGGCATCACTGGTATCGGATACCTGGTGCTGGAATTCATCCCCTCCATCGAGCCCCCCTCCAACATGCGCGAGTCCGACCAGGGTTGGGGTGCTGAGCAGGTCTAAGCGTTGACGGCGACGCGATTGCCCCGACGATCGACACATGGCAGCCTAGGTGACGTGGCGCTAAGGTGATATGACCGCGACACCAGTTCGATGCCTGGAGGGATCTCACCATGCGATATATGATGATCGATGAAGGGAAGATGGCTCGGGTATGTCATAATGGATGGATACATTGATGCATACCGTTGCGCAGCCAAGTTTCCCGCGATGCACTCTTGAAATTTATCTATTTCCTCTTCCTTTTTCCTTTTGCGTTTTTCCTTTTCTTTCCCTCTCCCTCTCCCATATCTCCTTATTTTGATACCTAAAGGATATGGCGGTCATGCCTGAAGAAAGATTTTCTGTATTATAAGGGCGTCTCGCCTACAGCAAATGCTACTACTTGGATGTGAATGGCAATGAATGGAGTGCACAGTATTTGCCAGAGTGGATAGAATGATCAAGCGAACAAAGTACGAACGGTTCGGCTGCAACCTGGATGGAGATTTGAACCAATCCGATTCGGTGAAAAGCCCCGTTTGACGCACCTTAATAATCGTAATTCGCCCCATTGGAAGACTTCCTCGGCACTTTATTACTCTCGACGTATAATTTTGCACTGTTGGCCTGAATAATCAGGCCTGGATTGGCCCAGATGGGGCTGCCGCATTGCCGGTTCCACCAATAAGGTCAATGAGATTGCTGCTGACGCCACCCGCCGACCAATCACAGACGATAGAAAGCTGATTGCCTGCGCATTGGCCCGCTCGCGTCTCTCTTGGGAAGGTGCAATGTCCACTGTTGCCCCCCTAAACTTCATCAGGCCTCGGTGGAGTCGGTTTTGGATCTGGGGTCGCCCTTTTTCGATCACTAGAAGACACCAAGAAAAAAAAAGCAAAAAGTGAAGAAGCTGTCAGATGAGAGCAGCAGGAGGGGAAGCCCTAAAAGAGAGAGAGATAGAGAGAAAGAGAGGGGTAATCCAATAGACTGAAACGCCTGAATACTCCCGAAGATTAGATGCGATAGATGATGCGATTAGCCTGATAGATTGATAGCTCGGCGATCAACCCCCTTCGTAGATCGATAACCTTCCTTCCTCCCCCCGTCATTGGGTTTTCTGGGTTCCATCTCCTTCTCCCCTGCGGATTCTTTCTTCTCTACAATCTCCGATCAGCCCACTTTCGCCTTCCTCACCTCTGTGACTCTTCTCTTCCGTCCCTCTTCCTCTTTCTACTCCGCTTCTTACCTCCGGTTCCTCCTATTCCTTCACTCCTCCACCTCATCTTCACCACGTCTCCTCCTTCGCACACCGGTGGCCTCCCACCGCTCAGTGATCACCATACTGCAGGCCCTAACGACTTGGTCCAGTCCTAGTTTCGTTTAGCCTGTCTGTTCGGCCAACACCCCCGAACACATCTCCCCACAGCGCCAAGTCAGACTGGCGTTCCTGCTGTGCTGTCAGCTGTCGCAATCGCCTATCACCTGACCATTCCCGGCCTTCTGGGACGCCACTTTCTTTGATATCGCAGCACTCGTCTTTTCCCCCCTCCCAAGGCTGTGACAACCCTGTGTCCCAGGCGTGCTAGCCCCCTCTACACCCACCCCCTCTTGGGAACCGTTTCACCTCTCAAATCACCCCTCCACATACACTCACACACCCCAGCCTTCCCTGCTCTGGCCCGGCCCGCTCCCCTACAGCATATCCATCACTGCCTGCTGACCGACATTTGGAACTTCTTTGGTGGCATACTCTCTGTACGTGCAGACAGACGTGCGTGATACGGTGAAATTCGGCTCTAGACTGCAGTGCGACATACCCCTTCACTCACCTCCCGGCATACGACATATCATTCTTCTACTCGCTTCTACCGCTTCGTGCCTGGATTCCTCTCTCCGCAATTCCTTCGCCTTTCCTTCCCCTTAGGTCTCAAGCAGATCAACAGACCGGCCAATAACGCCTCGGCCCTCCGGCAGCGAGGTGGTAATGTTAGCGTCCATCTCACAAATGGAAACGGTGCGCTCTCTCCCCGGGAACTCTGGTGGCCCCATGCGACAGCCCTCCGCGGAGGACCTAGACGCGGCTCAGCAGCTGATCTCATCGGCACAGGCTGGCCGTGAACATCTGGCTCGACAGTATGGCGATCCTAACCCGATTATGAAGTCCACGGCAAGTCCACCACCAAATGGCCCACCATCGGCATCCGGACGTTCAGCCGACGAACGAGCGGACAGTCAACCTCCGAACAAGACCTCCCCCAGGTCTCAGAAGGATACCAGCTTTCTCGGACACTCCTGCAGGTATGTGATATTCCTGACTGCCTATTCAATTGCTTGCAAGATTTTGCCAAGAAACTGACATCCACATAGCAATTGCGGAACCAAAAGCACTCCACTTTGGCGTCGATCTCCAACAGGAGCGATGATATGCAACGCATGTGGTCTTTATCTCAAGGCTCGTAACGTGGCTCGTCCAACAAAACGAAATCGTGCTCAGCAAAATCAAGAAGCCGATCAACCGAACGCTCCCCTTCCCCCAAACGATACAAGTACACCATCAGAAGGCGGATGCAAGGGGTCCTGTCCCGGTGGTGGCAGTTGCAATGGCACTGGCGGTGCAGAAGGGTGCGACGGTTGCCCGGCATATAACAACCGTATCTATAAGTCGTCCCAGCGAGGGGTTCCACCCACCCAGTCTCAATGGGGCCGGGCTGCTGCTCCGGAAACAGAAGCTCTACCAGCACCTACCGAGGTCGAGGCTCCTCCCAAAGCCCCATCTACCACGGAGGGAAATTCTACCCTTGTTGCTTGTCAAAATTGTGGAACGACAGTCACTCCACTTTGGCGTCGGGATGAGCACGGCCATCCCATCTGCAATGCCTGCGGTCAGCAAATTCACCCCCAATCTATGTTTTAAAGATCTCTTTCGTCTGACTCCCCAATAGGATTGTACTATAAGCTTCATGGTTGTTACCGGCCAACGACAATGAAGAAGTCCATCATCAAACGCCGGAAACGTGTCGTGCCAGCCCTTCGTGACCAGTCCCCTACCGCCGCTACTCAGTCCTCGAACGGATCATCGGCATCCCCAGAAGCCTCCCCCGCCGCCTTGGCCCATCCTCACGATGATCACTATCGGTACATGAGCAGTGAACCTATGGATCACGCAATCCGACCTTTGCCGTTCGCACCGCCCCCGGTTGATTTCACCGGCTTCCACATCAGCTCCGCCCCTATGCAACACCATCAATTGCCCAGACTGCTGGAGCCGGAGAGACTAGGCCCATCACCTGTGTCCTATGGACGACGATCCGCGTCTCCCAACTCTGTCAACCTGCCGAAGAAACGAACGCTAGCTGAGACCGCGGCAGACTCCCACCCTGCAGCTCCTATGGAATCAAATCAGCTGCCTCCCATCATGTCCTCTGTTCATCCGTCGCCCCCGGGCCGCCTAAGCTCAATCTCATCCATCCTCAACCGCACAGACTCTCGCGAGGAATCGCGTATGGAACCACCCATGAGTCGACCCCAGGCACTTCAGCCTACCTTGGGACCAGCCGGGCATCAGCAGTCTTTGCCCGGTATCTCTTCCTTCACTGACCCATCGGTTGAGAGACGCGCACAACTTGAGCGAGAAGCTGAAATGATGCGTGAGGCTCTTCGGCAAAAAGAGAGAGAGCTGGCTGCAATTGGTCGATAATCCACCGAAACGAGTCCAAGCTGTGATGAAAGTAACGAAATTCCACTCAAAATAATTTGGTTTCTGGCTGAAGGTTTTTCCAAATGATACACGGCGCAATTATGGAGATTTGCGCATGATACCACTCAACATATTCCTATTCTTTGTTCCCTTATATGGGATCGGCTTCTAACCGTACTACTGCGTCTTATTTTGCCAAAAGAAAAGTCTTAGCAGAGAAAATGTACTCTTACTGATTGCTTCGGGTATAGAATAATGTCATTTTCAAGTAGATATCACGAACCAGGCTTCGTAATGGGTGTTCATTGTACAACTAGCTTAACCCTAATTGTTTCCAGCTCGATTCGACTCGGGAGATACCGATGTCATCATGACTTAATTCGAGCCTCCGAGGCGCGCTGAGAGGCGATGAGAGGCGCTGAGAGGAGTTTCAGAAACAAACCTCAGCTTGAAGCTGAACGATTCTATCCATCCCAAAGTGATCAGCGGAGAACGGCTGTGCGAAATGTCTCCTGTCCGGGCGTTCATCCTTACCTTTGTCGGGGACGTAATGCTGGGCCGTCTAGTGGATCAGCTCTTCCCCGAACATGTCAACAACCCACACGATCAAGAAATTGCAGCCAACTTCGTGAAAAAATATCCGACCTTCTTCGGCAATGGGAACTATGCCCCGTATTCGCCATGGGGCACGACACTCCCTCTATTCCAGAACTCCGATCTGAACATCATCAATCTCGAGACTGCCGTGACAACAACCCAAGAACCCTGGCCAAACAAGAAATTCAATTACCGTATGCACCCGGCTAACCTGGCACCCGTTCTACACTCGGCTCAGGTCGATTATGCCAATCTTGCGAATAATCATGTCCTGGACTTTGGAAGTGAGGGACTCGTCGAGACGGTTTGGACATTGAAAGCGGCTAGGATAGCATTTGGCGGTGCAGGCGAGACAACAGACGAAGCATTCAAGCCTATGACGCTCTTTCTACCCAGAGAAGGAGGAAAGCCTCATCGAGCAGGTGTGGCAGATACCGGCGGAAATGACTCTTACCCCGTACATATCTATGCAGCCACTGATCATCCTCGGGACTGGAACTCCATTCCAGCCTTCCATTTGATCGACTACTCCCCTTCGACAAGAGCCCGACTGCGAGCATTGCTTCTATCAGGTGGGTCAACGACACATCCGGGCGAAGACGACCCGGAAAGTGATATATATCACCATACCGCACACCACCATCACGAGTCGACACGGGCGAAGGTTGCTCCGCCGGCGTTGAAGATATTCACCATCCATTGGGGCCCGAATTATTCCTGGAAACCAGCTGAGAAAATCCGGTCCTTGGCGCACTTTCTGATTGACGAGTGTGAGGTGGATATCGTGCACGGTCACTCCTCGCACCATGTACAGGGTGTGGAGGTATATAAAGGCAAGGTGATTATCTACGGGTGTGGGGATTTTGTAGATGATTACGTCTTGAACAAGGAGTATCGGAATGATCTTGGTGCTGTTTGGAGGGTTATTGTCAACGAGAAAGAGCGGGGTCAAGGTCTCGACCTGGCACGATTGGAGATATTTCCCATGCAGATTGATAAATTTAGAGCTATGCTGCTTAGTACTGATGATGAAGATCATATCTGGATGAAGGGGAGGATTGTCGCGCTAAGTAGGGATTTGGGGACGCAGGTGCGTGAAAAACTTGGCGAGGAAGGGCAGATTATTGTTGATATAGAAAGATAGCATGTGTTTACAGAAGTATTTAAAAAAATCTTTGTGTTGGAAAACATGTTGTTCGATCATAATTAGAAGATAATCGTAATGCTAAAAAAATTACCAGTCCAGTTAACCGCCCAAAATAAGCCTAGCCCTCAATATGTACTCAGAAAATGAATGGAATGTGTGGTATGCCGTCAGAATGCAGTCGTAAAAAAGGTAAGAAAAGTCAAGTATTGCCCGTAGAAAAAGAAAACGGCGGGCTTCAAAAAATGTTATGGTCATGAAGGATGAGGAGGCGGAGACTCAATCACGAGTCGTCGCTCACTGATAGTATCGCCAGCTTTAGTCTCTTGCATGACAGACATCTCCGTGGTAACCTCAATTCCGCCAAGTGAGCTATGGCTAGAGCGATCTCCAGGTTTGACGTTGATTGAGTACATGTCGAAGTCCTTGTCCATGTTTTGGCTGAACAGCTCAGTAGGTTGTCTTTGTGAACGAGATGCAGTGAAGTTGCGGGTGTTGGTGCGTGCGTTAGATGTGTAACGGTTGTAGCTATTCGTCGAAAGTAGCTTAGGGAAGATACAGCTGATAATGGGACGAAGGAATGGTAAGCAGGCGCAGATGATTGCGACATTGCACTCTGCTGCGGTCCAGTACGCGGCATCGACATTGCTGTCTAAATGGAAATAGTCAGCGGGGTTCTTGGGACGAGGTATGGCAAGCCAATACATACAAGAGGTGTCGGTGCTTTTGGCGACGATTCGAAGACTAGAAAGACGGAGGATACTTGTAATGACAACCCTATAACAAATCATTAGACGTTGCATATGTTTGTATCTTCTCGACGGGCACGTACAGAATACCAATCGCGAAGACTCCCATTAGAGCGATCTTCTGCATTCGAGGTAATTGGAGGTTGGCCAGCAGCGGCATGGGTAGTATCAATAGTGTCACATCGGTAGCAATGTTCATCGACGCATTGAAGAACCAAACAGCTTCAAAACTCAGGCAGTGACCAGGCAAATCATGATTCCAGAATTTGGCGACTGGTACGCAATTCACGTAGCCGCTGACAATGGCCCAGGTCGAGTATGTGGCAACAACTGCCATCACAACATAACAGGCGAGACGAAAAGAGCGAGCGGGGAAGATGCGGATGTACTGAAAAAGAATGGAGAATTTGGTGAATGCCAGACTGGCGTTGTACATGGGAATAGCAGCCCAGAGGCACTTGAGCTGTTTCTGAAGGATGTCGGAAGAAAGCAATGCCGAATGTGTACCCATCTTATAATGGTATTCTAGAAAAAGATCTTAAGTCAGTTTGCTGGGATCATATGATTCATCCTTTATCACAGGGCAACAACGTACGGGCAGCGACGAGGGCAAGGTATATGATGGAGAAGACCTGAAAGAGAAGAGCCCGATTATTAGATTGTTTCCATCAGCCTTGCCAATCCGGAAGATCAACATACCAAAGCAACAAGAACACTCCAGTCCTCCCGGCCGGTGACCTTCATCAACCCGAGTCGTGCGAATAGTCGCATGCCGACGATGAGTGCTGCAATTCCCGTTAACACTCCCGTCACAACCAGCGCTCGCTGGCCACGCTCAGCGCCATCATCATTGGCGCGAGGCAAAATTTCGTGCAACATCTCGTCCATGCTGAAAGAGCGTATTAAAGGAGAATGAATGGTGTGAATGAATATTGATCAAATGAATGTCGTGGGTGAGTTCGGTCCTTCAGTGCTCGTGAGATATCATCCGACCAACTCTATACAATGATGCTTCACTGCATCGAGTTGAACTGGAGTTTGCTGTCCCAGGCCCCCGGAATCAAAAATTGCAATGCAGGATGAGACTGAGGAGGGGACAGAGTGGTACAGCGGGGGAGTGCCACTTATGAACTGGGTCCCAAGTTGGGCTAGTGTGAAGTGGATCGCGTGTTCATGCAAAGCATCACACAAGAACCTTGTCGGCAAGACTGCGATCTCCGCAAACTTTGCATAGTCCAGTCAATAGTGCACGAATGGGCCGCGATCTCCAATGGCAAACCCGGTCATTGGGACCGTAGCCCTCGGCAAGACATCGGCTTAAGCGTGCGCCATGTGGCCCTCAATGGGCATACCTTTCCATGCAGAGACGCCTCAATGCATCGAAGTCTGCCACCGAAGGCTCTAGCGCCGCCTTGGCCGCCAATTCTCCACAGCAATCGTCAGCCCTTAGTGGGCCCTGGTGCTGTAAGCCCTGTTATTTCAGTTCTTGGCCCTAGGATTTGGTCAGGATTGACGTGTGGCGGCTGAATATTCCATGGAATTACAAACTTGTTGTCTCGGTCTCCCTGCTTGAGCTACCGGCATATGTAGGAGAACATTAGTGAACGGGCCCCCCGTGTTTATTGTTGACCCACTTTGAGAACACGATGTTGCACCCATCCATGTGGTGTGTCCGAAACTGGAAATGTCTTTGCCCTTGATGCAGGACGCAGGACCATGCATAATTCCGCTTACTTCGTGCTCCGCTAGGAATTTCAATCTTCGAGAAATTCGACGCATCCCCCTTCTTTAGTCACCGCTGTTTAGCCGACGAGATGCTGGCATATCAGGTCCTCCGAGATCCACACGGAATGAGGTAGACTAGAATGTAACATCCGCAGGTCTAACTTCGGATGTCAAAAAGCGACAGTTGACAATCAGTGACTTTCGCGTGGGTCTCGTCCCTTCGAGGTTAGGCCCATACTCACTCCTGAACCAGACTCTTTTTGCTACTCTCCTCGGCGTCATACACAGTATTTTTCTTTTTTGTTTTTTAGTATGAGCCCGACTTTAGCCTGTTTACTGAGTATCTAGCGTGGAATAAGAGTCCACCACGGGCTGACTTAGCTGCAAATCTCTATTCCAGCCACCTAGAAGCATTTCTTAACGAACCCCACAAAATTGCCACTGGTATTCAATAACGCCCTTTGAAGTCCCCACAGCGGGTTTGTGTGTATGTGATTGCCATGTGTGGACGTCTTAGCAACACTCTCTGGATCATTATGCACAATAGTATTTGTCCATTGCTCAAGTGGCGAAGATCCTTACCTTCTCTTCTCCTTTCTTGAACGTTTACGGGTCTGCATATGGGCTGCCTCGGCCCCTTGATACGTTGTCTTCGCCTCCCCGGAAAATCTATTCCCGACCTTCAATGATCGACATGCTTATAGGGGCTGTCCCCTATTTTATACGCTTTTCCATTTTGGTCTAGGCGAGCAGCATGGTCGAGACTAGGATCTGGTGGCGTTCTTCATAATTCAAATATCATTGTGATCATGCATGCGATGAATATGTAATTTCTCAGGAGGATGTTCGGTACAACCTCCTTTCAAAGGCTATCGAATTCCTGTCTAGAATATCATTTCAAATTCACGGTGGCCACCTGGGCACTTTCAGCTAGTGAGAATGTCAGGACATTTCCTGCCGAAGAGAAAGATTCGAAATTACTGTGGTTCGCAAAGATTTGCCTCACGAACCCCTTCTTCCATCTCGTCATAGAATATTATTCTCGGGACACCTTGTCTGCGCAGTGCGAAGAAATTCAGATTCCACCAAAGATGTGAGTGCTTTGTTGCTGCCATTGAGCATCCATGAAACATCATGTGCAAGTGCAATGTGCACACCAAAGTCTTTTTCCATCGCCCGTAGTCGCGCCACTGTATCCCTGGCTGCTGGTATATCCATATGTAAACATCCGCGACTACCACCGGGAAGTGGAAATTCGGCAAACTCTTCTGCTCCATCCAAAAGTGATCTGTTTCGACATGTAATCAGATACCAGCTCCGACCGGGAAAAGCCCTTTTTTTCGAGATAGGTATCTATTGACAACTTTACCTTGAGTGACAACAATCCGATCCCAAGAGGACCCAGTCTCCGCTGTGCAGACGGGCGCATGCGCACAGATTACCAGGCATATGGCCGGGAGCCTGGATGATCCAAAAGCTTCCATCTCCAAAGAAGTCCATGGCCTTTTCGAAGGTTCCAAAAGGAACCCACGGTCCAGGAAGTGTCTCCCAACATTCGGTTGAGTGGACCGGATCGAAAAACCTGCCATCCCACTGAGAAGTTGGGTCTTTTAAATGGCCTGGGCTACAAAATTCCTTTGTTCCCGGCCCAAAATAGCCTGTGGCATTAGGGAAAATGTCACCGACCGGGTAACAATGGTCAAAATGAGCATGGCTTCATACATTCAATCAGCTTTTTAGTTCCTATTTTGCCTCGAAAATTGGCTCGTGCATAAAAGAAGGCCGCACCTGAATATAACTGAATCAATCTTCGACGGTGGTACTCCATGCCTTCGAGAGATCTGGTTTGGGATAGACTCGCTTGGTGCTGTGATTTTGAACTTCTCCCAATAAACATTGCCAACGAAAGGGGTGTAGTCACTCTTGTTCTAGCGTTTGTCAGTCAGGTCATGGTTGTATTGTCAGTTCCAGATTCCCTACGGCTGCCATTCCAAGGTCCCAGACAACATTTCTATTCTGGGACGAATTATGAATGTAAAATGCCCAGTCGTAAAGTCGGAATTGGTTAGGCGGAGACCCAGCGTGCATTATGGACATGGAACCCGTCATGCTTCCCCCATTGAGCAATGATAAATTGACATGTTTATCCGTTTCTAGCAGACCAGATGACATATTGATTGCTAAAAATCGACGATTTTGCAATTTATGAGTGCTTGATAAGAGTGACGAAAAGAAGGAAAAGGAATCACTGGCCATTCAAGCATGAAACCCCACTTCCACCCCGCCAGATTGATTGACACCCGGTGTGGGGTCTGACAAGGCTACGTTGTCAAGTTCAGAATATAAACTTCCGACTACATCTCTTCATCCTTCTTCTTCATCTCGTAAATTGACATGATTGATCCAGCAGTTTTTCGGCTGGACAGTGGTAAATGATTGGCAGAGATCAATTTTGGCCCCCAGAATTAGGCATGCTTGGCATCTGCAGCTGCCAAGAAAGGGACGGGTTCCTCGTGGATATGTCTATGCACATTCTGTCGGTTGAAATTGATAAACTCGGGAATTTCAGTTGCCTCGAGTAGCTTTCCAAAGGTTCAAAATTGTGCGCTTACACTTTGTTCTCATAAAACAATGAATATACGTGCCTTTGCGTGAAAAGTCCTTAATCTCGTTTCTCGCAGATTGTACATTGGCCCCTGAACTAGGGTTGGCGGCCAAACCATTTCTGACCCCACTCGGAACACATCGCGGAGATACCAGTGTCTTATATTCCTGATCAAATTTCTTCTTGTTTATGAAAATAACTGAGTGTTTTATACGACTGAGACCGCAATCGATAGCACGATATAACTAATCATTGACTGGAAAGCTGAGGGTCAGCTCTTTGTTATGATTTGCAAGAGTCCGGATATAGCTGATCAAGCTGGCCCCCAGGTTGAGATGATTAGTGCATGCGCTAACTAGGTGCCGAGACAAGCTAACCCTTCATCCCAAGCAACCAAAAGTTCCCATTGGACATGATAGTTAGTGGTCCCCTTTTCGTGGTGGTCCCTGGTTCTGGGGAGATCCGAGAATACAATCCCTCGGTTCCCGCTCAAATCACTCAGGAACCCGATACGAATTTTCTCGTATGTCGCTCGGCCAGTCGCGAGAGCTCCCCAAGAGGACAGCATCAGGTTCTAGCTCTTGAGGTGGCTCTAACGTCGTTGACTGTCTAAAACTCGCGCTTCTTCGCAACTTCTTGTCGTCCTACTTGAGTCCCATCTTCTACTTCGGCCCTTTCACGGCGTGAATCTCCGTCCTGTTTATGTCCTTGAATCCTCCTTACCTGTTCTGGGCTTCATAAAGTCAAAAGAAAGGTCGCTACGAAATCTGCACCACGCCATGGCCACCCCTATGGTTTCGGGGATCCCTACAGAGGCCTTGACGACTGCGACGGATGCTATACCGACTGATCTTCAAGGATGGTGGTATTCTGATGGATCAGGTTTGTGTTTTGGACGGAGTATTCTATCGCCGAATCTTCGAAAATACTGACTCCGAACAGCAAGATCTATAACTTGCCCTACGCCCCAATTCTTCTCAATGTCAAGTCCGTACGCCGACTGTTTACAACCGGAATCAACAGCACTCGCCACCGCCTGCGAGGACAATATTCTCAGTTATGATGACGACACTGTAGCTACATGGTATGCTGTCTTTCCTTTAGTGTCACATATCTGGTCCCATTGCTCATCCTTTATCGCTCACGATTTACACAGTGACCCTACAGTCAGTTGCTTTACTATGACAATTTCATCCACCTCATCGAGTGGTGTGTTACCATTCACACGATATATGTGCGTCAACGACTGGTTTGCCAGCACTGTATATCGCGAGCAAACGGTGCCAAAAACCACCACGAGTGCGTACTAGTTGCTGTTAACATTACATGTTCGCTCTATTGATCAATTGAATTTCTAGGTGACACAATGAGCCCTACAACGACTACGACATCTACAACCTCTAAATCAGCGAGCCCAACCAGCACCACTTCGGCTGATACAGTCAATCCGAAAACTGAGAGTTCTTCACTCTCTGGGGGCGCGATTGCGGGCATTGCCGTAGGATGCGTTGCTGCTATCCTAATCATCGCGCTTGTTTTTCTACGAAAGAAGATTTCCTCTTTATTCAGGAAACGATCTCCCCAGGAACCAATGTCAGAAATGATTGACTCGAATGAAATATATGAAATTGGTACTTCGAACACTGGGTCGGTTCAAAAAAGCGTTGTTCAAAAGAACGATGAGGTACAAGAGATTGGTACTGGAAAGTGATAATATTACCGCGAAGAAAGCATCTACGAACGTTTGATATTTATACCTTGCAAAGCATCCTCTATTTATAATACCAGGCACAGGCGTCATTTCAAATTATGTACGATAATGACTTGAACTTATATCGCGACAATCGGGAGATTGGAGCCAACTTGAACTATCATTGGAACTCGAAACCATGATGGATATCATGATATTTGAGCATACCGACTCGGAGCACTGATACAAATGCGCATCTGTTCTCTTCAAGTTATTTTCAACAGTAGTACCGTAACTCGCGCTCCATGCCCAATGCAGGCTCGACAAATAACAGACATGGGATACGCAATGGCCTAGTATAGTTCCACGTGAGCGAATTTGACGGTATTACTCCAACCAAGTTTGAATTGCCCTTTTCAACGCTTCTCGCAACCACGGATCATTCAATCGCGAGCCCAGATCAAAGCCGTGCTCTCCCTCTTGCGTGACAAACATGATATCGTCGGTAGATGCTAGCTCGCGTGCACGCATAACGAACTTCTCTGTTTCAGCCAGCGGAACCACACTATCTTGACGTCCTTGTAGAACCACTATACCACCACGAGGTACCTTGCCGCCCGATTTCTCGAGCCGGAATAATGGATAAAGCACCTCACGCGGGGTGTTTTCCGAGCCTAGTTTATAGAGTTTTCCGAGATACCCATGCTGAATACAAGAAATCATAAACGCCGAACGTTCTGGTGAGACAGCTGATGAGACAGGCTCTCCTATCTTGGTAGCACCCATGAGATTATGAAAAACTGACTCTGGGGCATTCTTACCCCAGACAGGTCCCATGCGGGGCTTCATATATGCCGATTCTCCGAAATCAGTTATGGGGTACCCGACACATACGCTGCGCATCTCGGTTGGATACGCTAGGGCCAGATAAAGGCTGAGAGTACCGCCGGCTGATCCACCAATAGCCATGATACGATCTAAATCCAGCTCTGCGGGATTTGAATGCCTTCTCAAGAGGTCTCCCAAGGCTGGTCCATGAATCCAAGCCCAGAAATCCTCAACGTCTTCGTAAATTTCAGTACTTGTCGCCTCGGGCATTAGGCGATAGTTTGGGCTGATGATTACTGCTCCATGTTTCAGAGCTAGATCAGAGAGCCAGGCGGGCCAGATAAACATGAGAAGAGAATCTCCGACAACCTAGTGAGAGAATGAGCTTTGTTGTTTGTGTTTGGTCGTTTGTCTTTTCTTGGACGGGAATAAATACCAGGCCACCGCCGTGGAAATTGAGTATCACTGGTCTTTTCTCCTTGACATGTTGCGCTTTCGGTATGAGAATGTCACATCGGATCTGGTGGTCTTTAACTGATTTATAGGATGTTTGCAGTACGTTAAAGTTATTGATCTTGGGATCAGATGGGACTGGCATTGCGAGGGAAGAATCTCAAGGGATTATTAGATGGTAGGCTCTCTTAGAGACTAAGTCCATCGAATTAAGTAAAAGAGAGATAATTCTGCCGATTAATAAATCCGACAGCAGAATTCGTAACTAGGCTTCTTCGTACAGTAGTTTCCACTAGCCACTAGGCAGGAACTCCACCTGACGCGCTGATGCCTGCGCGGCGGAGTGTGATCACCAAATTAAGAAACAGATCAACAGCAAAAGTGGATGTAGTATTAACTCTTTCGTTTTGGCCCCAAAGCCCGTGAGATAAGCAGCCATTTGCATAGTTACTAGTTATTAGTTATTAGAAGGAGGCGTTTGGGGGCCAATGCAGCCTTGCAACTAGACTATACTATTTCGTAATATATAGGGTTGCTCTCAGAGGATATTTTTAGTGTGGTACAACGAGGTACAACAAAGTTCAGTTCAAGTAACATGCTCCTTCTCTTCCTCCTTCGGTATTCTAACCCAGATGACAGTCACCAATGCCGCTGTTAGCTGTGCTCCTAGTGCAAACCACCAAATGGCTCGAAGACCATCCAGTCCGATTTCTCCATCAGCACCTCTATCGACGCGCGTGCCAATTGCATCAGCGATACTAGTCATTATCGCTGATGACAAGTTCTGATTAGTGACAAGCAGACTCCCTGCACTTCCTTGGTATGAGCGGGCAACGTTACTCGTGATGAAAATGGAAGCTGCAGCAAAAGCCAAATCAGGACCAAACGTCACCAAGGCAACTCCAGGGAGAGAAAGCGCCCAGTATGTTGTGTTTGCTGTTTGTGGGATAAAAAAGGCCGGTCCGAGTGTAAATGCAAACATCGAGCAGGCGTAGATATAATGACCAGGCACAAGGTGAAGTGTGCGACTGACCACCCAAGTTGCAAGAACTCCAACTAGAGCGTTGGGAATATGATAGAGTGCCACAGCAATAGGAGTAGCATGTTGGATACGTAGCCAGAATTGAATGGCGTAGAACTGCCAAGCACCGAAGAAGGATCCAAATCCAAGGAAGTAAGCGATCATCAACGGGGTAAACCCCGGAGTACTCCAAAGACGGTTTGGAATAAGCGGCCGAACAGCAGCTCGCTCGGCAAAGAATAGGCCGACGAGAAGAAGTATGCCAATGATAATAAGTACGTAGGTGTAGGGAGACCAAGATGCCACGGGTCCTTGAGTGAGCCCGAAAAGCAAGCAGACACATCCTCCAGCAGCACAGGCACCTCCTATATAGTCAAACTGTCGTAGGGATGGAGCCTCAGTGCCCGCGATATCAGCTTGGGGCCGTAATGGTGGAATAGAAAAAAATGCCGCTACAGCACAGATTCCACAAATAATGGCGTTGGATCCAAAAATCCAAGGGAGATTCTGATATAGCCCACCACCTTGCAATGCGCCGAGCGAGAAGCCGAAAGGGGCGGTCGCGGCCATTGCCGAAAAGACACGATTTTTGCGAATACCTGGTTTATAGACGCGACCAAGTATACTCATACTCCCCGATACGAGGACGCCAATCGCAAGGCCTTGCATGGCTCTCATCACGAAGAACAAGATTTGACGAGATGGATGCAGAGAGAAGACCCCGACAATGTTCCAGACTCCTAACCATGCGAAAGCACTAACCATAAGGAGTTTCGGCGGAGCAAGATCTGAAAGCGATCCAGAAATAACAACGGACAAACCGTTGGCAGTATTAAAGGCACCCACAACCCATGGGAGCTGGGTATTGGTGATACCGAGTGCCTCTTTTAATTGCTCTTGTGGAGCGAGCATATCACCCAGGAGGAACGAGAAAAGCATCAATCCCGCAGAACAAACCATTACCAGAATAATTTCCGCCGTGAGATTAGGCAGCTCCGGCGGGATCCCCTGCTTCTTTCGTATCGGCGATGCCGATTCATCGGCGTCCCGATCTCGGGATACCGAATGTTTTCGGTTGGTCAGTCGATGGCCGAGATTTTCGAGTTCATGGTTATCGCCGGCGGGTTGACTGATATTGGTGATAGTATGCGTCACATTTTGCAGTGCTTGCTTGTCTAATAAATTTTTGTGCCCCAGCAAAGGATCCGGGGTGTGTGTACCAGTTGCCGGTGTGGAATATGTCCTGCCATTTGAAAAGGACGACCGGCCTGAGACCGGGGCAGAGTTTCCAGGATCCTGTTTGTTTTCCCCAGTCATCAGATTATTATGGTTCCAATCTGTTTGAATGTGCGGCGGGGTCTGTGGAGGACCTTCCGGAGTGGAATGTGGTTGTCCGACGGTCATCCTGGTACAACCGGGGCAGACAATAAAAGGTGCCGACAAAATAAAAGAGATGGGGAGAAGGAAATACTCAACAGATCTCTCCTTCGAGGGGAGTTAATGGAGAAAAGGGCACACCATTGTGGCGAAAACGGACGAAATATTTTGTCGATGATCTAAGACGGGTGGAGATCCGATGTGGAGCAGCTCTGTTTATCATCAAAGTACATAAAGCTGCGATGTATGTGCTTCGTACGATAAGACAGACAGTGATCAACACGAATAGCTCCAAAACCTTAGCTTATTATGATGATAACGCGTAAGGTTCGGGCGCTTGGGAGACCCTTGCCGGTGCTTGCGTGTAGCTCGAACAGGTGGGCCAGTATGTCTAGATGGTTTAGAAGCAGGCCATGTCCACTCACGATGCTGTCAACGCACAACTCCTGCCACGTCGAGTGGAGCTAGTGGTAGTTGCATGCTAATTGTACAGAGCACGGGGGAAGGCTCTCGGTTCCTCGGGCCATGAGTTTTGAACTATTCAATTGACTAGATGAAAATCATAAAAGGAGCTGGAATCCACAAAGCTCGGGAATCGGTCTCCGATGATAAAAGAAACTCAACATTGTGGGCCCGGCAGTTCTGGTTATAACGTGATGAGTATATTTCTGAAACTCTTGCGCATCGCATGAATAAGCATTACCATCCCTGATCGACACGGGCCGATCCAATAGTCGGGACGTGATGCAGTCGGCCAGCCTCTCCCTACCAATGCAGGATCATCCCATCCAATAGGAGACCCGGGATCTCCGTCCTCAGGGAAAATGGAGCTCTAAATTTTGAGCGAAATGCACATGATGATTGCATCACTCCCACATACATAGCATATCTAAGTATGCATTCAAGGGGTACACGGTCTGATTACTAGTACGCGTCATACCGCAAGCCTTGCCAGGGTATATTACTCCCTGAATACGTACATTATTCAACAATGTCCTCGCCGATCATCAGGCGAGAGCGATTCCATTTCGTCCGGAGCAATGCTAGTCTGTCATTCCCCCGAGCGACTCCACTGTTGACAGATAAAAATAACAATTATCGATATATCAAGAATGTCTACATAGTTTTATAGTGCAAGTTCAATGGAAACCCCATGGGCATTACGTGAACAGCAACTGGAACAAGCCCAGACACTACTGATTCCTGTTGGCGATCTATTACATAATTTATTATACACGGAGCTTAGCCAACTCTTGCACAATTGACTCCTGGTCAAGAGAATCGGAAGCCTCTTTCAACTTTCCATCCACTATAATGGTTTTCCGCCACGGATGCGTTCGATCATGGCAAGATCCACCACTGCAAACACATTCTTGGCAAATATCGTACTCATCCTCATGGCAGATACTGCAATGGTAATGCATATCATATAGAGAGATTGGTGCGTCGCATGCATCGCACGTTGCCTCATAGTCTTCCCACTCCTCGGTCTCTGAGGCCAACCTCTCTCTATCTATTGTAGCAACAGATTCCTGTTGGAGTAAACTCCATATCTGATGCAAAATTTCATTTCTTTCTCCATGTTCAGTTTCCTTCTGTGATTTGGCTACTGACAATGGAGTACGACCCGCACAGGTTGCGGTTTGCTTTGCAGAGCTCCCGTAATACAAAAGCAATTCAACGATATCCTTTTGCGCATAGAGAGTCGCGAGGAAAAGAGGGGTGCAACCTCGTGTGTCGGGCTCGTCCACGAACTGCTTATAACTGGGGTCATCCTTAGTTTGTCGCGCATGCTCTAATAACGCAAAAACACAATCTGTGTATCCCCTCTGAGCAGCATGGTAAAGAGGAGTTTTACCCCTAATGTTTTTCGCTGATGGGTCCGCATTGCTTTCAAGGAGTACTTTAATTGCCCCAATATAGCCCCTCCGCGCAGCAAGACCCAATGCTGTTTCACCGAATGTGTTGGTTCTGCTCTCTAGGTCGACATTGTGCTGTAAGAGGAGTCTGATGATTTCAGGGTTGCGATGATATAGGCGATGGCAGGAGGCCCATGCTAATGAAGTATATCCGACGCTGTCTGCAGCGTGAGGGTCAAAACCCATATCTAGCAACATGGACACGATCCGATCATTTCCACTCATAATTGCCCAGTGTAGAAGAGTCTTCTGGTCGTAGGTGATAAAATCAGTTTTGGCTCCTGCGCGAAGGAGTCGTCGGAAAATCCCTTCACGTCCGCTGCGTGCAGCCCATGCTAAAGGAGTTCCATACTGTGCCGATTCGGTGCCCGGTTCATTAAGATCAGCTTTCTTTGCCAGAAGAATCTCGACAATATCTTCGTGATTTTCTTGAACTGCTGCTAAAAGAGGTGGCTCTTCGTATACGCGGAAGTTAATCGAAGCTCCCTTTTCAAATAGAAGATTGAGTAGGTCTGCATGGCCATTGAAAACCGCCGAAGATGCGACTGAGTTTCCGTATCGTTCTGTGCCATTTACATCTGCGCCACCATCGATAAGAACTCTTGCACTCTCAATAAGTCCAGCCTCAACTACTCTGACCAAAAGTGGCTCTTCTCCATAGAAATTATCATTCGGATCAAGCCCAGCATCCAGCATCTTCTTTAAGGTGGCTGCTCCGCATCGGCTTACGGCGATGGTGACGCCCTCACGGCATCCATGGGTCACAGCATGCCGATAGAACCGGGGGTTGAAATTGTCATAAAGAAAGCTGCAAGTTCGAACGAAGACGTTTTTGTCATATAATGTCTCTAAGGAGTCCCATATATCCAGAATTAATTCGAATGGTAGATCGAGGAGCTCCATGAGTGGGGCCGTCGGTCAGGCTGAGGAAAAAAAGGCTTCTGCCAGTCGGGTTCTGCAAGTCTATAGACTGTTTTATACCTCGACATGAGAGAAAACGAAGTAGTGAGTCAGTCCTATTTCGGGTTCGGGCTCGTCTCCTGCGGGGACCCGAAGCGTTTTCCGACTGTGGGGGGTTGCGAAGTGGAGGATGTGGCTGTGGAGGGGACACAGCCTTGTGAGCCGCAGCCTTGTGAGTCGCAGATGAAGATGTCGCCATCATGATCAGTCTACATATAATGAAACTAGTCGCTAATTCATGATTCCCCATTTAGCAGTATATCCGAATTATTATTTGCTTCATACGAGGCGTCAAGTTCGTTTCATCATAAATCATGTATCTATACGGTGTACTTGGCTACCTGGTCTGCAGTCAACTGGGTCGTGTCACTCATCAACTATTGCCCTTTAGGCCTCAGGCCCTCAAATCCTGACTTGCCCACAGAGGACAACATCCTCTCCAAAGGGATACCACTTGACATTCTTTAGACGGGCGGCGGAAATCGCGTTTCCTGCTCCATCGAAGCGCCGAGCGGGTGACACAACAACTCCACCTTGTCCTAGCCACGTAGGTGCAATAGTCACGATCACTCGATCGATCAAGGACATGTACTGTGGCTCCAGAAGCGAATTGATAACTTGGGCGCCACCTTCAATCATGACACTTCCAAGGCCATTGACATGCAGCGTCTTCAGCAAGTCGCCCCAATCGATTCGGTGCTGGCCATCATCTAGTGTCACCATTTTCAATTGAAGAAATCTTCCTCCGTATCTTTCCAACATCTCACGTTTTGGAGTGGGCAGCTCTGGCAGCGAAGTAACGATCCAAGGCGCTCGGCCCCGATCTTGTCTGCACAGCTGGAACAATTTGCTTTCTTCGGAAAAGTCCCATCGAGCACTTGGGTCAATGACTATAGGCCGCGGCTGACCCTCTAAACCCTCTTTTCCGTATCCTCCGACGCCGGCAATGCGACAATTGAGACCAGGGTCATCTGCGAGAGCAGTTCCCACCCCAATGAGAATACCATCATGTCGAGATCTTAGATAATGAGTCATGGCTTTTGATTGAGGGCCTGAGAGCACGGTCCGTGTGCCTGGGGACAACGCTAAGGAGGAATCAAGTGATGTTGCGAATGTGAGAGTCGTGAAGGGCATATCTGGACGCGGGGTTGAGCCATCTTGTGGCGGCAGTTGAGGCTCTAGAAAACCCCTGTCCGATTCAGGGAACTCCAAAGCATCTCGAGAAGCCAATGCCATTTGGGAGTTGTTCACCGAAGATTATTGCTTTCAACTTTGCCTTGGAATAATCAATCGGGGGAAGCGTCGCGGCAGTGGCTGAGAGAAGTCATCTGAAGAAAAAGACGCGACGGCGGGGATGCACACCTGGGGCCTTGAATTTAAGGCAACTACTCTATCTATGCAACGAACCGTGGAAGAAGAACCGTTTACCCTAGGGTAGGAATTAAATATTGGTAACTATATGTAGGTATCCTAAATTATATCTTCACTATTCTCGGGGACGATGCCTTTCTCAAAGCACGCTGATCACATTGTTACTGCAGCTGACGTCGGCAACCCACATTGCACGACCATTGTCCATGTTTTCCCCGTTCTCAAAGGCGTGGAAAACAATCTTGGAGCCATCTGAGTTGAAGTCAGAGCCTCCAGGGCCACCCAGGTCGCCGACATTGCTTGAGGAGCCTGACACCAACAGGGGAGCGTCGGGAGACCGCGCCTTGGTGTATGGTCCGGTGATGGCAGGGGCAATCGCATAGCTCACATCATAGTCCTTGGAGCTATAAACGTTGGAAGAGAATGTGAGGTAGTATGTGCCATCTACGTTTGCCAAGCTGGGAGCCTCGATCAGCGGGCCATCAGAATCATCCCGATCAAGAAGTTGGGACGGGTCGCCATTCGGAGTAATGGCATCGGAGTTGAGCGCTTGCAGCATAAGCGGAGTGGAATCGGATTGAATGTTGTTACCATCGACCTTGTAAACAACATAATAAGTGTCACCGTCCTTGAACCCATCGGGATCGATCGCACCACCCTTATCAAGGGGGCAGGCTATTGGACTATCTTCGGGCGTATAAGGCCCAGTGACGCTGGATGAAGTGGCCGCGCCGACACAGTGCTTGGAGTCATCATCTGCTGACGAGGCAGAAAAGTACATAACGAAAGTGCCATCATCCTAAACGCCAGTCAGTTGCGCTGTTTTAAGATCCAAAATTTTCAGTCGCTCAACCTACCCTCCGAATTACATCGGGGGCCCAAAATGCAGTACCAGAAATCCAGCTGGGAAAGGGGCCTGGCATGGCATCACTGCCCTCCAACAGCTGCCAAGAATTAAAGTCGGACGAGGACGCAATTTGGACATTCACACTGTTTCCAGCAGTTGCGAAAGCGTAATATCCGTCGTCAGTCTGAATGACACACGGATCTGGGAAGTCGGTATCAAGGACACGAGTGGGCTGTGCGACACCAAACCCATTCATCAGGAATGCAGAAGCGACAGTGAGCAAGAGTGTCGAACTCATTTTGGCAAGTGAAAACCGTGGTGATTTTTGTTGCAATGGAACGGGATAATACAAAAGCCAGGGGGTTACCTGCAGTCTTTATAATTCAAGAAAGACCCAGCGAAGACCACGCTCGGATTCGGCTCCCTAGATCAGGCATTGCCAGCTACCTTTTCTCTCCCCGAGATGCCGGCTGTGCTTGGGGTCTGCAGCATCTTCAGGCCCCCTTCCTTCTCCACACCCCTGAGAGATCGACATCAGCACTAAACCGGGCATGGAAAATGGCCGCTGCTTTTGCACGATTCACCTATTGGGGAGCATGATCAGAAATGAATAATGATCAAGAAGAATCAATGTGTCACAGGTATATGATAATCATTTGCCGGTTTCCCTTGAGACGATGTTGTCGCTCTCGAATCCCTTGTCGTAGATCGAAATGAACGGCACGCTGCGCAAGCTCCTCAAAGTACAGATTGAAGATTCCGCCTCACGTTTCAGAAATTGAATGAGGTTGCATATCGTGCACTGGCGCCCCGAAGTTTATTTCAAAGAAATTATAATGTGGATTTCCCGAGATCTTTCGCAGGTCCGATCACTTCCAATTGGCTTGGCAGACGTTGTGTTAGCCCTGACCTCATAGTGCAGCCTCAGGTACAGTTGCAGTTCTATTAACTTGAACTGAATCGGGCTCGGAGAATTTGAATCACGCTCTATACGTCATCTTTCATACCTTCCGAAGTTATTTGCTTATCGCATATAGTTTCCATATAGAAACTACAACTACTCCGTGCCCTTTCTGTAGCAATCAAAATGGAAGGCTCATTTTTCATTTATGTACATTTGACTCCGAGCAAGATTTACAGTTCATTTATCAACAGTGGAACAGAAACTCCAAGGAAAGGGCACAACAGCGAGGTGGCAAGATCGAAGGCGTCTATGTATATACACCTCGCACTCTACTTATTCACCCAGTCACAACTTTGACGCGTCCCAGCTAGTACCGGCCGAAGCCAAATATTCTTGCCCCTTTTCGAGAACCTGGCTGTTTTTCTTTCCCAGCCAGCTAGGCTCGAGATTTTGTATTCCATCCTCGATCTCATAGCTTTCACCCCCTGCTACAAAGAGTATCTTCCCCGCAAAAGGCAGAACGGCACCACCATGTGTTGTTCCATTGCGGCCTCGATTTGCAGTGGCACATATCAAGATTGACCGAGCAACATCCTCTGCTTCATTCACAGGAAGTCCTCTCTCGTACCAACCCTTTTCGATGCCGTGAACGAGGCGTGTTTCTATGAAGGCTTTTGTCAGGACCCGGAAAAATCACGACTTTGACAAGAGAACACATACTAGTCATCCAAGGACAAATCACATTAACCCTGATATTTTCCGGTGTGGCTGTAAGATGTAGGCCCCGCATAATCCCCACGACGCCATGCTTGCTTGCTGTGTAGGCGACCAAGCCCCCACACTCCTTGAACCCAGCAATACTGCTCACCAGCACCAGATCCCCACCCCCGCTCCGTCGGAGGTAATGCATACCGATACGAGCACTGAACAGAGCGCCGATCGTATTAACCTCCACCTCTTTCATCGAGGGTGGCTCGTTGATGTTGGCAGTAGGTTCGAAGGGGTCCTTATGGATGGCTATTCCAGCATTGGCAATAACTATGTCCACCCTTCCATGTTTCTCATAGGCAGTCTTGAAGAGATTGAGCTGGTCCGAGTAGCTCGCAGAATCACAGTGGACAAATTGCGCATTCGGGTTAAATTTGGATTCGATTTCTCGCGATGGTGCGTCTGCGACGTCCCCAAAAACGACCTTTGCTCCATTATCTGCGCCCTTGTTAGACAATTCATTTTTCTGTGCCGAAATATCTTACTGCAAAGTTGCCAAATGGCTGAACGGCCAATTCCAGTTGCACCTCCAGTCAACACAACGACCTTGTTATTCAGGGTTTGGAGGAGCGAAGAGTCGAAATGAATATGCGCCATCGTTATGAACCGCGATTTCGAAAAGAACTTTAGATGTGAGAAACGAAACTAATAAGATATCTTTGAGGTCTGATACCGTCTCTTTAAATACTTATGTCGAAGTGGCACACACTTGACCCCACATGCCATTCCGCTTTACTACACAGTGTATCTACGATTCAGGGTGTTTTTGCCGTATCTGTTTTCAAAAAATGTTGATGTTTCTTGATTTCTTTTTCCTTTTAAAGACTTTCTTAAAATTTCTGAGATTTCTAGGTTCTGCTCAGTCCTTTCACCAATCTAAACGTTTTCAAGAGAGGATTATGGGCTTTTAAAAATACAATCTGAGATGGGGTCGCTTCCCCATGCGGGGCCCCAGACTTCCTGGGCTGTGGTAGAATCACTGAAAAATCTGTCTGAATCTTCAAAGAGACCATCGGAAATTGCAATGAAATCTCCGCTTCTTTCGTTTGTTTTGTTTAGTGTCTCATCCAAGGTGAACACTCTCTTGCAGTAATTATGTCCAACCCCAAGCTTCCTAAGGTTGGTGAGAACCTCAGGGTCTACGCAATGTTGAATCAAGCATATCAGTATCTTGATCCTATTATTGTCGATTTCTCCTAGGTACTAATTCTTCTTCTTCTTCTTCTTCTTCTTCTTCTTCTTCTTCTTCTTCTTCTTCTTCTTCTTTTTTCCATTCTCTAAACAATAAGGGTATACAAACAAGAATACGAAAAGATTATCCCAAAGACTATCTGTCAATGACTTCAAAACACACGTCTCACTTTCTCCGATCTGCCTTCACTTTCGCCCCATCGATCCTCCCACAAAGGTCGCTCCACATACCGCCAGCCCATGGACGCACCGCCCATTCCCCATCGACTCTTCATCTCCACCAGCGTCACCGGGTAGACCAGTTCGTAGAGTTCAAGTACAGGGTATCCGTACTTAGACTCCTTCAACCCGGCATTAAAGTCTTCGTTGCCTATGCCGAAGGGCTCAGTAGGCACGGAACCAGGTGTATGGCGGATTGAGGCTGGAATCACCGCGATATGTCTTGGTATAGGATATCAGTATGAGCATGAATGCGAGAGATAGCAAAGAAAGATGACAAAGACAGGTAGAAGTATGAAAAGGAGAAGAGAATTGGTTAAAGAAAGAAGCTCACGTAATAGATGCGCGACCCTCGCCACCGTCACTTGTTTCATAGAACCACAATCGCGTCACTCCATCACGGAGCCGGTACTTGCGATACTCGTGGTTCTTTTGCTGGCTAGCAATGTTCGCTAGATGAATTGGTTTGATGGCCATCAGGACATCGGTGAACATCCGATCGGGGTTCTTTGAACCAGGAGAGTTGGCTTTGGAATTGTACTTGGTTGATGGCAAGCTCTTGGACACTCGAGATGTCTTGTCATGCTTAGGCGTGGTTGTAGATGAGGATGGAGCAAAGGCGCCATTCAGAGTGGCCTGCGTGAAGGAGGCATGGCTAGTCAGTGGAGGACGCGAAGGTGCCATTTTGTTTGGGATGAGGAGGTAGTGAAGAGAGATAAAAAGAGAGAAAGTGTGAGATGGAAGGTGTGGAAAAGTAAGAGAGAAGAGAAGGATGTCGACGTGTAGTACTGAATAAACATGGCAGGTATGGATGATGTATTCTGTATGCGTATTGTATTCAGGGCGAAAGGCGCCCGCAAGTGCTCGGTAGCTCGTTACCATACAGTAAGTACCCAGTACCTTATCACAAGCAGCCAACCCTACAGTACCTAGAGTACCTGCTACCACTGCTAACCTGCTACCACTGCTACTGCCAAGTTTGCCCTTCCAAAATCACTCTCCGTAGATACTCAACTGAGAAGGACCGGAATAACTTTTTCGGATCCTTCAACCACCCCTGCACCTCTTCCCACAGTCTTCTCAAGCCTTCGACCCCGTCACCACCGAATTGGGTTTTGAGTAGCGCGAAACTGCACAACCCTTCGGTCCCGAATAACTCCATAGATCAATATCCACCTTCCCGGACATACAACGACTTAGACAACTTTGTGCCACTCCAATCCACGATAAGTGGTGCGTACAGGATATGGGGTGTGCGTCCCAGTGCCAACCCTGTCTCCCTAGACCAACCCGCCAAGGTACGGTAAAGAAAGACTTCTTGGTACATGCCGGCATAGTCTGCACCCGTGATGCGTACATGGTGTGTGTTGGTATCTAACAGCTGGCTCATGCTACGGATGAGATTGCGTGCTGGTGCGTTAGCTTCCAGGCGGACGACGTCTGCAGTGTCAGATATGAACATAGTGTGCGGCCCGTGATGTGGACAATGGAAGGTGATTGTAGCGTCAGAATTCGTCTGGGGTGTGCTACTGCTCTGGGAATCGCGCGTGTCGCCGTATACATTAAGCCGGCCGTGTTTCTCTGTTAGACCGCAACCGGGGACCGGGCATGCAGCACGGAGGGCTAGCTTGACATACTTGGGCGAAGACTGACGACCAAGGAGGTCGTGGTGGGCGATAATGTAGTGAAGGATGGTAGGCATGATGGGTTGAGACAAAAAGGTTGACTGGTCGGCGGTCTTGATAGGGATATCAGACCAAATGGACAAAAGCTGAAGAACCTGAACATAATCGGCCATAGCGTATCGAGCTCCTTAGATAAACCCCTGTAAAATTTCTGGTATTGTATGCCATCGATTATGGTCTCGTGTCCCGGAACTGGCATGGTGTCAACGAAAGTGATCTCGACTGAGACAGCTGGTGGCTGAATGTTTGTGTGCTCCACCATGGCCTGTAACCGGTTGTGGATTTCCCGGGCGATCGAGAAAGCATAACAGAACACGACAAGGGTACCGGCATGAGGGGAGTTGTTGGGCTGTGCCCCAGCATGAACAACAATGGGGCGAGTTGGACACTGAATCTTGCATGGTGACTGAATCTTAGGAAGAGTTGCTTCACTCGGTTTGTCGGCTTCGATTCCTTTCTCATCATTTGATAGGATCTCATCATTCATGAGAGCAAGTAGTAAGGGCTGAACAAGATCTTTCTGAAAGGCATAGGAACCGCCACCCAGTGGATCATGCACCATACCATCATGAAAAGTTGCAAATATCGGACTTTCAGGGTTTAGAGTAGAAACGAAGGCCTGTATGGCAGATAGGATCTCTCTGTAATCGCTTGTTGGAAGAGAAATATTCTCGAGCTGGGCCGGCTGGACTGTTGTCGAGGACAAACCATTCTCATCTTTGAGCAACGGAGCAAGCAGTGTGATCAGTTCCTGGACTGCGATCGTAAGAGGAGGTGATTTCTGAGTCGAATCAATCGTCATCTTGGTGAGATCTGCTACCGCATGGCAGACTTCGAAGGTCTGGGGTGATAGTGCAAGCAAGCGACTGGAGGTGAAGGCAGGTTAGTGAAGGTGAGGGATATGTGGAGTAGGGAGAGACATAGGATATGAGGGGAGCACCGCTGTCAATAGTAGGTTGTTGTTATGATGACAGCATATTATGGTTGTGATAATACAAAAACTGATCCATTATACCTACCATGGTACCCTAGCGTACTAGCAAGGATGCTTAAATATGGACAATGCTATAAACGTTAGAGAAATAAAGATATCTTTGTATCCAATGCAATTTATGGCATATCCTATGGCATATGATTCTTCTCTTTGATTCTGTGTATCCATGATTGGCATGATTGGAACTTCCCACGCTTGTTTTGATATCCGGGATGGTGGGATAGGGTAGCTCCTTCCTCATCAGACAGATTGAAAAGGGAAGTCACGTTGAACCATTCCGGGGGTGACCCGTGGCTCGTGGCTCGTGGCTTCTATTATCAGACGTTTTATTTTATGCTTGTTCTCATGTTTGGCTATCAATTAGTATCTACTGATTTTATCCCAGAGTAGAGCTACCCTAAGGTAAGCAAAAGGGGAAATTGGATAAGTCACCAATGCCACTTACATTTGAAAACTGAAAACAGTTTCAATTTTTCAACTCAATGGACGCCACGTCAAGCTGGCTACAATTACAGTAGACGAGACAGGATAAAAAGGGCAAGTCGATACTACTAGTAGTAAATTACTACTGGTGTTGGCCTAAATGATTAGTATAAAGATACCTATAGAAGACACAGTACGAGAGAATTTAAGCCTTTTTCTTATTAAGCTTCCTGGGCTCTCAGGACTTCTATCAGAGAATTGGGATCCAGTTTTATAGGGCAGTGGAGCTTTAGAAGGGAAGAGGTTAACGGACAAAGAAATGTCCGGTAACCTCAAATGTCAACATTTGAACGAGTGATGTATACTGAAATCAAATGCAACAAGGACGTGAATTCTTCAGGAATATCCTAGATAGGTCATCTCCCGCCCAGGTGGGCAGGTCCTTAAAATTTGCCGGTGCCGTTAGTACATTGAATCATCATGATGCTAGTACTAGTAGTGTTCTATTCAAGTAGAGTCGACTTGAATAGGTATACTACCGTGGGTCCGTGACACATGCGGGGCCGGGGATATATATACCGTGACACTATTCAAGTTAAAACTTCAAGTTGAAAGTATACTACTAATATCCGAGTCAAAACCCTGACGACTCTGACTCATGGAATTTCTTAGCTCACGGGCTGCCACCCAATTAATCAAAGGCAATGCCTCCAACCACGTCCAATTTTATCGGCACGACCCCCAAAAGCCCCTTCGACCCACTCCAGACAACTTAAATTCGGGGGGAAAGCCGAGACGCCTGAACTATTAGCCGATTACATAACTCCGATATGACGCCAGCCATCCCCGCACACCTTTAGGACTTTCTTTTGTCTTCTTTACAATTCGCCTTTCATCGTGACTGTTATTCCCTCCATGAACCATCTTAGAGCTTGCGGTAGATCAATTCAACTTCTGCAACAACTCTCGACCCACCCCCGTGCCTCGGTCCTTTCAGCAAAGCCTAACCCCTTCACTCTTGCACTGCAACCCATCTCCATTCGACGTACCATGGCATCCGCAATGGCTAAGCGCCTCGAGGGCAAGACCATCCTGGTTACCGGTGCCTCGTCTGGTATTGGCGCCAGCACTGCGAAGGAGTTTGCGCGCACCTCGCCCAAGAACCTGAAGCTCATCTTGACGGCGCGCCGCATTGATTCCCTGAAGCAGGTTGCCGCAGAGATTAAGGAGGAAGTCGGCGATGGTGTGCAGGTGCTCCCTGTTAAGCTGGACGTTAGCAACCCGGAAGAGATTAAGAACTTTGTTCCATCTTTGCCCGCGGAATTCAAGGAGATCGATGTTCTGGTCAACAATGCGTGAGTTATTCCCCAACCCCCACCCCACGTATCGCAAGCACCCCTCAATTCAAAACGCTTGGCATTATAGCCCGCAATATTGACAATACTTGTATGTAGCGGTCTGGTCAAGGGTGTTGCGCAAGCCCCTAACATTGCGGCTGAAGATATGAAGGTCATGTTCGACACAAACGTTACCGGCCTGATCAACATGACTCAAGCTATCCTTCCCATCTTCAAGCAGCGCTCCGAGGGCGGCCGCGGCGACATTATTAACATTGGCAGTATCGCTGGCCGTGAACCTTATCCCGGTGGTGGTATCTACTGCGCGACTAAGGCCGCTGTCAAGTCCTTCACCGAGGCCCTGCGGAAGGAGCTGATTGCCACGAGAATCCGCGTTATTGAGATCGATCCCGGTCAGGTTGAGACGGAGTTCTCTGTTGTCCGATTCTACGGTGATAAGTCTAAGGCTGATGCCGTGTACGCGTGAGTAGCTGCTGCTCTGGATGAGACGGACTTTACTTGTAAATGGGATAGCGCTGATGAATACTCTGATTTTGTAGGGGCTGTGAACCGCTGACCGGCGATGACATTGCTGAGGTTATTGTCTTCGCTGCTGGCCGACGTGAGAACGTGGTTATTGCTGATACGCTAGTCTTCCCTAGCCACCAGGTATGCAGAATCCGTCCTTTCTTTTCTTTTCCCTCCCAATACAGCTGGAAACTAATTATTGGCTAGGCCGGTGCCGGCACCATGCACCGCAAGTCTTGAGCTTGCTGTATTACAATCCGAATATAGGAGATTATAGATAGCGTTTGTTGGACATACCAATACATGTTTTCACGATACATACTCTGAATACAATTGATAGATGCTTGTGTTACCCCTCATGCAGCGCAGTAGGATCATGTGAGGAGGGGCTGTACAGCCTCGGGGAAAAGAATCCGAGCATGACATACCCGACTGTACGGTCAATGATCTTCAATTACGGGATAGCGATGGTGTAAAAGGATGTGTAAATGCTGCATATCTAAGTAGTGCAAGTGCGATAAAGTAGTCATTGAAAAAGTCATCGTCATCGCCATCATACACGTCAAATTCACAGCCGAATCGCAACTGAAGATCTAACATCGTGTATGATCTATGATTTAGCGGGATGTGAGAGGCCACATAAAGTTGAAGCCCCGATTGGCCTGGGCTGTTGATTCGCTGCAGCACTCATGGCATGCAGATTCCCCCAGTCGAAGATCTCCTGCTGAAGCACATGAAGGTCGTCACACTTGAAGATTCTCTCGCCTCCATCGACGGGTTTTTGAAGCTGAGAAAGTACATTTAGGGCCCAGACTCGACAGGTCTGAGTCGGGTGATTGAGCCTTTCATCTAGGGACCGAAATGCTCGATCTAAGTGGGGGTGCCAGTTATCGGGCACATCGGCGATCCGAAAGAGACCCACGAGCAAAAACTCCCTCATGACGGCGGCGGTGACTCCATGATCGGGGATCCACCCGGGCCCGACGGTCTTGATGTGGTACTTTGTGCCTCCGGTGATATGGTTCTGATGGAGGTAGAGACCCCAATGGAAATCATTGGCTTGAGGTGGGTCATTGCGCGTGAAGAGGAGGACATATAGACTACCGACTTGGAGTTCAGGTGGAGCCGTGGGGTCGATCATCGGGAGTTGAAGTTGAAGTGCGTGGTTGTGGTTGTGGTACTGTGAGTCACGGTGATTGCTTACCCTCTGGTAAATTCCTGAGAGAACTACGGAGTGAGGCGAGCCCGTGGTATTTGGGGAGATAGCTTGTCAAACCTCGCGGTAGCCTGTCTCACCCAATTATCGACCGGCAGCATCAATCGGATGGAACTATACGGCTCATCTTTCTTTTTCCTTTCTCAACATTCATTGAGAGATGACTTGCATTCACTGACTACAGATGCAAACAAAGAGTGACTCTGTTTCAACAGAGTCAATGTGCCACTTTCCGGATTGCGACAGCTGCAGGGATTTGATCTGTCAGCGCCCGTGCGTGGGCATGTCGGACAATTGATTGATCATTTGCAGCACTTGGTAGAGTTTGTCTGGTCGATTGCAGTCCATCATCAATAGTACTAGTATACCAGTATAGTTCGGCGTTCTAATGTAGGAATTGACTTTGGAGGTCCATGGATCCATGGATGCCCAATTCTGTGGCTGTTGAACCGTAGAGAACAAAGGAAGCCAAGAAACCAAGCAACCTTTAGTCAAACATACCTTATGGTAAAAGGAAAACATAAAACATATCTTGGATGATAAGACAAATCCCGCCCTGAAGGAGGATCTTCAGTCACAAACCCTGCTTGATACGAGACTGCAGAACCGGACATCAGCCCAACATCCTTCTCCGTAGATCGCCACAGGTTCCGTAGCTTGGACAGCAACTGATCTGCAGGATTTGCATATGTCAACGACGGCGTGACCCGCGGGACAGAAGGAGACTTTTAAGCGGGGTCCGCCGTAAAGAGGGGAAGATGTGAAGTGTGATGTGTGATGGAGGGGAGCAGATGGGGGCGTTTCTTTTTTTTCATCATGGAGTGTACCTTTCTACCTTCTTACCATACCCACCGCCGCGCCGGGATGATGCAATGGGCATATGCAAGGTGAGAAACTCCTGCAAGCCATTGTTATTTTGTCCATTCTATTCATGATCCTAGAGCGGTGTTGCGCTGTTGGTGCCCGAAGCTGCAACCCGCCCTTGCGTAGAAGAAAGAGAATCGAGAACATCCAGGGAGTGGGGTGGGAACACCCTGGGAACAAGGTCCTACACATATGGAGTCTTCGAAAAAGATATTCTAGCTAGCGGTAGCTATGAAATCTCCGCAATTGGCCGGCCCAATTGCGCCCGTCACAGCATCACAGCGCTAGGCGTGCGAACTAACCCGATGCCCTAGCCCCATTTCTTGCCCCCACCGATCCACTCGAGGGATGCTGAATGAATTGAGATGTTCGGTTGAATGATTCAGAAGTTTTTGATTTCGACTCTTCATACTCACACGGGTCAATCTTTCTTCTTTGGCTGTATAACTCTGTTGTGTAGAACTAGATATCACTTCTAGCCCTGGGGTATGGCCAAGCAAAATGCCTCAGATATCGAAGAGAATTTATTGGATATATTAGGGAAGAGATTGCGCCGAACAGCACTAGTCAGATGCCAAATCGAATCAAAATAAAGCAAATAGATGAACTTGAATTGCCTCTTAGCCCAACCACGCCAACTACCCTAGGATACCACCTGGGTCCTTTAGTGTAGAGAATATCCACCACCATCATATAATCAATCACCAACACCACCGCCATCGCCATCGCCATCGCCATCACTATTCTCCCTAATCTGCCTAGAACCTGTCCCTTTTAGCCCAATTTACTCATCCTATATCTATCATATTTGCATCCTTTCTAGGGTGCAACCCGGCCCCGCGCAGTCCCACCGGAGCCAAACAGTGGCAGCCCTTCCCGCCTTGAGAACCTCCTGATTTCCCATTTTCCCCTGGTTCCCCATTCCTCCTTTTACCTTTACCCCCCTAAGCCCTTCAACTCCGAGTTTTTCTCGAGTTTGTTATTTTTCTTTTTCTTTTTTTACTCTTTCTTTTTTTTCCTTCTGATTCCCATTTTCTATCTCCTGCCAACTCCACCTCGGTTTGGCCTCTTCGCTCGGCTCCTGAATCCCTGCGAATTGTTGGCAATAATTTGATCGGCCCCTTCGATCTGATCTTCCCTTTTCCGACAATCTTCTCTCCACCCCCTGTCGCCTTCGACCTTCCGTCACCATACATCTCCATCCAGAATGGCCTCCAAGGTGAGCACCATCCGGTTGCCTTGCACCTATCCTACTCGATTCCTTCCCTTCGCCCCTCGCCAGCCCCCTCTCCGACTATTGCTTCCTCCCCCCAGGCCCTATCCCGTCCGAACCAACCAGATTCCCTCCCCCAATTGCTGACCATCTGCTCCTTATTATCCACAGTTCCTACGAGAATACAAGCTAGTCGTCGTCGGCGGTGGTGGCGTCGGTAAATCATGCTTGACAATCCAGTTGATTC